>CM028352.1:14355197-14689812 GCA_016618105.1 Dendrobium huoshanense
TGGTAGCAGCTATGGTGAAGCCTGGTACTTTCAAATTAAAGGATGCTGAAGGAAAGATGCTCCCTCGGACCTGGAATATTGATAATCTCCGCAAGTACTATCAGTAGAGCACAATCGTGCTATTTATTTTATGTATTATGTCTTCAGTATTGTGTGATCTTTATCTTCAGTAGTGAACATCATTTGACTCTTGCTTGTTTGTGGTGTTTGTAACTTTTTCAGTCCTAAGTTATCTTAGGGAAGTATGTCTTTGTTTGATATAGTAAAAATATATTCCTTCGTTGAGTTGAATTATCACATTCTTCAAGAAAATCATGTTGACATATTCACACAAGCTGTGAATTTCAATCCTAAAATCCTTGATTTGAGAAGTACAAAATCTTTATTGCATCTCAATCGCAAGATGATCGGCCTCAGAGAAGTCCGATCCGACCTCTTCCACACAGGTTAACGTCATCGAGCAGAGCTCTGGCAAACAGCCTCGAATAGGTCCTACATCCTTGGTGGATTCTCCCAACCTCTTCCACACAGGTTAACGTCATCGAGCAAAGGCTCCGACATATAATCTCGGATAGGTCTTACATCCTTAGTGGATTCTCTCGACCTCTTCCACACAGGTTAACGTCGTCGAACAATGCTCCGACATACAACCTCGGATAGGTCTTACATCCTTAGTGGATTCTCTCAACCTCTTCCACACAGGTTAACGTCGTCGAGCAAAGGCTCCGACATACAACCTCGGATAGGTCTTACATCCTTGGTGGATTCTCTCGACCTCTTCCACACAGGTTAACATCGTCGAGCAAAAACTCCGACATATAATCTCGGATAGGTCTTACATCCTTAGTGGATTCTCTCGACCTCTTCCACACAGATTAACGTCATCGAACAAGGCTCCGACATACAACCTCAGATAGGTCTTACATCCTTAGTGGATTCTCTCAATCTCTTCCACACAGGTTAACGTCGTCGAGCAAAGGCTCCGACATATAACCTCGGATAGGTCTTACATCCTTGGTGGATTCTCTCGACCTCTTCCACACAAGTTAACGTCGTCGAACAAGGCTCCAACATACAACCTCGGATAGGACTTCTACCCGACGTTAGACTTCTCATTGTCGTCTGACTTCTACTAGTCATCAGACTCCTACCCGTCGTCAAACTTCTGCTCGTCATCGAGCTTCTACTCGTCGTCGGACTTCTGCCCGTTGATGGACTTTCGTCGGTCTTCTACCCGGCGTCAGACTTCTGTGTGCCGTCGGACTACTAACCGTCGTCAGACTTCTACCTGTCGACAGACTTTCGTCAGTCTTCTACCCAACGCTGCACCTCTACCTGACATCAGACTTATGTCTGCCGTCGTACTACTACCTATCAAAGGACTATTGCCCGTCGATGGACTTTCGTCGGCCTTCTACCCGACACAATACTTCTACCCGACATCGGACTTCTGCTCGTCAGCAAAATTCTACCCATCGTCGGACTTCTTGCCGTCGATAGACTTTCGCCGTGCTTTCACCGGACGTCAGAATTCTACTCGACGCCAAATTTCCACCCTTCGTCGGATTTTTATCCTTTGTCAAACTCTACCCCGGATGATCTCTCAAAGAACATAGGGAGAAGAAAAGAAGGGGAAATCTCCGAACTTTCTTGCCAAGAGAGGGGCCTCGAAAAATTGAGGGAAGGCCTCAATAGTAAGGACAGACGGAGAAGAGAAGAAAGGGGAATCTCCGGACTTCCTCACCAAGAGAGGGGCCTTGAAAAATCGAGGGAAGGCCTCAATAGCAAGGACAGAAGGAGAAAAGAAGAAAGGGAAATCTTCGAACTTCCTCGTCAAGAGAGGGGCCTCGAAAAATCGAGGGAATGCCTCAATAGCAAGGACAGAGGGAGAAGAGAAGAAGGGGAAACCTTCGGACTTTCTCGCCAAAAGAGGGGCATCGAAAAATCGAGGAAAGGCCTCAATAACAAGGACATAAGGAGAAGAGAAGAAAGCGAAAATCTCCAGACTTCCTCGCCAAGAGAGGGGCCTCGAAAAATCGAGGGAAAGCCTCAATAGCAAGGACAGAGGAAGAGGAGAAGAAGAAAATAAAAAAGGGTCTCTTCAACTCAGTGAGGGACCCAAGAATTGCACAAGGGATACCGCCTGCACAAGACCAGGGGAAGGCCTCAGCTTGAGGAGGAGGAAGAAAAAATGATATCTTCAACTCAAAGAGGGACCCTGCTATTAGACAATAAAATTGTCCAAGGGGCAGGGGAAGGCCTCTACTGAAAGAAGAGAAGGAGAAGAAAGCTCTTTCTCGCAAAGAGGGACCCTGCTATTAGACAATGGAATTGTCCAAGGGGCAGGGGAAGGCCTCTACTGAGAGAAGAGAGGAGAAGAGAAGGAGGAGAAAGCTCTTTCTCGCAAAGAGGGACCCTGCTATTAGACAATGGAATTGTCCAAGGGGCAGGGGAAGGCCTCTAATGAGAGAAGAGTGGAGAAGGAGAAGGTGCAAGGATTAAGGCCCTATGAGGGGTCTATTTATAGGAAAAAATGAGGAGTTTGAGGATTAAAAATAAAAAATAAAAATAAAAAACTCTCTCATTCTCCCTCTCTCCCTCTCTCCCTCTCTCCCATTCTCCCACTCTCCCACTCTCTCTCTCTCCTTCCATGAGAAAAAAAAAAAAAAAAGAAGTTATGGGTGGTTAAATAAAACCGCCCATAAGTGGGCGGTTAAGGGCCACCTCATGCAGCCCTATTTCAAAAAATAAAAATAAAAAAAAAAATTTGGCTGAAATCACTGTAGCACGTCGGCACTGTAGCAGCGTGAAAAAAGAAAAACAATTCATTTTGCAGAAATCACTGTAGCAGTCTGGCACTGTAGCAGCGGGTAAACTGCTATGGCGGCACTGTAGCAACCGCACTCGGCACTGTAGCAACCGCAACCGGGGAAATTGCTATGGCGGCACTGTAGCAACCGGGCACTGTAGCTACCGCAAGTTATGCGGTAACTGACAGTTCCTGTAGCAATCGCAACCGGTACTGTAGCAACCGCAACCGAGTACTGTAGCAAAAATAAGAAGACACATATTTTCGGACTTATGGGGCTTCGACGTCCGAAAATAGGGGGGCAACTGATACGTCGTCAACAAATTATCTTAGTCGGGCTAGAAACTACAAAAATTAATTCGGAGACCATCCGAACTCCGATTTCAGCAAACTTACAGTTGGACTGAGCGTCTCGGAAATACGAACCCAACGACACCAAATTCAACTCGATCTGAGCCCAAATGGGTCCGAATCATGGACCCGAAGCGCTGTTGGAAGGTTCAAACCGCAATTTGAGATACCAAACGGTCTTCGATTTTAACGAGCTTATACTCGAATCGAACGGCTCGACGAGACGAATCCAACGAGCCCAAGATCTCCGAATTTTGACATTTCTAAGACCTTCAAATGTCCAACGAACGGTGCACGATCGTAGGATTTAAGATCAACCGTCCATTCAACCACTCCCAACTAACCCTTCATCCTCCACCTATTTACGGGCTATGCCATTCCCAAAATCTATAAATAGAGCCCCCTCTTCTCTTGAAAGAGGACCCCCGGGAGCTTAAGGAAAAAAGAGAGAGATCGGAGATCGCTCTTACTTCTTAGCCTCCTCGACCACCGCCGGAGTTTCGTCGGACCACCGCCGGACCACCACCTGACGCCCTGTGCTCCGCCGGACCACCGCCTAACGCCGTCACTCCGCCGGACCACCGCCTAACGCCGTCACTCCGCCGGACCACCACTTGACGCCCTGTGCTCCACCAAACCACCACCTGACGCCCTGTGCTCCGCCGGACCACCGCCTAACGCCGTCATTCCATCGAACCACCACTTGACGCCCTGTGCTCCACCGAACCACCACTTGACGCCCTGTGCTCCACCGAACCACCACCTGACGCCCTGTGCTCCGCCGGACCACCGCCTAACGCCGTCACTCCGCCGGACCACCACCTGACGCCCTGTGCTCCGACGGACCACCGCCTAACGCCGTCACTCCACCGAACCACCACTTGACGCCCTGTGCTCCGCCGGACCACCGCCTAACGCCGTCACTCCACCGAACCACCACTTGACGCCCTGTGCTCCACCGAACCACCACCTGACGCCCTGTGCTCCGCCGGACCACCGCCTAACGCCGTCACTCCGCCGGACCACCACCTGACGCCCTGTGCTCCGACGGACCACCGCCTAACGCCGTCACTCCACCGAACCACCACTTGACGCCCTGTGCTCCACCGGACCACCGCCTAATGCCGTCACTCCGCCGAATCATCACCTGTCGCTCTACGCTCTGCCAGTCTTTCACTTGAAGCTCTCATCTTTGCCAGGCCATCATTGAAGATTCTCACATTTGCCAGACCTTCATCTAAGGCCCGAAGTTTCTGCCTTATCATCATCTAAGGCCTAAAGTACTGCCAGACCATTACTTGACACTCGGACTTCTATTGTACAATTGCTACTTGTAATCTGATCATCCTTAGAGACAAATCAGCCAATTGTAACCAACTTAACTCAAGTTCTAGTGCAATCTTTTCAACTGGGCTAGGCCCCGTGGTTTTTCCCCTTTCAAGGGTTTTCCACGTAAAAAATCTTGTGTTCTCTGTGTGTGAACTAGATATCCGTATAACGCTAAGACGAACAATTAAAACTCTATCGCCGCGTATATTCTAGTCCACAACAATTTTAATGATCAAATTTTCATTTATTCAAAATTATAAAAAAAAATTCAACAAGTCCTCCAAATAAGTTACAACATAATATTGTCAAGTAGTATTATATTGATAAGATATGTGCGTCAACTTCTTAGTATGCATAATATTTTATAAAAGATAATCAACCAATTGAATATCTTGTTACATTTAAAAAAAAATGAATGACCCAAAAAATAATGTGTTTTGTTATTTTTTTAGAAAGATTGGGGACCAATAAAAAAATAAAATAAGAGAATTTATATCTTAAGATCGAGTACTTGGCTTGCTCAAAATTAATTAGCGATATTCATAATCAAGAAGAAAATAAAAGAATTAAAAAAAAATTGATTGTGTTAAGGAAAAAATAAAATGCCTTATCCCTAAAACTAATAGTTATTTGGAGAAATACATATGATAATGATTGAAAATAAGCTCTTCTTGAAACAAAAATCAAGCCCCCATAAAGATAGAAATATCTGAAAAAATAGTAAAAAGATTCCTTATAAAAAAGGATAATTCCCTTAAAAAATAGCCACCAACATGACATAATAAACCTCAAGGAGAAATCAATAGCTCCTATAAAGCAGTGAGAGTGAGGGTAATACTGGGAAGGACTGAGTACTCAAAAAAACCTCATCATATAAGTGAGCTGAAATATTTCTCTTGAAACCAAATGATTGAAATAAAATGGCAAAATAATGCAGAAGAAAGTAAGCCAAATCACCTCAATTGTGATTCATAATATTGCAAAATGAGCAACCAACATACATTTAATGTAAGGGTAACAATAAATCTCATTATGAAATAATTTATAAGGTGAATAATATTGATAAAGGGATATAACACTGCATACACATCAACCTATCTCAAGTGCCAATTAGAACCAACCTACATTACTAGCAAAAAAATGGAAAAGAAAGCAATTGAACTATACTAGATCACATATCCACAAAAGAATATAACTTAGTAACAATAACGAAACCATTGAGCAATGTCCAAGGAAATAAACAATGGCTATGAAGCCAATAAATCACAAAATGGAGTAGGTCTCAAATTCCTTATATAACAACATAAAAATGAGTAAGGTGATTTACTAGGTATTTATGCAATATTATTGGATGAATCACAAGGTGTGGGAGGCATAAAGTATTTTATATAAGAAGGTTGCAAGAAATATGTTATGTAGCTCTGTATTGAATTGATGACTATATAAGTTGATGTATGGAAATTTTATTAGAATGAAATTATAAGTCCATTTTGAGTTTTTCTATGGAGTTAAGAAGGAATTAAGAAGAAGAAAAGACAGGGGAAAAAGAGTAAAAGAGAAAAAAATCAAATAATTTTGATTTAAGGAGTTTGAAATATCATCTCAATGAATCAGTGTTAACTTTTTGAGAAACTTCTGAAGTGGAGAAAGTTATAGTATTTATTTAATATTTTTCTATTCTTATTGAGCAAGGGTGTATTTCAATTTTTTGAAGGGCAAGTGTGTGTTCTTTCTAGTTGATCATAATTATGAATTCTTTGATAGTAAATTAGATACTCTCACCTCTCTTATAGATGTAAGCTTATTTAAGTCAAGCCACAAAAAATTATATCTTCATTTTTTATGATGTGTGAACTCATTTACAACTATTGTCATCATTATATTTATTATTATTGGCTTGATGCTTTCATTTTATAAATTTATTTTATATTTTATAATCATTTTCAAGTAATATACTCCATATATCAATGCAGGAAAAAGTATGATAGGTCATATTATGACAATTACCCTTCCAATAGTTGTTGCGCTTGTTCTCATTACCACTGCTGGGATGTGCTTTTGGACAAGAAAAGCAAAGATGAAGATACATCGTAAGATTTTTATAACCTAAAGTGTTGCTTAACTAAATTTGGTACTGTCATTGTTTATACATGTTCCCATTATTATAGGAATTATGTGTATTCAAGCATAATAATATACAAAAAAAAGAAAAAAAAAATCAATTAAGAATTATATAGGGCAATATAAAACTTGTGAAATTTGAATCAATTCATCATATACATTAGAACTCACATAGTAGGGGACAAGTTGAAGTCCTAATGTGCGGATGGGAGGTAATACTTAAAAGTTTTAGGGCTTTGATAAGTTTGGATATTTTGACAAAAGAAGTTATGATGCAAAATGTGAAATCCAGCTAGAAGAAAGAATCATGCAATATTTAATTGATGCATTAGGTTTTATATATGTTTGTTGTGCAGTATTATGTTAGTGTTCAAAATTTTGTAATAATTCAAAAATATGTATACCTACATAGGTGAGGGTAACATTGAGGAGATTACAAGTGTTGAATCTTTGTTTTTTGATCTACCTACACTTGAGGTAGCAACAACAAATTTCTCAGAACACAACAAAATTGGTGAAGGTGGCTTTGGTTCTGTTTACAGGGTAAAATAACTTGCAAATTGTTCATTATCTACCTTAAATAAAAAAATAAGAATCAAGTGTACTATTATCTCTCAAAAATAACATTTACTAATCTTTAATTTTTTATCTTTTCTCAGGGATTATTACCCGATGGACGAGAAATAGCAGTAAAGAGGCTATCAGTAAGGTCAAGGCAAGGGCTTAGTGAGCTAAAAAATGAATTTATTCTAGCTGCTAAACTTCGACATAAAAATCTTGTAAGACTACATGGTGTGTGTCTTGAAGGACAAGAGAAGTTGCTTGTTTACGAATATTTGCCCAACAAAAGCTTAGATATCATTCTCTTTGGTAAAATTCTAGTACTTAACATATTTGCTAAATTCAAACTTACATCTTTAGTAAAATTTCACAATGGTTTTCCTCATCTCATTTCAGTTTATTCATTATTATAAAAAGAGGCCAACTTCGGATTATATTGCACTTTCATCAACTAGATTCATTAGTTTTATTAACTCATGCAATACTCATTATTATAATATATATTTTTTTGGAACAGATCCAAGAAAAAGTGAACTACTTGACTGGTTGAAAAGATATAAGATAATAGAAGGAATTGCTCGTGGCCTACTTTACCTACAAGAAGACTCTAACCTAAAGATCATTCATAGGGATATTAAAGCTAGCAATATATTGTTAGATGAAGACATGAACCCAAAAATATCAGACTTTGGCATGGCTAGGTTGTTTAAAGGAGATGCGACTCACGAGATAACAAGTCGCATTGCAGGAACATAGTAAGAAGAATAAATCTTGAATTTTATTAATTTCACTACTTTTATTGTAATAACATCATAAAAATATGAGTTTCTTACAGCGGGTATATGGCTCCAGAATATGCAATCCATGGCCATTTCTCAATCAAGTCGGATGTCTTTAGTTTTGGAGTACTAATTTTAGAGATGATAACAGGGAGGAGTAGCAATGGATTCTTCGATGATGAGCTTTCTGAAAACCTTTTAAGCTATGTATGTATTTCTTTTTGATGCTTTGAAACATATTACATGTTTTTATTCTAAATATTATACATGGTGATTCACTTTGAATAGGTATGGAAGAATTGGAGTAAGGAAACAATCTTAGAGATTGTGGACCAAGTTTTAGGCAAACTATATCAAAATAGTGAACTCATAAGATGCATCAATATTGGACTTTTATGTGTGCAAGAGGATCCAGCTCGAAGGCCTACCATGATAGAAGTTCTTGTGATGCTCAATAGCTATTCCATGACTCTTAAAGCTCCTTCACTACCAGCTTTTCTTGACAAGGAAGTGGCATCCAAACTGGTACACTTTCAAGAAAATTTAATGTGTATGAGGATGACACTTACAGATCTTCAAGCAAGTCTATGCCACTGTCACCTAATGGAGTGTCCATTTCAGAGCTAGATCCTAGATAAATTAGTTTAAGAAAAAGCAAGTTTATATTTAATTATTTTCTAAGACTATTATATAAATTTACAACTGTAGCTCACCATGATACATTTATATGTTAGGAGTGCAAGATAAATAATTAAAATTAAAGAACATTTGATAAGAAATCTAAGATAATGCAATTTTATCTTAGAACAAATAGTGAGTTTGAAAGTCATTTTGCTGTACAAAATAATTGCCTTGCAAATTTTAAACAAAATTTCTATTGTTTTTATCAAATGTCCTACTATTTTGACCATGTATTGCACCCTTGACATAAAATGCAGTATAAATTTTTCACATTTTTTCCAACCCTTATTGCTTTACTAAATTTTTAAGCATCCAAATTTTGAATGTTATTACATTTTCTAAATGCTTTCAGATATTCAAATAACTTCGTAATATATTTATTTAGAGCTATTTATTGGCACACACTTCTTTTATTCAAGATTATGTATTATGTTAACATTGAGTCGCTTCATAAAGAGCTTTGCATATGCATGAACTTTAAGGAGTTGACACAAGGAAAATTTTAGAAATGTGTAACAAAGCTATGGTAGAATGAGATAGAACAGGTTGGTTCATATTACAAGATTATATGAAAGCTATATGTGTGCATACTAATAATAAATATAAAAAAGGATCAGTGAATGTTTAAGAGATTATGACACTTGAAAGAAAATTTTAGGGAATGACATACAATGGAAAAAGCTTTTATGCATATTTTTTATCAGATAACAACTATATGATACTAAATATATTAAGATTATGGAAAAGCACCACAAAAATCTTATATAATTATTGATATAGACAAAGCTAACTATATAACCATGTGATATTAAGTGCTAAAGTAGCTCATATTATGAAAGAGCTATAACTTGATGAAAAATTAAAGTGACAAACTTACATTTATATTATTTGTTACCCAAATGAATTCATCCTTTTCATTGTACCATGATTCTCACTTTATGTGTTTTTTACTATCAAGTTCTATTGATCTTAATCGACACCTCTACACTGTACTAATCAACATCCACCACTTCCCCTTTTAACCTACTGCTTACAAGTAGCTATGTAAGGAGCGCTTGGTTCCCTCTTTAAAGTTGAGAAGTAATTCACTTTCTAAGACTTCTTATAATAATATTATTTGTAATATTCTAATTAGAAATATAGAAAAAAAAGCCTAAAATAATCCCATTACTATTAGTATATTATAAATTTAGTCTCAAAATATCACATTTCTTTAATTTTATCCCTAGAATAACAAAATTGAATGAATTACTCCCTCAAGGACTAAATTGAGATCAAATTTATATAGTTAAAAAGCTAAAATGGGATCAAATTAGTACCTCGTTTTTTATATGTGGGACCATTTGTGAGCAATTTTATATAGCCAACAGATTAAATTGGCAAAATGTGTTTCTATGATATTAAATTTATTATAAATAAATTCAATTAATATATTTTCTCTATGTAAAATATACTAAAAGATTTTGCGCTCACCTGTGATTAGGGAGCACTCAAGTACTCAATTTTAAAACATTATCTTAATGTTTACGAGGTGTTTATAAAGCTCTTTATTTACACCTCATTCATTTTTTCCATTTCTTGTGTAGCACCTTACTCTTCAGACTAGCTCGTCCACCAAAGTGGCTACTTCTCCATTATCAATTGTGGTATTAGAGTCTCATTTGGATAATGAGCATTTTTTTGCCTTTCTATTTACTTTGTTGCCTCAAATTTATATATGGCTAAACTTGTCATTACCTAGCTAATTATTTAGTTGTTATTAACTCTATTGTTTCCATGTATTATATGGTCAGCTATGATACTTTTTTTTTTTTTCCAAAACATAATACTATATTAAAAAAGACGAACAACGGTTACAACAGCTAAATGAAGGGAAGAAAAACTCAAAAGGATAAAACCTCACAAAACACAAGAAAAACCCCTGAAACAAAATGGGGGCTCAGTAGAAGACCGAGGCAACCATCAACCTCGAAACCGCACAAGGACCATCCAGTAGAGGTTGCCACAAGGAGGCGACAAGGAGAGGAGCCCCGGCCGCATCATTGCCCTGCAACCAACAATCGAAACGAAAAGCAATCCAATCAAAAGAAAAACCGAATCATCTTCTTCTACCACCTCTACTCCAAAAATTTCCACGCGAAGTGCCAGGCAAAGGTCCAACACGAACCAAACTAAAATCATTTCCCGGATCATAGTAAGAATCAGAATCAGAATCGCATTCCGACGAATTATTTAGCCAATCCTCATGTAATCTAACATCAACACTAGCCGAACCGCCCAGCTGATCCATTAACGCTTGCGAACCAATTTCATTCACAGGAACGTCCACCAAATTTCCTTTACCATCCGTCCTCACAGCAAGATTAATAACCCGATTCGGTTCAGCGTGCTCTACAATCACAGTGCTAGACATAATAGGCATGCTCGGGTTCACATCAGCAATAGCAACACCTCCATCAGCATTAGTATGACATCCCGAACTGGCGGTAACATTCACAGCAGGGGATCTATCCTCACTAATACAAACATTAACATCCACAGGAGACACAACAGGTTCCGAAATATTAACAAGAGCAGGAGTGTCAACATCAACCTCATTAATAATAGTATCAACAGGAGCAATATTAAGCCCAGGTTGAAACCCATCCACAGTATCGACACCCAAACCCGGAGTATCAACCCCAGCATCAGAAGGAGATACCAGATTCACACTAGGAGGCACGACGCCACCTCCCCCAACATTATTATCAAAATTACAGTCATCAGCAGCAACCAAAATATTCTCACATAGAGAAACAGACTTCTCAACAGGGGTAGAAACAGGATTCAGAAGATTTTTTGAAGGCAAATTCGCGCATGCGGACACCACCGGCGGTGGCGCCGGAATACTATTCGAAGGAAAATTCGGAAAAAGTTTACAACATCCCGCTTTCAAATGCCCCACGGTCTTACAGTGTAAACAAAAACTAGGCATTCCCTCAAAAACAACTTTTTGAATATAACCAAATTTCTCCGGTCCCAACCAAATGGATTCTGGGTAGGTTTTAGAAATATCAAGTTCAACAAGGATACGGGCAACAGAGGGACGAGACCCAACCGCCGTTGCATTGTCTGTTTGAATCGGACGGCCAAAAATAGATCCTAAACCTAAAAATATGCGAGGGGAAAAAAGGTGTGGCCGCAACCCAGGGAAGGAAATCCACACCGGGACAATCGGAGATTCTTCCGAAAGGTCAAGAAACGGAGACCACTTGATAACTTTCATAAAACAACCAAAAACAAAATACATTTGGTTTGGATTTTTGTCTTAAAGGGCATAATTATGATTTTTAGAAGAGCAAGATGCAAATCATGCTTCGATAGAACAAGTTATGCTTATCTATTATTATGAAATGTTATAAATAATAAAAGAAATTGAGAGCCAAAGATGCACAAAAGAAAGGGGGAAACTCAATGCTTGTATAATGAAATATTCGGGCGCATTATGTATGAATCATCAAATAGAAATTAACTCCTTGGATATGAGAATTATAAAGTTCAATGATAAATGGAAAATGTTGCAAAGAGAATTTGAAACTTCAAGGCAAGGATTATCTACCTTCAATCCCTTCATTTAAAGTTAAAAATATTTAAAATGAGAGAATGAGGAATTAATTGTGAAAGAAGGTTTCTTAAAATTATTATAAGGCAAGTGGATTAAATGCATATGAAGAAATATTAATGATTAGTGAGTGTTAAAATAAAAATATATTTCATATCAAATTAAAACTACAGTTAATTTGCTAAACGAAAGAAACAAATAATATTTCAAGTTTCAGACTCAAAGAAGGAATATATAACTCATATATGCCAATTATGTAGGAATGAGCAATTCATCAATATTCAGATCATATGCCAAGCTTTCAACCCCAATATGCGTTTGTAATTTATATGTTTCATCCATGAATATTAATAACTTAGTAAAAGTCATGTATATTGAGATGAACAAGAATTTGACGAGCTTGGGCTCGTTGGATTTGTCTCGTCGAGCCGCTCGATTCGACTTTAAACATGTCATGTTTGGAAACTTTTTGGTAATCCAAATTATTGTTTGAACCTTCCAAATGCGCTTCGGGTCCTCAATTTGGATCTATTTGAGCTTGGATTGAGTTAAATTTGATGTCGTTGGGTTCGTATTTAAATTTTGAGACGCTCAATTCGACTGTAAGTTTGTTAAATCCGAAGCTAAAATGCAAAGGCATAATGGCAAAGAGAATCTCAGATTATATGAATAGTAATTTATAAAGACCATTTGAATGGAAGCCAAGGAAAGTTGCCATCAGATTAAGCATGGACTCACACATTAATGTCAAATTATGTAAATATAAGCCATACTAATTTGGATAACGTATGAGTTATTGGGCATTATAAAATATTCAGTTACTCATATTGATTTAGGAAGGCAATTCCAAAGGTTCAAAAGCCAATACCTGACATGTATTGTCAGTTAAAATGACTAAATGTAATTAAAAAAAAAAAGGAAAAAGGAAGGGGAAATAAAATACCTCTCTAGTGGGCACGTCGGCAAAGCAGCAAACCGCAGGACGTTACCCCATGATCTCCTCCATGTAGAAACTGTCTCAATTCATATAACAACAAGAAAAATAATGAATGGGAGTTTTTCATGCGAACGGATGCTCAGAGGAATTGGGTTTTGGCTCTCTGCTATGATTTTCAGTTTCCTCCCTAGTAAGAAGAGATCCATTGCTCTTTTGTTTCTCTCTGCTTCAATCCACAGGCTGAGGATAGCAGCAACCCACGACAGCACAAGCCCTCACGCGACCTTGGCTTCCCTCCTCCAGCCTCGACTCCGATTTACGCAAGCAAAGCCGCCGAGCAACCCGACGCTTTATCCCTCCACCAGTGTCCGACTTCAAGTAAGGCCGAAGGCTTTAATTCAACCTATCCTGTGTGTCTGCCTCTTGCCCGATCCAACTAAGCCGGTGCCTGTAATTTCCGCTGCTTGAAATGGTGAAGATAATAGAGGGGAGAATGTTATTAATAGTAATTACAATTTATCTATTATTTAATATATATAAACAATACATATTATATATAGAACAATTAGAGGTGTCGCCGTCAGCAATTGAAGCAATGAAAGACCAAATCTCCTCGCCGTTGATTCACTCCGGTTGAGTCGAGCCAAAAGGGCAAATGCCCTCCTTACCTCCCGGCGCCGGGGAGGGGACGCCGGAAGGTTGCCGAAATTTTCTCAAAAATCTAGGACTTAGTCAAATTTATGAAATGCAATTTTCGACAATCTCCGGCAACCAATCATCGCCAATCAAAACTTCTGAAGACCAAATCTCCTTGTCGTTGATTTGCTCCAGTCGAGTCAAGCCACTCCTTACCTCCCGGCGCTAAGGAGAGGATGCCGGGAGGCTGCCGAAATTTTTTAGAAAAATTTGGACTTAGAAAATTTTTTGGACTTATACGGATTTTGAAAAACATAAATTTCATTTGAAATTGATTAAATTGAGCATGATTTAACTAATAAATAAAAATGATTAAATGATTAATTCAAAAATCCAATTTAAATTCAATTAAAGATATAATCAACTTTAAAAACTTTAATTTGAATCTTTAATTGATTTAATAATTAATTAACTTAATAATTAATGAATGAACTTAATGAAATCTGAATCTATATAAAATTCATAAACTTTAAAACTTAAATTATAATATTTAAAGTAATGTAAAACCTGAAGTCTAAACTTAATTGGAAAATTAAATAACTAATTGAATTAACTAATTAACAAAATCGATTAACTGCCAAAACGACTAAGCCTAAAATCAATTAACTGAATAATTAAATTCATTAACTATAACCAAATCAATCAAACGATTAACTCTAAATTTTTTTTTTTTTTTTTTTGAAATTCAGTTTCAAATAACTAAGCAATTGATTTAATTTAAAATATTAAGAAGCCTAGTTAAAACTTTAAATTCTGAACTAAAGCTTAGTTAATTGAACTAATATTAAATATTGAATCAAATTGATAAAATTAAAATCGTTAATTAAAGCTAACAGTTAATTAGTTAATATAAAACCTTTGAATTGACAAATTAAGCAAATAATCTAATTTCATATAAAGTATTTTTTAAAATTCATTTGAATTCCAACCTAATGAACCAATCAATTCAATTTTAAAACTTAAATTCAACTAATAAAAATTTATTTGATTAATTCATCTAATTAATTAATGCAAATCAAAATAAAATAAAATACATGAAATAAATGTTTCCAATAATCCAATTCATGTACAAAATAACAAAAGCTCTTCAAGTGACATCTCTCCAAAACAAACTCTCAAAGCACTCAACAAATTCTCGAAACTACACTCAGTAGTAGCCTCAGAACATCTGTTTTTGTGCTCTCTGAACACTATAAACTTTCCAATCTGCTACAAGTACCCTGTACCTGAAAGAAAGCAAACAAAAATATTAGCTCAATATATATAAATAAAGCTAGTATTTAAACAAAACTAGTACTGATAAAAAAAAGGAGAGCTAACACTGTGAGTAAAGAAAACTGCTACTGTAAGCAAGGCTAGTGCTGAAACAAATAATCAAAGCTAATGCTGAAGGTAGAACTGCTATGAAACACTAAAACATGTGTGTTGAGATGGGGAAGTGTGTAAAGCTACATACCCACTAATCTAAGTCTTATATGTTACTTCTAATATAAGTAGTAATTCCTATAAATAATTATTTCACTAAGTATATATATTAAAGGAAACAATACTCTTAAAATTCACAAGGCTACTTTCAATGAAAGCCATAAGTCCAGTCTTTATGGATAATAGTTAGAAAGAAACCTAACTCTAAACCCCTTAATTTGGTATCTTAGCCTATATGACTAAGTTGTAAAACCCGCCACCTGGGCTACTTCTAAGTGAAGCAGTAAGACCCGTGTGTTAGGGAACTAAGTGAACGAACCTAAACCCAAACTCAAACCACAATGAGCATCCTAGTCTATAAGGGCTAGGTTGTAAGACAAACCCTTTGGGCCACTTAGCTTGCAGAACTAGGCCGTAAGACCCGTCATTAGGCAACTTCTAAGGAAGCCATAAGACCTACCCAACCCAAAATTTCTTCAGGCCACCTCTAAAAGAGGCCGTAAGTCTCACTATTAGGGCAACGTCTAAGGAAGTCATAAGCCCCTATCCAAATCTAGTCACACGGGCAACTCCTAATTGGAGGCATAAGCCCAAACTAAACAAATTAACGGGCAACTCCTAATTGGAGCCATAAGCCCCCGAACTAAATAAATTAATGGGCAACTTCTAAGGAAGTCATACGCCCCAACCCAAACTAAGCTAAACTAAACTAAAATTCACAAATCACCACTTCAGTATACTCAGGATCCCTGAAAGAAGGCAACCCATGGTTGCTAATCAGATTCTCTGATACTACAATCAATAGTTGTTAGTGTTGGTATATTGAACCCACGATATGTCCGGGATGACGGAACTATGGGATCTTGATCGGGTGTACCTTCATCCCCCCCACCCCCAATAACTAAATTTAAATCTCTATTGCACATTCACACACTCCTTGCATGAAGCTAAGTATATTTCATCCTTAATCGAGAGTGCTATTCTAATGCGTTATGAGAGGTAATTAACTATGAGGGCTTGCGCTCATAGGAAGTATAACTTAGATCTAAATAAACTCTGATATTACTCTCAGGGGAAATCTGGTTAAATATCAAACTCAATCTACCTCCGAAAAAATTAAAAGGGAATCCTAAGTTTGTAAGAGCGGGGTTCGCATTTTTATTTTAAAAGATTTTTTTCAGAGCAATCAGTGAGTGAAGGAGATAATTTTATCTAACCTAACAAATAAATCTGAGTACATTAGAGTATAGATTGAAAAAAAAAGTCTCAATCTTTTCATTATAAAAGATTTATATATTTAAAATAAAATTATACATGAAAGAATAATAACACTCAATCCAATTGTAGTAATTGAAAGAACTCATGTGCTTCCCTACCTTTATACTCCTTTATTGTGCACTTAGAAGCAGTTTTCTTTTAAGATTGTCACCATATAACAAATATTTATCTATTAGATATATGGGATCAAGGAGGGCATCATAAGTACTTTAATATTGTGATAGTTAAGTTTGATAATTTAATTTAGGCTCGAGGTGTGAATGGGCATGTGTGATCAACCTGATCAATATTCCATAATTTCATCACATTAAGTTGACCTAGCGACCCAATCACCAGTGATAGTTTAAAAAATTTAATTAGTTTTCATAAAATTAGCTTTTCAAAAAATTGAACCCAACTTACTAAACCATTTGATTTAGTTGTTTTAGATTTGACATATTATGCATGGAGGTAGTAGCCAACCAAGACTAAAGTTCGGGTTATAAAATTGGTCATAGATAAAGTGAGGTGGAAGAGTGAGTCATAAATGGAGGAAAACATTGCCCATAATATTTATATAAAAAACACCTACTATGATATTCATAATCTCATTGCAGGAAAATCATCAAATACCGGTAGAAATTTCGATGGCAAATTTTTGCTTAAATTTCTTTGTTTTTTTACTACTCTTGTCATTTTTTCCGTCGGATTGTCTATTGATGATAAGTACTTATTTTTGAAGAAAAAATTCATCAAAAAATGCCCTATTTAGCACCAACCTGCCTCTCTTCTTCATTTTCACAGATTTTCTCCCAAAGAAGAAGCCAACAGCTGCTCCGCACCCATTCGATGATACATAAGTTCATTTAGTTATTAAATTTTGTAATTTCATCTACTACGTAATTGAAAAAGATTAGTACTTGTAAATTTAATCCCGCGAGGCAGGCCACCTATAAGATTTGAGATAAAATACAATGCATATATGATGCTCGTTATTTATCTTGGAAGAAAGTTCCAAAGAAAGTTAGGGATATATGGTTCAGAGAATTTCATATATATATTTTTGATATTACTTAACATTGGTTATTGCAATTATATTAATATTGTTATATGCCAATGTTGTACATAAAGATATTAAATTATTGTGTGAGCATAGTGTGAGGATCAAAATTAATTTTGAAAAAGATGCTCAACTCATCTTAGGGATATGTTCACACATATTAGAAGGCTCGTGGAGTATCTATTATGGCTTGGAGAGGGGGTGTGCGGTGATTTGACCAGTGCTTGGACAACCCCTGAGTTCACCAAGACGAGATAATAAAACAAGCTGTAGAATAGAGCATTCGATTTTGGGGGGGCTTTAGGAAACTCTCTTCACACGGGTAGTTCAGTGACTTATATTGATCAAGTACAAATGATGATTGATATATATATATATATATATATATATATATATATATATACAGAAAAAAGCTCATGTGAGTATCAATTTTTAAGTAGTAATCATAAATAATATGCAAATAAAAATAAAATTTTATGGACTTAGTCTCTTACAAGATAATTTTGTATGACATTGAGAGGGTCATGCTACTACTGCTTTGGGTTCATCTTCAAGATCGACGCAATACTCTGAGTATCACACGTGGTCACAAGCTAATAGAGAGACGGAAGGGAAGGGTGTATGGATTAGATTCTCAGACATATGCATATGAGACCAATGCATTCATCTCAACATCTTTTGGTGATAGTGGAGTTGATGATATCGTCATCCAGAGGGTTACTGCTCTCACCAAAGAGATAGGAGATGAAATAGATATAAGCCAACATGTTGACACAGCAAACTGAGATACATGCAAAACTGCAATCATATCTAAGCCAAAAAAGAAAGAAAAATGATTAGCAACCCGAGCATGAAGCAAAGGGGAGCGAGGAGACGAAAAATAATTAGAGAACTTAATGTTTAAGTTGTTGTAGTAGTTTGGAGAACTTATTTTAAAAACTTACTATTGTGTTTAAGTTATTATAGTGGTTTAGTGAACTTATTGTTGTGTTTTGTAAACTTAATTGAACAATTTTTATGTTGAATAATTGAATTTTGAGGTTGTTAGACTTATATTTTGAATGATTTTATATTGTTTTGAGTAGCAACGTTGTATGATGATATATATTATATATTGTGTATACATCCATGCAGGTTTATAACGTAAATGTTATAGTGGAACAAAAAGGGGTTGCCATTTTTTCTTAGTAGTTCTACAGCTTCTGGCGGCTTTCCGGTGGAATTTTTGCTGGAAACTTTTGATATAAGGCGATGCAACAAAATACAAAAAAATGGTGAAAAGCCACCAAAATTTTTTGTCATATATTACTACCAGGGTTTTCCAGCAGTTTCTTTGTCTATAATGTTACCGAAAATTTCTAGTGACGATCGGCTATTTTCCGCCACTCTATCCGTTGCTCTCAACAAAATCAGAATCTGCCAGAAAACCACTGGAATTTTGGCAGAAAAAATGTTGTCACATTTCATTTTCTACATAGCTTTTTACCGGCGAAATATTTTTCATCAGAAAGCCATTAGAAATGTCGAAATCCATCAAAAAATTAGGGATTTTCACCGGTAATGGGCGATTTTTATATAGTGTCTTATACCAGTATATCAATATGAGATAATTGGGACTACTTAGAAGGAGATGAGAATATGAAGAGTCAGGTGCTTAAAATAGAAATGAATAAAAATTTAATGAACTTGTAAATAAAGAGCATTACTATTGCATATGGAATATTGTAGTATGTTTTAAATAATTCTAGAGTACATTTAAATTATGTTCATCATATGGAATATTCTTAATTATTTCATTTTAAAAAATCTTAGAAAGTAAATTATTTCTCAACTTTGATGAGGTAACTAGCTAGGCTTGTAGCTGATGTTGTGCACTTTGGAGGCTCTAGTTTCTCCATCCCTTGATGCTTAGCTTTTTCTTTAGGTTTTATTGTATTTTAGTAGGGATCTTATGCTATTAGGTTTTGTTGTGCTTTGATTGTAGCTCTTTGAGTTTTAGCGGCTTTAGGTCCCCTTGTAAGAACATATATCCCTTTATTTAAATTAACGAGTATACCCCTATGTTGGATTTAATTAAAAAAAAAAACTAGCTAGGCCATCCATTTAAAGGTGCTCTAGAGGAATAGACTAAAATAAGGTAGGAGGTGAAAGCTGGCATGTGCATGTGAGTGTAAAGATCATGAAGGGCATTGATTATGGAATGTAGAGATGGCTTAGTGAATCAAAGTAATTGTTTCTAAGGTCAAAAACAAATAAAGGGCACAACACTACTTCAAATGGCCAAGAATATGTACGGATAAAGAGAGGCAATTTGATAAAAAATCTCATGTAAGGAATGAATATTAAGGTGATATTTTTACTTGTTTAACTTTTCAAGTTCTTCCTATTTAAAAAATATGAGTTATTTTTAACACTTAAGATCACCATGAGGTTCTATTATTAGCTTCCTCTAAATCAATAAATTATTTGCCATTTTTGTGGTGCCTTTTCAGCATAATCTTATTATATTAATTATCATATTTGTGTTATCTATTAATAATTATGTGCTCAATACTTCTACACTTATGTATCTCATTACAATATTTTTATTTCTCTCTTGTCATCAAATTTTATACATTCCATGAAACATTTTTAAATCATTATTCAATATAAAGTTCTTTGAATAGATTATCAAATCAAGTAAAGAGGTTGAAAAGGAAAAAAAAAGGTTCTTTGAATAGATGAAAGCATTTGGCATTTAGGGCCTAGATGCTTGGATATTTAGTATAGTCATTAGACTTGGAAATAAAAAAAGAGTAATAAGTCCTATATGTTCTTACATCTAGAATATAAGAAAAATGATCAAAATAGAATGACATGTAATCATAAATTTTAAATAATTATATGATGGGGACATCATCAGAAGATTTCGACCTGTCTACCATTGGAAGAATCGTAGATTGACTGCTACGATTCAGAGTCTTTATTTAGGAAGTATTTATGTATTTCTTTTATTTATATTTCAGTCTTTGCATTTTACCCCTGTGAGGGGTTTATTTTATGTTGTAGCCCTGAGGGTATTTGAGTCTTTTATTTTCTTTATTTTGGAGGCCTATATATTAAGGCTTTAGTCATTGTATTGGGTTAATGATTGATTAATGAAAATATCAGCTTTCGGTTCTTTGTTTTCTTGTGAGCTCTTGAGAGAAGAGAAAACCCTAGGAGAGGGCCAAGCAATACCCATCAGCTGCCAGTAGAGGCTGGGCTCGAGGTTCGTATCCATGTTTATTATCTATTCCACTTCCTCTCTTCCCCACCACCAACCAACCCCTCCTCTTCCTACCCGTTGGCCTCCTCCCAACTCCACCCCAAACTGTCGGTCAACTTCCCCTCCATCTCCTCCATAACCGACATCCCCTTCTCCCATCCAACCCACGACCCTAGCTCCACCGCCAATCCCTCCCCATTAAACCCAAGACCCACATTCCCTCCCCTAACTTCCAACTTACCCAACCACATCTCTAGTCGGCAGCCTTCCTAGTTCCAAACCCTTGATTTCAAATTCAATTTGTCTCCTAAACACTTTCCTAAAGCATCCAAGAATTGATTTGGAAAAGTTTCTTAACTTGAATTCAAAAGTATTTGAATTTCAAATTCTTTCTTAATTGATAAATCTAATTTAGGAAGCCTCCCTAATCCCATTTCAGATTTAATTTTCTAATCAACCATTAATGCACGGTTCCACATACATTATATGTGTACATATTTTCCCCTCCCCATTAGGCCGATCCCTCTCTCCCTCTCTCCCTCTCTCCCTAATTAACTCCTCCCCATTAAGGCCCTCAAGTAAAGCCCTCTCCCCAAGGAAAGCCGCCCCACATAATCCTCAATTAGTCGACATTCAAATTTCAAATTTACTCTCCTTTCCATACTAAAATTCTGAAATTAAATTTCTGAATTTAGTTTATGTCCATTCCACCAAACTAAACAAAAATCTGAGTTCAAAGTTGGCCCTTCCCCTAGTCTTGGTCGAAACCCACCATCCCTTCTCCTCCATTACCTCCCTACTCCCTTGCTACACGTACAACCCAAGGAAGAAGATACACTATTACTTGGTCTACTTCCGTCCATGGATGGCCAATCCTGAGCTTGACTAAGGATTCTTCTACGACCATCAAGGCTTAGTGGATATTTTACAATCTCCGTTCTTCAACCTCAATTTGGAAATCGACGACACTGTTGACGACTATGTCGAGCGCATCCTATTCACCTTGAAGTCTGCTATTGAAGAACACCAATTCTCCGGACATTGACGAATCATCGGACATCCACTCACTTCTTACCCTCTGGCTATCTCATCGTTGAGCAAGATCGAAGGCGTCCTCTTTCTTTGGTAGCATCTCTAGGTTTGCTGAAATTATTCTTCAGCAAACCCCCACCATCAAGAGTGATAGTGAGGGGAACTCGAGGTGAACTTTCTATTTGTTAAACGATGAATTTTGTTATTTTGTAACTAATGTTACTACGCTTTTGTTCTTATTTTAAAATTGTCTTGTTAATCTTTCTTGTAACCGCATGCCAAAACAAACTGCAACTAAGAAATTCTAGACTCTTAACTTGGTGAAACATTGAGTTTAAAATTATCAAAGCTTATCAACTTGTTATTAATTCTTAAGCAATTCCTATTTCCATATATGTTTCATATCATTATATGATACATTTAAGATTGACTCTTAATAGGACAATAAAGAAAAATGATTTATGTAGTCAATCTCATGTAGTGGGATAAAGTTTTATTGTTGTTATTGTATGATACTTATAAGATTTTTATTTTGTACTTATGAATGATGTTCTAACATGTTATTTATCTTTAGTTATAAGTATATGTCTACATAAAAATGCATTAAAATAAGCCCATGTTATAATTTTCTTACAAGACTTTAGAAATATACAACCTAACTTGTTTTTTCAATGTTTTTGAACTAGTTATCTAGGATCTATCTCTGTAATTGACACTTCATTAGGTGACATTGGCACCGTCATGCTTGAAGATTTGTAAGTCCCATCTTCATGAATGTCAGAGTTTCTTGAAAACTCATTTGTGTTGATACCACTTCTCCCTACAAAAAATGCTGGGGCTGAAGGGGCTTCAATGGACATAGAATAGCTGTTGAGCATAACAACCACTGTTGTCATTGTAGGTCTTTGAGACGGGTCCTGCTGCGTACATAGAAGTCCAATTTGAATGCATCTCATGACTTCATCTCTAGGAAAAAGTTTGGTTAATTCTGGGTCTACAATTTCTATAACAGTCCCCTTATTCCAATTCTCCCATACCTGTTCAAAGTCAATCAACAAATTCATACTGTTTAGAACAGAAACATGTAATTGTTTCAAAGCATTGAAAGGAGATACATACATAGCTTAAAAGGTCTTCAGAAAGCTCAGAATTGAAGAAACCATTGTTACTCTTCCCTGTTATAATCTCTAAAACTAGTACTCCAAAACTAAAGACATCAGACTTGACTGAGAAATGTCCATGCATTCCATATTCTGGAGCCATATACCCGCTGCAAGAAACTCATGATTTTGATATTGTTCTAATCTAAGAAGTGAAATAAGTAAAATTGCAAGATCTATTTTACTTACTATGTTCCAACAATGCGATTTGTCATCCCTTGAGTCTCGTCTCCTCCAAAAAGCCTAGCCATGCCAAAATCTGAAATTTTTGGGTTCATTTCTGCATCTAACAATATATTGCTAGCTTTAAGATCCCTGTGAATGATCTTCAGTTGGGAGTCTTCATGTAGGTAAAGTAGGCCACGAGCAATCCCTCCAATTATCTTATATCTTTTCACCCAGCTTAGTAGCTTACTTTTTGTCGGATCTATCCGACATACAAATATATAAAAAATATTAAGCATTGCATGCATCAATAAGACTAGCTAGTAAGTCAATTTGATGATAATGCTAAAGAAAGCAAAAGTTCTGCACCAAGTTTATGAAATGTGACATTGAATATCATGACGAAGATTTATTTGGGGCAGAAATTTGTATATAAAAATCAAGTACTAGAAACATACCGAAAAGAATGGTATCTAAGCTTTTGTTGGGCACATATTCATAAATGAGCAATTTTTCTTCATCTTCCAGGCAAACACCATGTACTCTTACAAGATTTCTATGCTGGAGATTAGCTATTAAAACAATTCATTTTTTAGCTCTTCAAGACCTTGCCCGGACCCTCTTGAGAGCCTCTTAACTGCTATTTCTTGACCATCTGGTAATATTCCCTGTGATGTCAAAAGAAGAAAAAAACTAACAAATTTTTCTATCAAGTAAGAGGTTAATAGAAAAATATAGGAAATATTTTACCTTGTAAACTGATCCAAAGCCACCTTCACCAAGCTTGTTGAGTTCTGAGAAATTTGCAGTTGCTACTTTAAGTGTAGATAAATCAAATAATATAGATTCAACCTCTGTAATCTCTTCTGGATCAGCCTCACCTACAAAAGATTATAGATATATATTTGAATTCCTTACTACGGATTGAATTCCCACAATGACTGACACATGCAATCATGCTAACTTCAATTCATTATCACTACTAAAAACATGAAGTTTTCGCAGCCTTTAATAGCGGCTTTTGGCGAACTGGTGCTATAGATCGGTATTCGCAGTGGTTTTAACCGATGCTAGAACGGCTTTTTACACGGTTTTAACTGATTAAGGAAAATTGTACATGGGAGTTTATAGGTGTTAAGCTGTTTTCATTTTCAATATTGTTTTATTAAAACTCTAAACTATATAAACCTAGACATTAGCAAGAGAGAAATCTTACCGGGCACCTTTGTCTTTGACCTTCTTCTCCAAAAGCATATACAAATTGTGGCAATTAGAACAATCGCAACTACTACAGGAATTGTGATTGCTAATATAATGCCCAGCTTACTGCTTCCTGCATTGTGGCGTTAAATTTATTATTTTAAAGAAAAGATTAGCAAATTCAATTGCATAACAACTGTTTATTGCTTAAGGAAAATTGTAACCAAACTCGAATCGCCTGCTTGATTGCTTCTATTGATTAAACCAACATTAGAAGCGATTAAGGGATAATGGCACAGCCCCTATAAGAATTTTTTTAAATAATAAGCAATAAAAATAAGGTAAAATATATATTTAAATTTGTAGAAATGACGAACCAGAACAGAAAGGAAGAGAGAAGAAGATTCGGTAAGAAAATGCAAATCTTATTTTCTTGTCTAATTTCATTGTTACAGGGAATGGTATATATAACATTTTTCTAACTCACTTTACACGTGGGCTGTGTGTATTGGTCAGCCGTTATACATAATAAGATAATTAATATTTATGCTCTGATAGCCCCCCGCAAACGAACGGATCTGGAGAGATTGTTAGTTTGCTTCGAAGGAGCTTGAATCTGGTGGTAGATAACGGCTTGGTGAGAAGATCAGCAATTTGATCAACTGTTTTGATGGGCAGCAGCCGAATGTGGTTGTTGATAATATTCTCTTGAAGAAATTGGTGATCGATCTCTATATGCTTCGTTCTGGCGTGGAAAACAAGGTTATTAGCTAGAGCGATGGCGGAAGTGTTGTCGCAATAGAGATCGATTGGCTGATCGTGAGGAACTTGAAAATCATTAAGCAGTCGTTTGAGCCAGATAGTGTCGGCCGTGGCGGCTGCGAGGGCCCTATATTCAGACTCGGTAGATGAGCGGGAAACGGTAGTTTGCTTCTTAACCGCCCATGAAATCAGAGTGTCGCCGAGGAATGTGCAGTATCCAGATGTGGATTTGCGGGTTACTGGGTCGCTGGCCCAATCGGCGTCGGAATATGTACGGAGGCGCATATCTGATTTTGTGATAGGCAGTCCGAAGTGAGCTGTGCCTTTTATGTAACGGAGCAGCCGTTTGAGCATAAGAAAATGAGTTGGGAGTGGATCGTGCATATGTTGAGACAGGGTGTTGACTGCATATGCGATGTCCGGACGAGTGATTGTAAGGTCTTGAAGAGCTCCTATAAGTTGCCGATACAGTGAAGGATCGGACCAATGTGGATCGGGTGTTATGTCGGTCGGTGGCTTTGTGCTTGACGGATTGGCTACAGGATTACATTTGATAAGATCAGATTGTTGGATAATAGAATTAGCATAAGTTTGTTGAGAAAGAAAATACATATCTGTGTTATGCTGTAATTTAATTTCCAGAAAATGATTGGCGTGCCCGAGATGTTTGAGAGAAAAGGCATTGTGGAGTTTGGTGAGGATGCCGGAAATAGCGACCTCATCGTTGTCGGTGATCAGAATGTCGTCAACGTAGACAAGTAGCATTATGTGAGCATTGCCTTTACAGTACGTAAGTAGGGATGGATCGGACTTGCTGTGATGAAATCCGAGCGTGGTAAGATAAGTGGAGAATGTGGTGTACCTTTGCCGAGGAGCTTGTCGGAGACCGTAAATTAATTTTCGTAGGAGACAAACATGATGAGGATGGAGCGAGTCCTCGAATCCCTTGGGTTGTCGCATGTAGACGGTGTCATCTAGTGTGCTGTGTAGGAACGCATTCTCTATGTCTAGTTGATGAATTTTCCAGCCGTGATAGAGTGCCAAGGTGAAGAGGACGCGTATTGTGGGCAGTTTGGCTACCAGACTGAAGGTCTCGACGTAGTCGTAGCCATGCTCTTGTTGATTTTCGAGTGCAACGAGACGAGCCTTAAAGCGTGCGACTGAGCCGTCCGAGTGTAATTTGCGGCGATATGTCCATTTGCAACCGAGGACTGGAGAGTTGGGAGGAGGTGAAACCAGAGTCCATGTGCCTTGCTTCTGTAAGGCAAAGAACTCAGCTTCCATGGCTTGTCACCATTCGAATGATTTGTTGGCCTCGGTGTAGCTTGTAGGTTCCGAATAGGTAGACTCATGATGAAGGAGATTAAGTCTACTGACTGGCTTGAGATTGCCAGTTTGAGATCGAGTGGTCATGTGGTGTCGGGCCGGAATTTGAGGCTGAGGGACAGATGTAGTGGCTGGATATGTGGTCTGTTGTATTGGCGCTGTGGTGGGAGAGCGAGAGATATTAGGTGTAGATGGTGTCAGTGTATGAGGCCCTGTGATCCCACGCGTTTGAACCGGTGCGAGAAGCGGTAGAAGCATAGAGGCAGGCAATGTTGAAGAAGTAGTTGAGAGAGGCTGAGTTTGAGTTTTGAATGGGAAGGAGGTTTTTGACGAACTTCACGTTTCTGGACATGATGATGGATTTGTTGATGTTGTTCAGACACCGATAACCTTTGTAATTGTCGGCGTAGCCAAGAAAAGTACATGATACAAAGTTCGGTTGGAGTTTGTTGTGGGAGTGGCTTAGCATGAGCGGGAAGCATTCACAGCCGAATGTGCGAAGGTGCAGGTAATCTGGTTTTGTCTGAAACATAAGTTGGACAGGGGCAACGTGGTTAGTTGTGGGAGTTGGCATACGGTTGATTAAGTAAACTGCGGTGACCACGGCGTCCGGCCAGTAGGTAATGGGCATAGAGGCCATGTGAAGCATTGTCCGTGCAGTTTCGATTATGTGTCTGTGCTTGCGTTCTGCAAGCCCATTTTGCTCGGAGGTGTAGGGACAAGATAACTGGCGCTGAATGCTGTTGTGCTTGAGAAAATCGTCGAGCTCGTGATTAACGTATTCCCGGCCACCGTCGGAGCGAATGGCTTGTATTTTCCTGTTAGTTTGTCGTTCAATGAACATAATAAAGTTAATGAAAATTTTGGAAACATCAGACTTAAATGTAAATGGGAAAATCCAGCTAAACCGAGAAAAATCGTCTACTATGAGCAGGTAATAACAAAGCCCCTGATGCGAGGGAGCCGGGGAAGGACCCCATACATCAGAGTGAAGTAAAGCTAGAGTAGTACAAGTCTTGTGAACAAAATTAGGAAATACGAGCTTGTGACTTTTACAAGCATTACAAGAACTACAGGTTATCTTCTGAGATTTAATGTGTAAAGTCGGATTGTGCTGAGAAATCTTGGCAAGAATTCGGTGATGGGGGTGGCCCAATCTAGCGTGCCAGTTTGTTGAAGAGATGCGGGCGGCGGAGAGAGCCTGTTGAACTGGTCCATGATGCTTGATAGAAATCGGGTAGAGACCATCCTTACACGGTCCTTGAAGAAGGTTTTGTGCGTCTGCAAGTCCTTACAAATAAAGCCATAGGATCGAATGTAATAGAAAGATTATTGTCTCTGACGAGTTTAGAAATAGAGATTAAATTGTAAGATATAGATGGAATATGTAAAAGATTAGATAAAGATAACATACGATCCGGGGTTGGAAGAATTCCGGTGCCGGAATGAGCAATCGGAACGGTCCTTCCATCCCCTACAGTAATTTGGTCCGAGCCATGGTAGGATGAGGCGTGATTGAGGTTGTCCGATCCGTAAGTCATGTGTGATGACGCGCCGGAATCGAGATACCAGTCGGTGATAGGCGTGTCTGAGGCAGCAAGAAGGGCCTGGCCGGAGTTGGCTTGTGCGGTGGGCGTGATGTAGTTGACGTTGTGTGTGTGCCAGCAGACGTCCGCCAAATGACTGTTCTTAGTGCAGATTTGTCAGGTCAGAGATGATTTAGACGTAGTTCTTGATTGTGGAGTGGGGACCGATTGCGTTCGTCCACGCCCGCGGCGACCTTTGCCTCTGCTGGTGTAAAGAGCAGTGTTGTTGTCGGGTTGTGTAGAGAGACGTTGAGTATCTACGCGCAGATGGAGTTCTTCCGTGATGAGCATTGCGTAGAAGTTGTCGAGAGTTAGAGGGGACTGCAGATGCCGGATGGAGGTCTTGAACGACTGGTAAGAGGAAGGCAGACCGTTCAAGATGTAGATGATGATATCTTCGGTGTCCAGGGTAGAACCGGCAGAGGTGATCTGATCTATGATTTTCTTGATGTCCGTCAAGTAGTCCTGCATAGATAGATTCCTCATTGAAATGTTATGAAGTTCATTCTTGAGCTGAATTACCTTTGACCTGTTGGAGGATTGGAACCGGGTTTGCAATGCCGCCCAGATTTCATGGGTGGATTCCAGGTGCATTACAAAAGGAATAACCGGGGCGAAGATGGTTGAGCAGAGAGCGGCGGCGAGATTTTGGTCTGTAATGAGCCATTTGGAGGATTATGGGTCAAGATCGGAGGAATCTTGATCGGCGGAGGAAGTTTCGGAGGCGGAGGGTGGATCAAGAAACTGTGAAAAACCATTGGCCTTGAACAGTTTGAAGATTTGATTTCGCCAAACCGGATTGTTGTCCGGAAAAAGAGGGTGGGGAACCAGGGATTTGAGATTAGATAGAATGAACTTGAGAGCAGGATAAAGAAAGTTCTTATCGGCTAGATCGCCGGTTGTGGCGGAAGGATGGGAAGAAGCCGCCGGCGAAGCATTGGTTGCCATGGATGGTCCGTGAGATCGACCGTCCTCTGATACCATATAGAAATGCCGAACCAGAACAAAAAGGAAGAGAGAAGAAGATTCGGTAAGAAAATGCAAATCTTATTTTCTTGTCTAATTTCATTGTTACAGGGAATGGTATATATAACATTTTTCTAACTCACTTTACACGTGGGCTGTGTGTATTGGTCAGCCGTTATACAGAATAAGATAATTAATATTTATGCTCTGATAAAATTAATGACCATAAAGAAATAGGCCAATTGATGAAAAGGATCCTGTTTTAAACTTAAACTAGTTTAAGAAGCAGGTTAAAAAAAATGATTTAAAAGGAGCAAATACGGAACTTCATTATCTGGTTTCAATAGAATCGGAACTTCATTATTCAACCGGAATTTCATTATCTAGTTTCTACTTTCGTCCGGAACTTTATTCACCGGTTTCAATAGAAGAGACCGATTTTATATTCATCAGTTTAAAAAAAAAATTCCTAAGGAGAAACTGGTGAGGTACTCTCCGATTTTAATTTAAAAAAAAAATCGTAAGTTTAATTTAGTATATCATTATTTTTTAAATAAATATATTTAATTTATTTTTTTATAAATAAGTAACATTAAATTTATCTAATAATTTATAATTTAGATAAATTTAAAGTTACTTATATAAAAGATATATAATATAATTTAAATTATGTTTATAAAAAATAGTAAAAATTAATCGTGAACTTATCTAACTAATTTAAATTAACATAATTTGTTTAATTATATTAAAAAATACTTTTAATTAAAACTGATGAAAAAAAAAGTGTCGGTTTCGACAAAAATAAAAATCGATAATGAAGTATTGATTTTTATTAAGTTCCGTATTTACTTTTTTTTTAAAAAAAAATTTATTAATATGTTGCTTAAACTAATTTAAATTAAAAACAGAATTTTTTAATCTTTTCTTTTAAGCCGCACTACAAATTTAATAAAAATCATACCAACAACATTAGCTTTATGGACATTAAAAAATTACTGTAAAGCAAATTCGCATAAGCTACAGAGTCCACAATAAATTGATCTGATAAAGGCTAGCGTTGAAAAGCTTCAAATCCATCAATCAAACTCATTACTTTTTTTTCACTCCAGTATAGAATTTTCTCCAAAATTATAAACTTTAGAGCAGTAGTACCTCCTTGAGATGAATCCGCCCCAGCGCGGGTACTATTCGCCGTTGAAGACCCATTTGGAGGCGACGGCGGCTGAGCAGAAGAAAACTGCAGCATCGAAGTGCCGTTGTAGAACTTGTAAAACTCATACCTCATATTGCACCATATAGCCACCGTCCTTCCTCCCCTCTTCCCTTTCAAAGGATCCCTGCTGATCTGATCCACCGTCCCCTGCAGGCATGTGCGGCAATCGCCAACTGAAAGGTCCCTTGCGCACTGCACCAGTCCGTATATGCTGTCCCCCGCCCTCAGCACCGTCTCTCCGGTGGCGAAGAGCCGCGATGTGTTTCTCACCGCGAGATCGGACATGTTGCCCATCAGCTCAGGGGTTCGAGTTTCAAACAGCAAAAGTTCGTCAGCCGAGACATTTTGGGTGTTAATCATGAAAACCTTGATGTTTGAGGAGATGTCGGGAACGTCGAGGAAGTCCTGGTTGGAGTAGCGGAGTTGGCAGTAGTCGTACCATATGATGGCGTCCTTGCTGTTTGGGCAGATCTGCTGGATGTCGGACGTGGCCACGGTGATGCAGGAGAGACAGCTGGCGGCGTTGATGTCGCCGCGGCAGAGGGTAAGGCCGTGGACGCGGTTGGGGATGCTGCCGGTGGTGAAGGTGGCGAATCCTGTAGCGGAGGCGTTCGAGGAGAGGGTGGAGAGGACGAGGTTGAGGTTGGAGCTGTAGTTGCTGTTGCTGGTGAAGTTTCCTGTGCTGCCGCAGATCTTGAAGAGAGGATCTGCGGTCGCCGGAGAAGCGAACAAGGATAGGATGACGAGGAAGAAGAAAGCCATGGATTGGGTACTGATCATACTGACAACAAATCTGATGACGTTCTGCGGTCTTGCTCAGTCAATAGAAGCAAAATTTTTTTTTTTTTTTGGGTGCGTATGGGGGAGGGGGAATTACAGAAGCAAATTCTTCATTGCTGAATTTGCTTGGGAGGTCTTTAATGAACGTTCTTATGGTGGGGATGGAATTCCAGGAAACCAAGTATTAGACCTTTCATGTAAGTCAAGTTGCGGGTCCTGTTTTTGCTTGTCAAGTTAATATGTGGGCGCCACACCCCGATACTATGAAATCCGATGGATAAATTGACTTAGGGCTGTTTGGTTGCCTGAAAAAGAAATGCAGTGTAAAGTAAATGCAATGTAAAGTAAATGCAGTGTATTCTGAATACTTTGAGGCTGTTTGGTTGTTTGCAAAATAAACACAAGATAATTGTTTCCCTTGTTTGGCTAGGTAGAACCAAAGTAAAGTAAAATCCGCTTTTTTATAATAATTTATTTTTACACCTCTAATTTGAGCTTAAGATTAATTAATTAATTATGATGACAAGGCTTCATTTGGGACGACTTTCTTATTGCTTCTTAAAGCAACTTTTCAATTTAAAATTTTTAATTTTCACATTTACACTGAATATTGGCTTTAAGAAGCAATAAAAATGTCATCCCAAATAAAATTTAAGTCTTCATTTGGGACAACTTTTTTATTGCTTTCTAAAACAACTTCTTACTACATAAAATTTTGTTAAAAAAAATTTGTACAAAAAATTACTTTAAAAAACATAGCAATTGATAAACACAAAAGCATATTTGGGGAGCAGAATATCAACCATTAGGTCACATAAACTTGAAAACTTTCATATCTGCAATATCAATCATTTTTTTCTTTCTGAAATGAATAGAGACAATAAAAATGTTCAGAATCACAAGAAAAGCACTACTTCAATACCATAAGTTTTACCATTTTTAAAAAGAAATAAAAATAACACGAATAAGACCAGGACACAGTTCGTTGCTGATGACAAAAAGGACCTTCACATGAACTACAACAGTACAACATCAAGCAAACTTAGTCTATCTTCAGGAAAAAAGTATCTGAACTCTCCCCATCACAACACCAAATGCTCACTTTAAAAAGCATCTGAACTCTCCCCATCCTCTCACGGCAGCAACAATGGCCAGGAGCTCGACGTTAATCAATTCTCTCCAGCCAGCCTCCATTGCAGTAATCCTGCTCTTCTTAACCATCGGTTGATTTCATCTTGGCTATTACTCTGCAAAATATTTCTTCCATTGCTAAAACAAACTAAATAGTTTTTCCTTCTCTCATTTCTTAAAATAAGCTACAGTTTTATAAGCTTAACTTGTTTTTTGGCAGGAACAACACCTGTTCTGGTTTTCGGAGAGGTAAGTTCAACAGACTATAGCAATTGCTATGTTCTTTAAAACAACTATAATGGAAATAAAATTCTTCTTTTCAGAAAACTTGGGGCATTGCGAAGCCTTCATCTGATAGGAAATGAGCAATAAACTTTAATAAATAATATAAAAGATGGCAACTGAATATTTCTATGTAGGAAAAATATGCACATTAAATTTTTGTAGCTGCAAGGTTAGTCAACAAACTATGATATGTAAAATTACAACTGAAAATTCCATTCTGTAAGGATGGTATCCTAATGAAAATACACACGAAACTCAAAAAAAGATCAAAGCAAAAAGATCTCATGTAAGATATGTTGTTTCAACATCAATTTATTTATAATTACCAAGCAATAAGTTGATATAGATACAGATAAAACTATGTTACAATATTCAGCTTAAAGGCTACACATTAAGAGAGAATCGCTTAATGTGCTACAACGAATTCCAACACCTTTTATCCCTACAGGAAACTGTTCCAGTCGTTAATCTACAACGAATCATATAAATGCAAATTCTGTACTGCGTCGAGATCTGACCATTACAGCCTGAAGTATAATTTCTGCAGACATCCAGTAACCAAAACAAGAAAATTCTTATATCAAAACATGAACATTTATATTCATCAGGCCACAAAATCAAAACAACAACAACTGAATCATTCACCTTGATTCAATTCAAATAACAAATATCAAACCAACAGGTTAACAACAACAATTACTGCATCATCATCATCATCATCATCATTGAACAGTATTCACCACCTTCAGCTAAATGCAGCCATCCTCTCAATCAATTGGCGCCTTAATCACTTCCAGAATCTGTACCACCTCCGCCATAGTTGGCCTACTGGAGGGAGTCTGCGAAGCACAAACCATTTAGCTACTTATTTTAAAAAAAAAAGTTTTACATACTGTTAACGTTCAAACTGTAAGCTGTCAAATTTGATTTCTCCATATGTTCATCCCTAGAAATAGATTTAGCTACAGATGGCTTTCCCTCATTCAATTCAGCCTGGATTTCTAAGACCTTTCAATGAAAATATAGAAGGAAGTGAAAAAAATATACTAGAAATGGAACGATGTTTTACTCCTTAAATCTCTCAGAAATTAAAATTCTGGATCGGTAAAACAACAGAGAATAATGATAAATTTTCCAAAGGATTCTAATGAGAAAATTTATAAAGCAAGGACTAAAGATATGAGATTTAGATATATTATACAAAAGTACTCGCAGTTCATAATCCACATTGTTGCTCTTCATAAACTAAATTGCTACATCTAACTTTACAAATATGCTTTATGACTGTAAACAGCTATTTGCTTTGCAAGATAAGTTAAAGATCTGAACACAAAATTTTTGCTCATTTGACAACACTTAAATTGCTCTAGATCGACTCATTCACACCCTTAGTGCTGAGGCAGGCAAGCATTAACTTTGGCTAAAGAGACCATCATCACCATAATATTCACCTTGGCGAATGAAGTTTTCATTTGAACCACTCCAGAGAGACAAATCAAATAGTTCCACACCATTCAGATAAGGATGTTATTGATATCATCAAGCTCATCACTATCTTAACAAATAGTTTTCATCAATCATTCAAAAATAACTGTTGCAAAGAATTTGAGAAAAGCATAGAACATGCAGCTAAACAAATAAATAGAAGTAGGTTCAAATAGTAGCAGCAACATTGGTAAAAGCAGTACAGTAGAAAGTTTTTAATAGCACTACAAGCACGTTGCTAGAGGAGTTCCATGCCATCCTTAATGCCTCATTGCTAGAGTAAAGGAAGAATCGACCATGGCCTTGGTAGCAGCAACATTGGTAAAAGCAGTACAGTAGAAAGTTTTTAACAGCCCATGAATACATACAGACACTGATCCAATCAATAAATCACATAGTTTTCATTCATAACATGTAAACAACATTAATCAAAACTTACAATAAAAAAATAATAATAATAAACCCATTGTTTGTAGTAATAAATAGAACAAAATAACACGAAAAAGTTTGTAGTTATATTGTTTTAATTGATATGCAATTCTTCAACAACTTCAATCATTTTCCTAACTCTTTACGCATCCATCTAGCCTTCGAATCTGTAGGTTTTGAAAGGAAAGATGGTATCAGCGTGGGATTTTTTGATAAATTATCATATATCGTATCAACCTCTTCTGCTGAGAAGTCAGGAATATTTGTTAACTCAAACATCAGTTCATTATACATACTCCGAATTTGTTTTGGAGATGTTGTTGAGCTCTTCATTGCGTTAGCAACTTCATTCACACTTTCTGCCATCAAACAAATATACTCACGAATATTTTGATCGTTAGTTGATTTTTTAGACTTCTTTTTCACACCGCCTCCTATACCAGATGAAGGTTGAGGTTTCTTTGTTGTTACGGTATTATTCTCTTTCTCTTGCATATCAGACCAGTCAATATCCATTGGTCCATCTGCACCAACATCCATAAATTGTGGGGATTCATCATCGCTTAAATGTAATTGTTGTGTTCCAAGTGAAGTTTTAGAATTTCCAGATTTCGCCCACTCTCCAGTTGCATGTCCAATACCACATACTATCTCCAATTCTACATAATTTGCAATTGCAATATTTAAATAAGCAGCATCCTTGGGAAAAGCCTGCAAGAAATAAAGAAAAAACCGTTAAACGAAAAAAAATATCAACTTAAATTATGTGATTGAAATAATACCTGAATATGTGATGCATATTCATCTTGACCCATGACAATCATTTTTTTGGTTTCATCCCAAGATACACCTGATTTTTTTTTTAACTCCTGAATGTGATTCCACACACTTCTTTGATGCCTTATTTGGTTCTTGCATTGCTCAGCTGTCACCTCTATTCCAAACTTTTCTTTCATTTTTTGGGCTGCACCTTGATAAACAGAGTCCTTGAATCCTTGTGCACTTCGCATATTTGCATTTACAAATTCCATCATTATTTGAAGCAATCCAGTTATCCATTCAGGTTTTAAGCTCCATAAGAAATTTTTCCTCTTTGCTTTCGAATTACCGTTCATCTCTGTTTGTGACGAATTCATTCTTCCCTAACATAAAATAGTATAAATATATGTAACTCCTAAGAAGGACTGAATGTATGAATGACAATCTCTTCCATTATTTGGCTTAGTAGTAACAAGCATTAACGAAAATACAGGTTAAGAAGTTCACAAAAGAATCAAACAATAACAAATAGTAATATGCACATCATTCTGTAATAAATGACAAGAAAGATAAAAGTCACATGTAAATTTAAAACAATTTAAGAAACAAATCTAATATCCATCATTTTGCATGCGAGTCCACATGAATTGAGCAATTTCATCTCTTTTATCTAGCCATTCTCGTGAATCATCTACAAATGCATGATCTCTTCTTCTACAGTGACTCATTCTAGCCCATTCATCTTCGGATTGAATGAACTCATCGCCTCCTTCTGTTATTATCCAATTATGCAGTATGCAACAGACAATCACAATTTCAACTTGAGTTTGTAGAGGAAAGTAGGGTTCACATTTTATAATTGTGAAACGGTTTTTCAAGGAACCAAATGCACGCTCAACAGTAGTGCGTAAGGAGGAATGCCGTAGATTGAAAAGCTCCTTTGAATTTGTAGGTTGAATAGAACTGAACTCCTTCAAGTGATATCTTGTGGCACGATATGGTGAAATAAAACCATTTCGTGTGGAATAGCCACCATCAGCTAGATAATATTTACCTGCTGGGACACGTAATCCATCTGATCTTTCTAATGCATTTTTAAGTACTGCTGAGTCATGAGCAGAACCTTCCCAACCAGCAAGCACGTATGTGATTTTTAAATCAAAATCTACTGCTGCTAAAACATTTTGTGTTGGGTATGGTTTCCTTCCTCTAAACGCGGCTTCGTTCTCTTGTGAAGCCATGAGACTAGCAAAAAATCTCCAAATATATTTATCAGGTAAAAAAGGGAGAAAATTGTAAGGAAGTTGAACAGTAAAGCTTCAGCAAGGAAAGTTCAAAAAACCTTGATTTTCATGAACTAGAGAAATCAACAGAGAAGAAGAGAGAGTTAAAGAGATAAATTTACCTTCAAAAATTGCAAGCTCCGGTTCTTACTTCCGATGGAAAATGACGCAACTTCCGAACGGACAGGCAACGTGAACGTGGTCGAAGGACCAAAACCGAACAAGAAGGAAGGAGCCCTAGAAGCCTCTTGTGCAATCTTACAGCTCGTGCGAAGCAAAGAAGCCGAACAGAAACGAGGAAGCGAACTGGAGCTCCCGTCCTTACCTCCGATGGAAATGACGGAGCTTCCGATCGGACAGGGGTAACGTTTTCGAAGGAGCAAAGCCGAACAAGAACGAAGAAGCCCTAGAAGACTCTCGTGCAATCTCGCACCTCGTGCGAAGCAATGCAGCCGAACAGCAACGACGATGCTAACGCGAGCTCCCCTCCTTACCTCCGATGAAAATGGCGCAACTTCAGATCGGACAAAGGGAACGTGAATGTCGCGTGAAGTCTGAGAATAACGAAGGAGCCGAAGAAACCTCTCGTGCAATCTTACACCACCCTCTCGTGCAATCTTACAGCACCTGCGAAGCAATGAAGCCGAACACCAACGACGCCATCGTCGAGCGAATTTATAACCCGCTCGTATCGAGCGGGTTTCTAATTCCCGCAAAACAGCCTCAAGATTACACGCCTAATGCATCGGACGTGTTTCGTTTGTTCCGCTCAAAATTAACCAAACAGCCAAATTTAGTAAATACAGGTATTTGTTTTACTTTACACTCCTAATTCAGGCAACCAAACAGCCCCTTAACTTTGTGAATCAATGTAATTTCTCTTAAGCTATGAATATTTAAAATATAAAATAATGTGCCTGCAGTTAAATAAAAGATATACTGACTTAATATTAACATGAACATTAAATATAAAATAGCAAATTAAAAAAAAACAAAAAAACAAAACAAATCTCTTCTTAACGCTATAAGCAAAACGGGAGTTTTTCAAAAATGATATTGAGAAGGGGAAGGGAAGGGTAAAAAAGAAGAGGAAGAGGACTAGTATATTTTTATTATTTTTTTAGCTTTCTTGAATGTTTTTTTTTTTTTTTTTTAATGTTATATAAAATCTGATGTAAAGAAGGAGAGATGAAGAATATGATATCATTTTGAGCCTATTTTTTGTATCCCTTCTAAAAGGTTCATTTCTTCCACCGATCCACTACATCATAAATAAATAAGATGAAAAAAAGGCTTTTTGGTGTCATATGATCGAAGGAAGGAGGTCAGGGTTGGCATAAAAATTTCAATTTCTTGATTTTTGTTTATTGCTTGTCCTTGATGAGTTCAAAAGTTTACGTTGTAAGTATCATTCATACAAAATTTAAATAACCCAACCCTTTGTTTATAGCTCTAATTTATGCCTAAAAATTTTCAAGCATTTATCATCATCATAGAATTATTTCTTAGCTTAGTTTAGCTAAATACTCTCATTTAAACTTCAACCTATATTAAATAAGAATTGACCATAGATGAATATATAATATCATGTGGATCATATTAGTTAAATCAGGCCTTAGGAATAGTAGATCACTTATTGTACACTTCTCGCAAGGTGCAACCATATCCCAAAATCTATCATCTGGGCTCCCGCAATGCAGATCTCCTTGACTCCCCCAATCTATCTCCGACTTAAACTCACAGTTTCGCCCATTTTCGTGTATCCAACCCTCAGTTCTCCAACCTTCTCCATTCTAGCGTGTGACCAGCTCGGAAGCCCAACATGATTCGACCCAAATGGCTCTCCTCCACTCCAGCACAACACACGACCAGATCTGCGTGGCCCACTATTTCGCGCCTGGCTTTCAACCCGCTCGCAATCCGCGATCTCCTTTGCTCCTGTTCAACATCAGCTAGTAGGTGTCGAGCTCCTTTCACAATTGCACAGTCGAGCCTCACCCCCATCGAAACCTGTCATTCGCCTCCAGCACTTGATTTCTACATATAAGGTGGAGCACATTAGTTAAATTAGGAATAGTATATCACTTATTGCACCTCTTTTCTAGAGTTCTTTAGGACTTTCTTTTGTTCTTATAAATACAAGCTCTAAGGAAGAATAATATAATAAATATTTTTTGGAATTTAAAACAATTTTTATTTTTATTTTTTTCTCTTTGGAGCTATTTAGCCCTTTTGCTCATGTTTCTTCAAGGATCTTCCCACATCATAAATCTACTGAATTTAAAAGTGACCAAGAATAAAACCCATCACTCAATTTTAAATGATTTTGAAATCAACTCCCCCAAAATGGATTAGACCTTAGCTAGGTTTAGAGTAGATCTTTTCTTGCACTTAACTCTAATTATTCCTAGTGGATATAGTTAATAGTATAAACCTTCAATCTCTTTTTATTGGCTTAATAATTTTTTGTATAATGTGATTGTTCATTAGATTCCTTAATCTTGATCTATGGGGTCTAATTTTATCTTTGACCAAACCAACCCCAATATCCCTTCAACTCTTGAGGCATTTGGTGATTTTAAGCCAAGTGGTCTTATTAGTTATCTAAACTCTTTCTATGTGATTTAATTCTTTAAATTATATATAAATTGGTATAGTTGTCCATTGGAGTAGGCTAGCCCTTTTTGAATCCAAACTTGATCCAGAATGACCCCTTGACCCAATTGGATATAAATTGAACCATATAACCATATAAATTCTATTAATTTTAATTAAAGTATTCAAAATGACTACCCTAATTATCTTAAAAGTATTTCAATAGGTCAATCATGAAGGCCTTGACCTCATTTGGCCCTTATATAGTCCAATTAGTCACAATTGACTCTAATGGCCATTAATACTTCTTTGACCAAATTAAGCTTAACCAACTATTGAAAAATAAATCAAATAAATAAATATTGATCAATTGAGCTCAATTGATCCTTAACCAAACCCAATTGGGAGGGGGGACACAATGGTGCTTAGCTCTTGGTTTAGAGAAATCTAGGAGAATTTGAAACATTCTGCTGAGGTGATGCAGCTCTAGGGAAAGCGAGCACCACTATGCTAAGCTAAAAAAATATGTTTTAAAAAATAAAATATCTAAATCAAATTCAAATCCATCCTAACTTACCCTAGCCCTCTCATTTGCATAAGAAAGAAGAGGAGATGGAGAGTGAGGGAGGAGAGAGATATGAAGGACCCCTCCCAATCAATTCAGTGGGTCAAACTGAGCTTGATGAGCCCAGACCCGAGCCCTGGGTCAACCTGATTGACCAGGTCAATTTGGGTTGACCCAAATTGACCCTAATTCCTCCATACTTAATTTCAAATACATTCTAAGGCTTCTTACACTCAATTCCAACTTCCCTTGGACTTAGTAGGTCAGACCCAACCTACTGAGCCCAAACCCAGACCTTGGGTCAATCTAGGTGGACCCAATTAGCTCTTTTGGGTCATATCAAGTTCTAATTTCGTCCAATTTCTTATTTGACTCAAATCTCTGACCCCCTTTGATCAAATTGACCATATTGACTGGGTTGACCTGTGACTTGATCAACCCAAGTCTTACATGGTCAAATTTGACATATTTAGGTCAAATCAAAGCTCCTAAATGCAATTAAAGCCTTCCTAATGCCCCCTTGGTTGGATCTCGTGCTAATCAAGTCTAATCACCTCCTAATTAACCCTAGATGTGATCCTAGCCATTTATCATAAGCTTGGGATTATAAATAGGGTGCTTTAGGGTTTCATATGTTTGGCTCTGGCAATTACTCCTTCCCTAGAGTCTCTTGGCTGAAGATATTTCGTATGAGAGCTCTTCCCACTTCCTCTTAACTTCCCCAACTCAAATCCACCATCGAGACCTTGACGGTGGCAAGATCTCCGGCGAACCGAGGCCTAAAGGGTTCCAAGGCAATTTTTGTTCAGTCCAAGGCGTTTCAAGTATCGAAGTCAACTAGGAAATTGTACTTGGATAGTCTAAAAGTGCAACAATCTCAAGATCTACTGAATCCATCCATTGGATTGAGATAAAACTCTAACCCTAGTTAGGAACACTAAGATTTAAATAGCTTCGTATGTAGCACATTTTAGACTGCACTTTTGATCCCCCACGATTACTCTTCACATATAGAAGCTAGGTTTAAATTTTCATGTGATTTAGTGCACCTGATCGCGAGAATGAGCCAAAATATCATTTAGGGCTTCAGGTTATGCCATCATCCCCAGGGGTATGATTTGGACCGTTGATCTCACGATCAATGGTCAAGATCTGGTCATTTCACGGTCTCGTTTGACCGCGGATCCAATCCTGCGATCCCTCATCCTGTTCGGCGCGATCCTGTCCGTTGGTTCAAAAACACGCCGGATTGGACGTTGCTTAACCACGCTGATGTGGTTAAGTGATTGCCGCATCAGCGACAAGGATTGTCGTGGTTCTTTGGCAATGATAGCTGTGAGGCACGATCATTACGCCACCTTGTAATTATTGGCCTCGGACCGCGGGACCAATCTGGTCATGCCATGTGTGCCGCCGTTGTTATTTAAATTAAAAATCAGTTTAAAATATATTTTAATTGTATTTTAAAATTAGAAACTTTAAAAAATCATTAAAAATTCTCTTTAATCCTAAAAATACATATAATATATCATATTTCAATCTTCTTTAATTTAAAATTAATTTCAATTAAAAATATTATATATTTTTTAAAATAACATTAAAATAGTAATATGATTATTATTATTATTATTGTTGTTGTTGTTTTAAATACTTATTTTAATATTATTATTATTATTTATTATTACTATTTAAATCATTATTATTACCATTTTAAATTAGTTTAATTATTTTTAATATATTGTTATTATTACTATTATTTAAATTACTTTTATTTCTAATATTATTGTTATATTATTATTATTATTACTTATAAAAATTTGTTTATTTATATTAAAAACCAAAAAAATATATTTTAAATTATTATTATTATTATTACTATTATTACTATTTAAAATATTTTTAATATATTAACTTCATTATTTATTATTATTACTTTTTAAATTATTATTTTGTTATTATTTATAAAATATATCTTATCTATTCTAAAAATAAAAGTATTGTTTAATTATTTAAATCTAAAATAATTATTATTTTCTTATTTTTAAATGTTTTCCTTTATTAATTAAATACTTAAATAATTTAATTAAAATTAATTAATTTTAAAATTCAATTATTTTCCTAAATTATAAAATTATTTCTATTGAATTATTCTACATTCCAGAAACTATTATTTTTATTTAATAATTACTTTTAAATATTAATTAGTTTAAAACTATCTTTAAAGGCCTTAAATTTAAAAAGTTCATCATAATTTCATTTTAAATAGAAGAATTACGTATAATACCTTAACATTTTTTAAAAAATATTTATTTGCTTTTAAATTTATTTTCAGAAGATAAAAAATATTTTTCTAATTTATTTATGCATTATTTTATTATTTTCATTGCCTAAATATTATTTAAATAATTAATATATTAATTATTTTCAAATTAAAATTTATTTTCCAATTATTTTTTAAACCTTCTTAGGTGTCTAGTGGATCTCCCCTATATTTATTTATTTTTAATTATATTATTTTTTAAAATTTATATATTTATATGTATTTTTAAATTATTTTAAAATTACATATATTTTAAATTCTAATTTTGAGAGATCCACTGCATGAGATTTTAAACGATTATCATGCATATGAATAGCATTCATGAGGGTGATAGAATAGTGGGTGGTTGAGTTCCAATCATTCACTAATGCCATCGATAAGCGAGCTTATTTTTTCTTTTACCGTCTTTTGCATGTGTAGGACGCGTGAGCACTTAGTTTAGGCCATCTTAGATCTTATGATTAGTGTGTTTACTATTTTTATGCATTTCCTTCATGTTTTCCTAAGGATTAGTCTCAAACACTTGATTTAAACCCGTTTAACGTAGCGACACCCTAAGGATAATAATTAACGACACGTCTATCAAAATTAAAAAAATTCTATGAGCTAGGATAAATCCATGATTAACATGAAACTTTCAAAATTTAAACTTAATGACATTATAAACCTCACAGAATTTTTTAAAAAATTTTAGAAGCCTTTAGACCCTTTAATTAACAAACCCTAATTCAACCCTTTAATCAGGCCCCGATAACTTCAGAAAATTATAATAAATTTATTTTGACTCAAAAAATTCTCTATAATATCTCAAACTCTTTAAAATTCATCCCTTAACTTTACAAAATTAGGGCCCTTAATTGGACCTCAATCTGAACCCTAATTTAACTTAAACTTTACCTTTTTGTCTTAATTAAATAATTAAAAAGTATTTAAAATTCTAAAATTTCCCAAAACACTTGGGAACACTTCTTTAGGTCATTTTAATTTTTTGGGGGTGGTTCCAATTAGTTTAGAGCTAATTTGGATCAAAATCCCTAAAATACCCCTTATTAAATAATTTTGATAATTCATTAATTACCCCGATCTTTGAAAATTCATAACTTGGCTTAGAAAACTCTAAATCTAGCAAAATCAAAGCCTAACTATTCCTTTTAAAGCCTAATATTTAATTAAAATGCTAGAACCCCCAAATCTAGCTCGTTTCTAGTAGTAGCATTTTGGACCCCCTTAACTTAGAGTATAGGAGGACCCTGTACCTTTCAAAATTGGCTAATATAACTTAAACTTCAATTATCGTTACCATAAGCATTACAATGGATCAACAACATAGATGAACTAAAATACACCCTAATTTATTAATATTTAAATATTAATCAACATTCCTTTTCAGACCTTCAACAAATCTGAACTTTAGATAACTTGAACTAAGTATCATACATAGGACCTATCTGAAGCCACAAAAGCCTATTACACACACATATATGTGCTAGGGCACCACTTCTAGCTCTAGGATTAGGGTCGGTATTTACTTTTTATGCTTTATGTGTTGTGATGCTTTATGTGTGGAACGTATGATTGATTAATGTGTTTTGCTCTGTTGTATTGTGATTGAGCTTTACTTTATTATGTTTTCTATACATTAATTATGCTATTGATTGTGTGTTAGATTGCCCATGGGCTAGGGCCGTTTTGATAATAATCTAGTATTATGCAAATGGCCATGCTCATGCAGCGCTAAAATAAAGGGGGCAAAATCATTAAACCTTTAATACTAATGATGTTTTCTATAGATGCTCCAGAGACTGCTTAGCCCCCTACCTAAAATTAAAAGAGTGTGGCCAAGCATGTTTAATCTTATGCACAAATATTAATTATATGGGTTGATATATCAATTGCTTGGAATGTTTTATTAGGATAACCATGCAGGAGTTCGGGTCTAGATTTTTTTTCTAAATATAATATAATTTATAATAAAATTGAGTTGTGAAAGTTCTTAAAAGTCTAACATTTCAAACACTCAGTATCAAAAGAGAATAAGAAAGGCCCCCTTTTGGGGAATTTCTTAGTCATTTGGGTACCCTTCCGAAGGATGAACCACACGGAGCTCGAAGGAGACAATCCAAAGGGAGATGATCCGAAGAAGGATGATCCACTCGAAGAGGAAGACTTGAAGATGAAATGCCTAGCTTTTAAGACTTGTGTCATTCATTAGGATTAGAATCCATGTTATTTTCGGTGGGGTCTGACCACCATTATTTTTCTGCAGATTCTGGGTTATACTTATACGACACTTATCGTGGACTTTACTTTATTATGTTTTATGGATTTATATTGATATTTGTATATTGATTGCGTAGTAGAACTTATCTATTTTTCTTAGGTTTCTTTTCTTGCATGTGTATGATCTGATTCTTGCTAGGCTCTTTAAGGACTAAAATATTTTCTACTCGTAACTAAAATTTAAAATTTTAAGCTTTAAATAATTTAGAAATCTAACAACCTAAGGAATAGTCGAAATATTCCAGAGTCTTTCTCCTTACTATAAGACACTTTCCCGCCTGCGAGTAGAGTCCGAATAATCTGGCCTATGAGGATGAGGTGCCGGACCTAGGAAAACTTAATCTTTTTTAAAAAATTATTTTTTATGTAAGTCTATCTTTGAAATTTTAAGCATTCATGATTTGGACTTCTTAATTAGCATGTATTATATTAGAAACCAATTAAACTAAAACTTTAATTGTATTAGCTCTAGAAGCATTCACCCTACATAAGTTCAGGGCCAACTAAAAAACTTTCTAGACATAAACCCTACTTTCAAAACACTCAACGTACCTACCTATTTTTCATAAAGATCTGGATAATATGGATTTTACACGCTTAGGTGGTTAGCTGGCTTTCCTTTTCAGGCAGGATATAAGCCTAGATGCATTAGCTAAGACACGGGTGTTAGTGTTGGATAGAACACTAAACTCACCTTAGATTTAGGGTTTAAGGCTACTACATTTGGTGTCTCGTAGTACGCCTTATCGATGGGTAAGTCTCCTTCTCTTAAAGAATTATAAATCTCATATATATGTATCACATGGATGACGCCACTTTTATCCTTTCTCTTTGAATACTTTGAGTGATTGATCTGCTTCCTCTTTTCACTACCTTAGTCCCTCCGGATGCTGAGATGACCCGTGTATGTTGACTAAGTCGAGTTGAGCCCTTTCTTTCCTTTTGAGTAGGATTTCCTAGTATCCACTTTTGTGCCAATCTCCTATTCAGAAAGAATAATATCAGATTCTTAATCGAGAGTATTCTCGGGCTCCGGCCTGGGATGTAATTAACCACCGGGGCTTACGCTCGAGGGAAATGAAATTCCACAATAAATAGAGTTGATGTATCAGGTGGGGGAAACCCCGTGACACTGATCAGGTTTTGCATATTATCACCCATTGAGGTGCATGGACGAAAGCCGCTATCCTTAATGGTTGATCGTATGCATGATCTGATCCACCCTTCCATTGGCCCGTTTGCGAAGAGCATGGAGGCATGCAATCATTTCTATCCCCCGGGGTGGTGCGGTCATATACCCTTTGCATTCTGCAGTTGACGGTGCCCTTTTAGAGGTCCACAAAATATAAGAAACATTATGTTGATAAGTAAATTTTGATACATTTATAAAGTGAATCATGTAAAGGTAAAGTGTTATTCAGTCAGCCAATGTACTCTTACATCTCTAACACCTTTGAGAAAATTATTCTATAAAAAAAGGAAGTATAGATGCGTCAAAAACTGAGATACGTTTAATGTAATCTATCTCAATCTGGATAATTTCTTGAACTGGACTAAGAGGAGAAAATAGATCAAAGTCGCCAAAACTCAACTTTTATTCTCTAAATTCTCTCCCTCTCTCTCTTTAAAGAGAAATTATTGTGTGCAGAATCCGAACATGTTCGGAGGCGAATTTGGGCATGTCACGTCACCAGGAGCCAGTACATTCAGTGACGTGGTGCATCCGAATTTGTCTCCGAATGCATTTGAATTCCGCACACAATAATTTTTCCTCTTCAAATGGCTGAAGGGGGTTTGATTTTCTATTAAATGAAATGAGAAATTAATTTGGATTTTTTTATAAAAAAAATGACTTAGTGTCGCAGTGTTCATCCTTGTAGTGCTGCATTATTAGTTCATTTTCTCAAAATCAGCCTGAGAGCTTAGTGCTGCCTAACCAGCGTCATAGCGCTCCCATAGGAAAAAAATCTAGATTTTAATGCATGCACACAAATTGGAGGGACCCACTTGAGAACATATTTAGACATTCACATGAGTGCAAACCACTCATAACAAATGTAAAAAGAATGTAAATAAAAAAATTTCACTTCACTATACTTACCATATCGGGTAAGAACAGGTGCAACTATACCTGAATTCAGGAGATGGTACAATGTGTGTTAGCTCAGGTAATGAGTTCTAGGTTGATTCTTCTATGTACATTCATGTTAAATAATTTATATGCTATATTCCAAGAATCTTAATATTAAATTATGAACAAGTTGATATTTAAATTCATGGCACTTATCAGACCGGGTAAGAACAAGCGCAATTGCACATGAATTTGTTGACCTCGATTTTATCGTAATTTTCCTCGAGCTTGCGTATTTTCCCTCGATTGTGCAAAATTTGAGCCTGAGCGAGGTTCAATTATACTTGATTGACTCGATTGAGCTTCGTCGAGCCCAATATGGGTCAAATCGACGTCGACTTGAGTTTAACTTCATCAAATTAACGTAATCAGATGAAATTGGACCCCAATAGAGGTGAGTAAAATCGAGTTCGATATATGCCCAATTTCAGTACAATCTTTGAATTTTAGCCCAATCATTCTAATATAAATCCCAATTTACTTTTCCATCAATTCAAATATGTTCCTTCAAATTTGATCGACGGCTCCAATTTCGCGTAATCTGCGTTTCAGACAATTTTCTGCGATTCGAGCAGACATCGGGCAGAGGTGCTACTTCTTGGCTATAGAGAGAGACGAAGGAAAAGGGTGCGAGGATTCGGTTTTGATAGGCACGACTCTCTCCCGTCTCTGGCATTGGCACGCCTCTAGCGCGGGATCCATCTCCCTCGTCTTCTCTTGTTCGCACACCTCAGAAACCCAGGCCGAAGACCCCTCTACCAGCTCCAACACGACCCATTCAATCCCGTCCGTCTCCTGCCCTAGTCCGACCAGTCACTGCCTCCGTCAATCTCCTGTCCGAACCGGCCCAGACGAAGGACCCGAGCCCTCTTCACCTCCTCTCGACGAGCAGGTAGCCTCTTCCTTCCTCCTCTTCCCCTTCTTCCCTCTATCTTCCTCCTTTTCTTCTTTTCTAGTTAAAAAAAAAAGAGAGAGTTACAGCAACATTTCCTTTCCTTTAAGAATGGTAATGGTAAAATGTTTTATTTGTTTCTTGAACAAACGTGCGTCTTCTCTCAAAATCAGAACGAATGAAGCATGAAACGAAGTAAAACTCATGGTAGATGATTTCTTGCCACATGAAAGAGATACATATGTTTACATGTCTTCCAAGCCACAACTTTTATGTTTAGGAAATCTGAAATGAATGATCACGTAGAGCGTGAATAAATTCTATGTCGCGGTTCATGTAATTTGGAGTTAAATCTTGTATGCAAAATCTATAAAAATCTACATTTGTTCATGATCTATATCATACAAAAGGTAATCCAAAGTTTCATGTATAGATTATGAAAAGCTATGTCACCCTTTATCAAATGCATGAAAGATGTTCGTATTTTTGTCCCTTAAGAGATAATACAAGTTTTGATTAAGTAAAGAGCCATCGGAAGGCACATTTGCACTTTGTTTCACTTATATTTTTAAAAAGAATGAGTTGGAATAGGATAAGATATCCATGTTCCTATGTATATCATGAATGGTGGCATGCTTGAATCATTCATATAATTGATCTATATGAGTTTTATGGACGATTGAAAATGTTCAAACATATGAGTGTATGCTCAAAATTATTTCATCAATGGGCCTTTATTCTTAAGAGGATCTTCATATACCCATTTGTATTCTAATGGATTCATTTATTTCTTAACTTCAATGACGCATGAAAGTTGTGTGTAAACAAAGTACATTTACATTCCTTCCTTTCCCTCTTTATATCCATTTATAAAAAAAATGAATACGCCCAAAAAAATGCTCCTTAGTGTTCCTAGAGAGATTTTCTAAATTCATCCCTAACTTCTCCATTTCAATCGTTGACTCTTTAGTTACTAATTTAACACGTACAGGGATAAATACAAAATTCTGTCCAGGTTCTGTAGTAACTTGTATTACAGACTTGGCCTTCGTCAACTATTTGTCCAAGAAAAGTTAACTCTTAGCTCTTTTGGAACCCGCAAACCAATTTAGACTTAAGATACATAGTTGACCTAGAAAATAGAGCCTTCAAAACTAGTAGGATGTCTCTATATTAATTAGAGTCCCCTTGATATTCAAATTGGTCCAATGGGTTGGCAAATCGGTTTATTGGCAAATCAGTTTACTAAACCCAAGATTAACTCAATTGAACCCATAAAAGTATAATTGAACCAAATCACCTTTGACAAACAAATTGATAAACATATGTGGATCCTAATCTCACACTATAATGTCCATAAGTAGATCACATTTGTTGCAGGCTAGAATATACGTGACGATAGAGTTAAAATTCTACGTCTTAGTGTTGTACGAATATCCAGCTCACACACAGACAACACAAGATGTTTTTATGTGGAAAACCCTGGAAAGGGGAAAAACCACGAGGCATGCCCCGGTCTGAAATGATTCCACTAGTGTTTGGGTAGATTACAATGGGCTGACTCGTCTCTGAGGGCGATCAGATTACAAATGTCAACCGTTAGGTTGAAATCTAGTGACAAACGAGGATGAAATTATAGCGTCACTTGGTGGACTAGTAGAAGTCCTGTGCTACTTGAAAATTCGGGCGTCAGTTGGTAGTCTGACGTTGGTTTGGCAGAACTTCAGTGTCGGGCGGTGGTCCGGCAGAAGTCCGAAGTCAGATGGTGGTCCGGCAGAACTCAGGGCTTCAAGTGATGGTCTGGCAAAACTCTGAGTTTACTCCAGGTGTCAAGTGGCGGTCCAGTAGAACTCTGGGCCTCAGGTGTTGGTCCGGTAGAACTTCGGGCCTTAGGTGGTGGTCTGGTGAAACTCCGGGCCTCAGGTGGTGATCAGGCAAAAGTCTAGGCCTTAGGTGGTGGTCCGATGGAGCTCAGGGCCTCAAATGGTGTTCTGGCGGAGGTGAGATCCTCAAGTTGTGGTCCAATGGAGCGCAGGGCCTCAAGTGGTGGTCTGGCGGAGGTAAGGGCCTTAAGTGGTGGTCCGACGGAGCTTAGGGCCTCAAGTGGTGGTCCAGCGGAGGTGAGGACCTCAAGTGGTGGTCCGGCGGAGCTCAGGGCCTCAAGTGGTGATCTGACGGAGGTGAGGGCCTCAAGTGGTGGTTCGACAGAGCAACGACGTCAGACGGTGGTCTACCGGAACTTAGGCGGTGGTCGAGGAGGAGCAAGGAGGCAAGAGTGATATACGATCTATCTCTTGAATCATTTGGCTTGGGGGTCCCTTTTCAAGAGAAAAAAGGGGCTCTATTTATAGATTTTTTAGTGGTATGGCCCGTAAATAAGTGGGAGATCAAGGGAAAATGGGGAGTGGTTGGATGGACGACCGATGTTGAATCCTTGATCGTGGACCGTTTGATGGACATTTGAATGTCTTAGTGATGTCGGAATTCGATGACTTGGGCTCGTTGGATTCGTCTCGTCGAGCCGCTCGATTCGATTATAAGCACATTATGTTTGGAAACCGTTTGATAATCCAAATTGTGGTTCGAACCTTCCAACATCGCTTCTAACCCTTTATTTGGACCCATTTGGGCTCGGATTGGGTTGGATTTGGTGTCGTTGGGTTCGTATTCTCAAGACGTTCAGTTTGACTGTAAGTTTGCTGAAATCGCAGTTCGGATGGTCCCAATTTTAATTTCGGGAGTTTCCAACTTGATTTTGCATCGAGATTCGTGCCCGATCAAGACAATTTTTTGATGACGTATCAACATTCAATTTACACAAGGATTGGGCCAATTAAATCCAATGAATTTAATTTAACCTAATTGAATGCAAATGGGTCAATAGAATCAAATTGAGTTTAAACACTAAATTTGTTCAATGAAATAAGAACGGGGCTTCCCATAATGTCCTTGCTTTATCAAAACTTGTTCAATTCATTTCATACAACAACAACAACAACATCAAGCCTTTTTCCCACTACGTGGGGTCAACTACATTGAATCCTTTTTCAATTTATTTCATGAGATTAAAAATCTAACTAAATCAGGATATTTCCAAATGATCGATATTAAGACTTTCAAATAAGGATTTTCACACAGATTTTTTCACATATAGAACCCTCGAGACACTCTAAAATAGAAAAATGCACTTAGAAGTATTAAAAAACAATCACAGATATACCACATAAAAAAAGTGTAGAAATTCGAACATACAAAGCTTACAAGATTAGATTCAAATCAATCATAACAATGTTGTAGTGGATATTATAATACCATCTCAACGCTATACCACTATAATGAATTGTGAGAAGCATGCCCATCAGTTATATCCACTAACTCAACTAGAGTTTTTTGAGTCTGGAAAAGGTGGAGACCCTCATTAGCGATTTGATTTATACGCTTTCTCTCTATGAGCATCTAAGAGTCATGATGAGCACCAAACAAATAATTGGTTAAAATTCAATTTTTTTTTTTTAATGATCACTTACATATATAATGCCTCATACTAGTCTATTTGTCTTACACTTATATGTTTAATGCTTTTGTGATAGTTTAAATCTAACATATATCTCTGAAACTTATATTAATGCTTTTGAAATTTGCCCTCTAACTTATATTCATAGAAAGTCAATTGGTGAAAACCTTTTATAGATCATGAAGGTTTTGAAAAATTTTCATTTAGATTTCAAAATAAGGTGGTAAATTATGTTCGTTAGTGTTCTGGAGAAAGTTTTTCTATTCTCATCTATTAGTATTACACGTGTAATGATTTTTCTAAATATTGATAGTGTTAGTTATGTTCCTACTAAAATTAATAATTAACAATGTTGTAACTATAATAGTCCATTACCCTGAAGAAGTTCACTTGAGGTGACTACGTAACAATAAAATTCCTATTAAGGCCATCTACAAGTAATATTTTATTTGCAAGTGATTACTACGAACTTGATTGATATACTTTTATATCCTATTGAGGTCTATTGCTTAGACTAGTTAAACATGAATAGAGAAGTTATTGCTTAGTGTACCAATTTATTAGGTGAGATTGTCATCGACTTGCTTAAAGGTTTGTAATTGCCATCCTCATGCATGCCACATTTTCTTGAAAAACTAATCTTTGTTGATGTTATGTCTCCCCACAAAATGCTGGCGCTAAAGGATCTTCAATGGACATAGAAAAGCTATTGAGCATGACAAGCACTCTTGTCATTGTTGGTCTTTGAGATGGGTCTTGCTGCACACATAAAAGTCCAATTTGAAAGCTTCGCATGACTTCATTTCTTGGAAAAAGATTTGCTAAAGCTGGGTCCACAATTTGTAAGACCGTTCCCTTTTGCCAATTCGTCCATACCTTTTCAAAATACCAATGGTTATAGTCTAAAATAAAAAATATATAATATTCAAGTATCGAAAGGAGATACATACATAACTTAAAAGGTTCTCTGAAAGATCATAATTGAAGAAACTATTATTACTCTTTCCTGTTATAATCTCTAAAACTATTACTCCAAAACTGAAGGCATCAGACTTGACTGAGAAATGTCCATGCATTCCATATTCTGGAGCCATATATCCACTGCAAGAAACTCGTGACTTTATGATATCGTTCTAGTAAAAATAATGAAATTAGTAAGACTTTTGAAGATTTATTAAACTTACTATGTTCCAACAACACGACTTGTCATCCCTTGTGACTGGTCTCCTCCAAAAAGTCTAGCTATGCCAAAGTCTGAAATTTTTGGGTTCATATTTGCATCTAACAATATATTGCTAGCTTTAAGATCTCTATGAATAATCTTTATTCGAGAGTCTTCATGTAGGTAAAGTAGACCACTTGCAATCCCTCTTATTATCTTGTATCTTTTCATCCAATCTAGTAGCTTACTTTTAGATGGATCTGTAAACATACAAAAATATATAAATATTAAGTATTGTGTGAAGTAATAATACCGGTAAATCAATTTGATAATAATGATAAAAAAAAACCTAATGTTCTGCACTATGTTTATGTAAGAGAGTAAATGAAATGTGAATCCAATACAATGATGAAAATTTATTAGTGATTAGTTTAGATATAATACAAATGTTCGAGAAACATTACCAAAGAGAATGGTATCTAAACTTTTTTTAGGCACGTATTCATATACGAGCAACTTCTCTTGTTCTTCCAGGCAAATACCATGAAGTCTTATAAGATTTTTGTGCTTGAGTTTAGCTATTAGAACCAATTCATTTTTTAGCTCTTCAAGGCCTTGCCCAGATCCTGTTGAGAGCCTCTTAACAGCTATTTCTCGACCATCTGGTAGTATTCCCTGTAGAAGATCAAAAGAAAAGAATTGTTAACTAATATTTTTGTATGGTGAAAGTTCGAGAGAAAAATGTAGAAAAATGCAAGTTAACATTTACCTTGTAAACTGATCCAAAGCCACCTGCACCAAGCTTATTGACCTCCGAAAAATTTTCAGTTGCTATTTTAAGTAGAGATAAGTCAAATAATAAAGATTCAGCCTTTGTAATCTCTTCAAAGTCAGCATCACCTAAAATTGAAGACAAATTTTCCATTTATTATTTTTTTGTTTTTAAATTATCATGCCTTATTTCTTATTGATCAAATTCCTAAAATGATCGACATATGCAACAAAATAACTTCAATTCATCATGAACATAGATTTGCGGTAGTAGTTAAGCTACTTTTAATTTTAATACTATTGTAGTGAAATTCTAAAATCTATATGTAATATCTCACATTCACTTTTGGCTTAATGGTCTCGTAGTTTTATCTCCTTGATATAATAATTAAGGAGATCAATCATCTTCGGAAGTGCTTCCATAACAGCACATTTAATTTTAATTTTTTTTAATAAAACAGCATTATTATACCCCAAACTCAAAAGTTTAACTTCATTCTACATAAAAGATTTCACACTACAAACCTAGACATTTGCAACTCAGAAAACTTACCAAGTTCCTTTGTCTTTAACTTTCTTCTCCTGCAGCATATGCAAATAATGGCAATTAAGACAAATGCCAGATTTGCAGGAATTGTGATTGCCAAAATACTGCCCAACTTTCTGCTTCCTGCATTGTAGTGTTAAATTTATTATTTGAGAATGCTTAGAAAAAAAAGTCTTCATAGTACCCCTCAAAAAAATATTGTAAGAAAATTGTATACTAGCGTACATAAATTTTCTTAAGAGATTTATATAAATATACACTATATTAATATAACTCTTATATATGTAAATATTTAATTACACAACAGTCAAAATTTAAATTAAATAAAAAATATTATTAATGTTAAATTTTTTAAAATAAGATCATATTTTTAAGTGACTGAAGTTTATATAATTAAATATCAAAATTTAAATATTAAATATATAAATATATTAAAAATTTGTTGAACGTATGTAATTTTTTTTCAACCGTAATGCCTCAAGAGCAGTTTACCTCTATGAGTTGGATAAACTTGAGGGCGGGAACCATTTGGCGTTATGGGCGACGGCGGCTCAGCGGAAGTAATCTGCAGCATGGACGTGCCGTTGTAGAACTTGTAAAGCTCATAACGCATATTGCACCACATACCCAAAATAGTTCCTCCCCTACTTCCTTTCAGAGGATCCTTAGTGATTTCATCCACCGTGCTCTGCAGGCATGTCCGGCAGTCGCCTACTGACAGGTCCCGCGCGCACAGCACCAGTCCGTATATAGTGTCCCCCGCCGTGAGCACCGCCTTTCCCGTCGCAAACAGACGGGACGCGTTTCTCGCTGCGAAATCAGACAGATTGCCAATCAACAGACAGGTTAGACTCTCGAACCTCAAAAGTTCGTCTGCCGAGACATTTTGGGTGTTATGCACGGAGAACTTGATGTTTGAGGAGACGTCGGGAGCGGAGAGGAAATCCAGGTTGGAGTAACGGAGTTGGCAGTTGTCGTACCAGATGTTGGCGTCTTTGTTGTATTGGCAGAGCTGCTGGATGTCGGACATGGCGGTGGAGATGCAGGAGCGGCAGCTGGGGATGTCGGTGTCACCACGACAGAGGGTTAGTCCATAGATGCGGTCAGGTACTCTGCCGGCGGTGAAAGTGGCGAAGCCAGTGGCTGAAGCGTTGGAAGAGAGAGTTGAGAAGAGTTGGTTGAGGTTTGAGCTGTAGGTGCTGTTGCTGATGAAGTTTCCTGCACTGTTGTCACAGATATAGGAAGGAAAGTCTGCCGTTGCCGGAGAGGCGATCAAGAATAGGAGGAAGAGGAAAGCCATGAATATGTATTAATCATGCTAACAACTATAATAAGGTTCTGCGGTTCCAAATGAGGAGAAGACTCTTGCCAAAGTCTTTCTCTAGTCAATAGAGGCTAATTATTCGTTGATGAATTTTCTCTGAATTTTCATTGGGAGTCTTTAATGGATGCCTTTTTTGTGGAGAAATTATTCTAAGCTGATACAGGATGTCATTTGGTGACCAATCACAGTGCGACACATCAGTGGTATTGAGCCGCAGTATCGAGCAAAAGTATGACGTGATGTATTCTGATTGGTCTGAATAATTAATCCTTTTTGTGGGGCTTAGAATTCCTGGAAACCAAGTCATTGACCTTTCATGAAAGTGAAGTTGCGGGTCTTATTTTGCTTGTTAAATAAGGAGACCGAACGTTAACAAATTTACTATGAAGCTAATGACAGATAAAGTGCGTTACAAACTCTGGTACATTTTTGTTTGAGAATAATGATTTGTATTACAATATCCATATTTTTAGTTGATTTGATTAAAAATTCCTTTAATTAAATATAAATTTTGATGAAATTGAAGATCTCCAAGTATCAAATACTTGAACTATAGAATTCATAATTGATTTTAAGGTCATCTAAACTATGTTATTGATAGATTTATGATAAAGATAGCGCTGTTCAAAGAGATGAACCTCAATGGTATCAAGATCATTGTGGTCTGACTCAAAACTGCCTTGCAGCTACTGCTCCAATAAATGGTGTCTAAGAACAAAATGAAGAGAGCAATATCACACAAAACAAAAGATAATAAAACAGAGAGCAGCTGTTGAAGCAGAGAACAGCAGAGTTATGGAGTAACTAGGAACGGCGGTTGAAGAGCGTCTAAGCTTTAATTGCTCGGATCTGATGAAGACTGAGGATTCTGAAAAGTAATGCAGAACATTAATGTAACTGTAAAGCAATAAAAAAGGCACAAAAGAAGAGTAGAAGAATACAAGAAATAGTAAGAGTCATTCCTATAATTTTGATTTCCTTCGCTGGTTTCTATAATACAGTATACATGCTCAAAAAAGGTTAAGTGATCTTCGCAGAATCAGAATTAATTACAATCCTGCGCGAGTGCTGTATCTTGCAATAGTGAAGGAAGCATGTAGATTCAAGAAGTGCTGAGAAAGCAGCTTTTGCACCCCCATATATGCCTTTAACAAAGACTTTGAAGTGGCTTAATCAGGGGACAAGTTCTGCTTAGAAGGATGTTTTCTGGCAAAACAAAAATGAAGTCTATTTTAAAAATTTCCCTATTAATGGGACCTCACAAACTGGAAAGAACCCAATCCTGTTAATATGCTGTTAGTTCTATGTAGAATCTGATTATTTCGATCAATTGGATTGTATTATTTTTTCGGACCCCAATTCAATCTATGGAGCTTATTGAAGGTTGAGGGGGTCCTCTCCCTGCTCGGATTTGGATATATTGCACATGAAAAAAAAAAAATTCATACAATGCCTGAGCGTTGTGTACTCGAGCGTGTCAGTATTGTGTGCAATGCCAGAGCGCCGTGTAACAAAAAAAATTTTTTTTGTTAGTACACCGCCCTGATGCTGCATGAGTTTCTTGGAGAAAAATCAATGCAGCAGCGTTGCCAGAAAGTGGCGCCCAGACCTTGATACATGATTTCCAACACCATACGTTCATTCCAACAATGCCAAACCTGCTCAAGAATTGATCAGTTGGAGTTATCATCTCAAAAGAACTCCATTCCAATAACAAGAAACATGTAGTACTGTTGACCACTGTAACAAGATAACCAAAAAAAAAAGGGCATGAATCGTTACCTGTGCTTGAGCCCATCCCGAACCCCTGCCGATATCCTGCTTCACTCACGTTAAAATCCGGTCGCAGATTTGCCATTCGGCGTCGTCTGAAAGCACGTCGTTAAATGCCGAGCGAACGAAGCCTTCGGTTTCTCCTCTTTCACCAACGTGAGAGCTCTCCAGCCATTCGCAACCCCCTCGCCTATTCCGATCTTCCCCATAGCCTACCGAAGCCGCTGGAGCCACGGCCTCCTCCACCCGTCGACCAACTCGGCCGAATCACCTAGCCCGATTCTTCACACCCATTCAAGGACATCTCCACTCCATTTACAAGCCGCATCATCCTCCTAGTTCACACGACGCTCTTCTCCTCCACCTCCTCTTCCTTCTTCTAATCCCGCTACAGCCGAACACCCTGCTCCCGTCACTGCCTCCGATATCTTCACCTCAGCCGACGCCTCATCCACGTCAACCGTCATATCTGACCCCATACAAGTCAACGCCGACCGAACTCCACCGGATCGGCCCAAACCGAAGCCCGAACCTGCCCTAGCCGAAGACCTCCAGTCCCGTTCGACTCCTAGCCCCCGTCACAGCGCCAACCCTTCAGCATCACAACACTCTCTGGCGCTCACTTACTAGTAGAGAAGACTACCACAACACCGCAACATTCTCAAAGACAAAATTTATACTTATTATTTTCACTTTTCAAGTTTAATAACCTCTCTATGGCTAAATTAAACATAAAATAATTATAAGGTTCATAGAGATTTAATAGGTTGTTGACTGTAACCGTTGCACACAACTGGCTCCACATCGGACAAAACCGCTCACGACCGAAATCACTGACATACCCAAACGACACACCGCTCAGTTGCCGACTTACCCACCGCCTCATTCACGACATAAAAACAACGCTCCCTCTCATTCGGACGGTTATGCACACTCACGCACAAAAATCGCAAGGAAGAGAAAGGATTCGCGACTGACCTCTTGCACCGACGCTGATCCAGCGAGCTCTCTGACCTAGCCGACTCCTGTCGTCCTTCCGAACTCGCCGCCGCCGCCGAACTCGCCTCCGCCTGCCGACGTCGGACCTCCCTACCTCTGGCCAGACAAGCCGCAGCCGACGCCGACTCCGCCGTGCGTGATCCCTCCGATCCCGCCTCCTTGCCCGATCGGGTTCACTGCCCTAGCCCGATAATGGGCTCCCTCTTCCCTCTCTATTATAATATATATATATATATATATATATATATATATATATATATATATATATATATATATATATATATATATATATATATATATATATATATATATATATATATATATATATATTAAAATAAAAAGAAAGAGAGAAAAAGATAGATGGAGAGAAATAAAATAAATTGATTTTTCAACAGGTGTCGAAGACCCCGGTCGTCGCACCTTAGGTCCGACCGGGATGATTTCAAATTGAAAACCATACGCCGTCGATCTTTGATCTAGGTATGATGGTTTAAAAATTGAAGACCCTACGCAGTAGATCTTTGATCCTGGTAGGATGGTTTAAAATTGAAGACCTCGCGTCTGTAATATCTCGTTCCCTTACTGTTCCTCTCTGATTTGGATTTTTTCTCCCAGAATCGGCCAGGACGAAGTTTGGATCGTCCAGGCCGATCAGTGCATTGAAAACAGCTGATTTCTGGACAGAATCGTCCAGGATGATATTGAGATCGTCCGGGACGATCTGCACTGTTCCTAAAAATCGTCCTGATCATCGCCCTGGAGTATCGGCCAGGACGACCAGAATTGGTCTGATCGTCCAGGACGATTGAGACGATCGGCCAGGCCGATCCATGTATGATATAAGGAAATGAGCTCGTTTTGAAGAGAGAGAAATTCATTTTAAAATATCAGATATTTTGAGGAGAGAGAAAGAGAAAGGGAAAAAGAGGAAAAGCTTGGTTTTGGAGGCCGCGGAGCGCTTTTCGTCCGACGCTGCTGTTGGGAAAAGTGTAGATCTCGTGGTAAGGACTCCGAACCTTACTTCTGTTTTCAAAGATATTGTGTTTTGACCGAGTTGTGATCTGTTTTGTGTTTTCGTAGTCGACTTTTCGACATGGTTTTGATTTGACAAGACTTTCACCGCACAACTTTTAGTATGTTATAGATATGATTATTGTACACGATTTGACTGTATTCTATGAAGATTTTACCGGTCGGAATTGATTCTACGCGATTTTAATTGAATAGAATATTATCAGGACTTGATTTGATTTGGATTCTATAGATTGATAGTCTTGCATTGATGCCGTGGTTATTCTGTTGTAATTTGTTGAAATTCAGAATTTGTCTTTTTGCAGGCTTTTTGTGTAATTTCGATAGACTACCGTTACTCTGCCCGATTTTCGTATGATTCCTGATTTTCCCGGAATTGATAGATTGAATTGATCTGCCTTTGACTATTGATGTGATCGTTCTCGATTTCTTTAATATTGCTTATTGCATCGATTATTGATTGATTGATTGACTGCTGAAAGACAAGTGGGAACCTGGTTGAACGTTGGTTGAAGATTGATCGATACCTGTACAGGATGGTGGGCCGACGGGCTTTCCTTTAAATCATAGACCATAGATCATCGATATAACGATTGGGAGTTATAAGGAGTTTTATATGCCGACGGGCGGCCGACGGGCAAAAGAGTGACGACTCTTCTTGATAGAACCAACGTGCGGATAACTACAACAGCATCATTGAACGAACTACAACAGCATCATTGATCATTGATAATAGCTAGTGTTTGTGCTTGTCGAGTAAGACCATTGTATGGATTTCCGGATATGCATTGATTTATCGATTTCTGACTGATTTATTGATATTGATTGGATTTATCGAATTGATTTACTATCGTACGGATTTCATTGATTTCATCGATTGACTACTGAGCATTGAGTCTACTGAGCATTGATATAGAAATGGATGGATATAGATATTGCATTGATAGCATGGACATCGTACTACTGCTTCTAGATTTATTGTACTGCTGCCTATAGATTTGCCTTCGCTACTGTTCTACTCCGTATGGACTGTTTTATAGATTTATTGTCTCGTATAGCTTTTCTCGATTGACTTCATTGATTAGATCGTATTGATTTGATAGCATCGATTTGATTGACGACGTTGATTGATTGAATTGATTTATCGAATTGCCTGCCGCTGCATTGACTGGTTCTATTGACTAAGGATTTCCGCTGCATAGACTTATTGGCCATTGATTGATTCGGATTGAATAGATTGACATGCATATTGATAGCATCGCCGTGCTTTGATTTCAGTTGTAGGCTTTGGTGACCTGCTGGGCTTGTAAGCTCATTATATGTGGTTAAAATTTTCAGGTCCGAGCAAGGCAACTGGAATGGAGTTCGATCAGAATGTCAGACGAATCTTTTCGCTACACGGATCTTGGGGTATTACAATTGGTATCAGAGCGAGTGTAGTGAAAGGATTTGATTGATAGTTTGATGGAATGGATTCGTTCTGCATACATAGTAATTGGCATTGGATTGATTGCATTGTGTGTTTGTTTGGATTTCGACGAGTTTTGATTTGGATTTTGATCGATTTGTTTTGCGTTGTTTTTGCTTCGTACCTGTAGGGAAATGTCGGGACGACATTTTTCTAAGGTGGGGAGATTGTAATATCTCGTTCCCTTACTGTTCCTCTCTGATTTGGATTTTTCCTCCCAGAATCGGCCAGGACGAAGTTTGGATCGTCCAGGCCGATCAGTGCATTGAAAACAGCTGATTTCTGGACAGAATCGTCCAGGACGATATTGAGATCGTCCGGGACGATCTGCACTGTTCCTAAAAATCGTCCTGATCATCGCCCTGGAGTATCGGCCAGGACGACCAGAATTGGTCTGATCGTCCAGGACGATTGAGACGATCGGCCAGGCCGATCCATGTATGATATAAGGAAATGAGCTCGTTTTGAAGAGAGAGAAATTCATTTTAAAATATCAGATATTTTGAGGAGAGAGAAAGAGAAAGGGAAAAAGAGGAAAAGCTTGGTTTTGGAGGCCGCGGAGCGCTTTTCGTCCGACGCTGCTGTTGGGAAAAGTGTAGATCTCGTGGTAAGGACTCCGAACCTTACTTCTGTTTTCAAAGATATTGTGTTTTGACCGAGTTGTGATCTGTTTTGTGTTTTCGTAGTCGACTTTTCGACATGGTTTTGATTTGACAAGACTTTCACCGCACAACTTTTAGTATGTTATAGATATGATTATTGTACACGATTTGACTGTATTCTACGAAGATTTTACCGGTCGGAATTGATTCTACGCGATTTTAATTGAATAGAATATTATCAGGACTTGATTTGATTTGGATTCTATAGATTGATAGTCTTGCATTGATGCCGTGGTTATTCTGTTGTAATTTGTTGAAATTCAGAATTTGTCTTTTTGCAGGCTTTTTGTGTAATTTCGATAGACTACCGTTACTCTGCCCGATTTTCGTATGATTCCTGATTTTCCCGGAATTGATAGATTGAATTGATCTGCCTTTGACTATTGATGTGATCGTTCTCGATTTCTTTAATATTGCTTATTGCATCGATTATTGATTGATTGATTGACTGCTGAAAGACAAGTGGGAACCTGGTTGAACGTTGGTTGAAGATTGATCGATACCTGTACAGGATGGTGGGCCGACGGGCTTTCCTTTAAATCATAGACCATAGATCATCGATATAACGATTGGGAGTTATAAGGAGTTTTATATGCCGACGGGCGGCCGACGGGCAAAAGAGTGACGACTCTTCTTGATAGAACCAACGTGCGGATAACTACAACAGCATCATTGAACGAACTACAACAGCATCATTGATCATTGATAATAGCTAGTGTTTGTGCTTGTCGAGTAAGACCATTGTATGGATTTCCGGATATGCATTGATTTATCGATTTCTGACTGATTTATTGATATTGATTGGATTTATCGAATTGATTTACTATCGTACGGATTTCATTGATTTCATCGATTGACTACTGAGCATTGAGTCTACTGAGCATTGATATAGAAATGGATGGATATAGATATTGCATTGATAGCATGGACATCGTACTACTGCTTCTAGATTTATTGTACTGCTGCCTATAGATTTGCCTTCGCTACTGTTCTACTCCGTATGGACTGTTTTATAGATTTATTGTCTCGTATAGCTTTTCTCGATTGACTTCATTGATTAGATCGTATTGATTTGATAGCATCGATTTGATTGACGACGTTGATTGATTGAATTGATTTATCGAATTGCCTGCCGCTGCATTGACTGGTTCTATTGACTAAGGATTTCCGCTGCATAGACTTATTGGCCATTGATTGATTCGGATTGAATAGATTGACATGCATATTGATAGCATCGCCGTGCTTTGATTTCAGTTGTAGGCTTTGGTGACCTGCTGGGCTTGTAAGCTCATTATATGTGGTTAAAATTTTCAGGTCCGAGCAAGGCAACTGGAATGGAGTTCGATCAGAATGTCAGACGAATCTTTTCGCTACACGGATCTTGGGGTATTACAATTGGTATCAGAGCGAGTGTAGTGAAAGGATTTGATTGATAGTTTGATGGAATGGATTCGTTCTGCATACATAGTAATTGGCATTGGATTGATTGCATTGTGTGTTTGTTTGGATTTCGACGAGTTTTGATTTGGATTTTGATCGATTTGTTTTGCGTTGTTTTTGCTTCGTACCTGTAGGGAAATGTCGGGACGACATTTTTCTAAGGTGGGGAGATTGTAATATCTCGTTCCCTTACTGTTCCTCTCTGATTTGGATTTTTCCTCCCAGAATCGGCCAGGACGAAGTTTGGATCGTCCAGGCCGATCAGTGCATTGAAAACAGCTGATTTCTGGACAGAATCGTCCAGGACGATATTGAGATCGTCCGGGACGATCTGCACTGTTCCTAAAAATCGTCCTGATCATCGCCCTGGAGTATCGGCCAGGACGACCAGAATTGGTCTGATCGTCCAGGACGATTGAGACGATCGGCCAGGCCGATCCATGTATGATATAAGGAAATGAGCTCGTTTTGAAGAGAGAGAAATTCATTTTAAAATATCAGATATTTTGAGGAGAGAGAAAGAGAAAGGGAAAAAGAGGAAAAGCTTGGTTTTGGAGGCCGCGGAGCGCTTTTCGTCCGACGCTGCTGTTGGGAAAAGTGTAGATCTCGTGGTAAGGACTCCGAACCTTACTTCTGTTTTCAAAGATATTGTGTTTTGACCGAGTTGTGATCTGTTTTGTGTTTTCGTAGTCGACTTTTCGACATGGTTTTGATTTGACAAGACTTTCACCGCACAACTTTTAGTATGTTATAGATATGATTATTGTACACGATTTGACTGTATTCTACGAAGATTTTACCGGTCGGAATTGATTCTACGCGATTTTAATTGAATAGAATATTATCAGGACTTGATTTGATTTGGATTCTATAGATTGATAGTCTTGCATTGATGCCGTGGTTATTCTGTTGTAATTTGTTGAAATTCAGAATTTGTCTTTTTGCAGGCTTTTTGTGTAATTTCGATAGACTACCGTTACTCTGCCCGATTTTCGTATGATTCCTGATTTTCCCGGAATTGATAGATTGAATTGATCTGCCTTTGACTATTGATGTGATCGTTCTCGATTTCTTTAATATTGCTTATTGCATCGATTATTGATTGATTGATTGACTGCTGAAAGACAAGTGGGAACCTGGTTGAACGTTGGTTGAAGATTGATCGATACCTGTACAGGATGGTGGGCCGACGGGCTTTCCTTTAAATCATAGACCATAGATCATCGATATAACGATTGGGAGTTATAAGGAGTTTTATATGCCGACGGGCGGCCGACGGGCAAAAGAGTGACGACTCTTCTTGATAGAACCAACGTGCGGATAACTACAACAGCATCATTGAACGAACTACAACAGCATCATTGATCATTGATAATAGCTAGTGTTTGTGCTTGTCGAGTAAGACCATTGTATGGATTTCCGGATATGCATTGATTTATCGATTTCTGACTGATTTATTGATATTGATTGGATTTATCGAATTGATTTACTATCGTACGGATTTCATTGATTTCATCGATTGACTACTGAGCATTGAGTCTACTGAGCATTGATATAGAAATGGATGGATATAGATATTGCATTGATAGCATGGACATCGTACTACTGCTTCTAGATTTATTGTACTGCTGCCTATAGATTTGCCTTCGCTACTGTTCTACTCCGTATGGACTGTTTTATAGATTTATTGTCTCGTATAGCTTTTCTCGATTGACTTCATTGATTAGATCGTATTGATTTGATAGCATCGATTTGATTGACGACGTTGATTGATTGAATTGATTTATCGAATTGCCTGCCGCTGCATTGACTGGTTCTATTGACTAAGGATTTCCGCTGCATAGACTTATTGGCCATTGATTGATTCGGATTGAATAGATTGACATGCATATTGATAGCATCGCCGTGCTTTGATTTCAGTTGTAGGCTTTGGTGACCTGCTGGGCTTGTAAGCTCATTATATGTGGTTAAAATTTTCAGGTCCGAGCAAGGCAACTGGAATGGAGTTCGATCAGAATGTCAGACGAATCTTTTCGCTACACGGATCTTGGGGTATTACAGCGTCGTCGATCTTTGATCCGGGCGGGAAGAACTACGGTAGTGCCGTCCCGATTTCTCCCTCGGTGGGGAGGAGACGCCGTGAGGCTGCCAAAATTTTTAGTGAACATTAAGGACTTGGACTACAAAATTGAAAATTGAATTGAATATAATTCAAATTTAAAATCAATTTTAATTCAAATTTGATCAAGTAATGTTGAATTTGAACTCAGACTCAAACTCGAACGAGACTTACGCTTGAACTCGAATGAGTAGAACAATGGACTTGATTGAGACATGTGGACTTGATTCAATTGATTTCTAATAAATTCAAATCTAAATGAATATAAACTTGAAAGACAACAAAAGCTTCTTTTGAGAGAATAATTCGACTATAAAGCCATATTATGGGAGTTCTTTGGATATTGGTAGACCTATTTCAACATTGAACATGATATGTCCTTAAATAACAATTGAGGAAATACTTTGAAATGCAAATCTCCGATCGACGATAACACTAGTGATATCTACAAATATGTATAAACCTAGTGCAATATATTCACAAAATATCAAACAAACACAAGTAAACATATACTGTGTGATATACGATGGTTGCAAAGATGCCCTCAAGTCAACATTGTTAACTCCTACAAGTCAATGCTCATATCTACTAGTTGTTGTTGCAACAAAATACATGAAATGCTACAATTTATCTATGAGATGGAATAGGGAATTCGTAATGCCCACAACAACTAGCCTACAAGAAAAGACACAATATCCTACAGGAAAGAATAGGAGAATTTGTAACAAGCAATATAATTCTTCTACGAATACGGTCTAGTAGTGGGGATTAAGCAAACACCCTCTACGAGCTGTTTTAAATGATACTTAGAAGAGTCAAAACAAACTAAATGCAATAATTGAAATCTAGAAGACGTATACAATCTACAATTCAACGCCACCGGATCCGCAACATGTGTGCAAGTGGACAAAAGGCGTTCGTAAGCCCTTAAGTGAAATTTTGGGCATTTCCTAAATAAAATCATTCTCACAAATTGATCATATTTAAATATTTTTAAATTCCCCCTCATGCATTAAATATGATCCCTTAAATTAAATTACCCTGCATGTGCTCCGGTTAACATGTTAAAAGCATAAATACTAATAATCGAGAATGCTGCGCAGGGTCAAATGCTACAACCCGCATGTGCTCCGATCGTCGCATATAAATCTCAAATCCAACGATTCGAGAATGCTGCGCGGGTTTAATATTCAAGTTTCATCCTCCTCCTCGAAAGGACTGGAGTCGACATGACTTGAATAACAAAATACCTCCCAAATTCCTACAAAAATGCAAGTGACCTTAATGTCACCCCGATGATGGCCGTGTTGATCGGAAATCTCAACCGGAGGGGTCAAATTTCAAATCTCAAATGTCAAATCTCAAATCCAATAAAAGTCTAAATTTCTTGAAATAAAATCAATCATCTAAAAACTCAAAACTAAAAATCATCCACCTTCCGCAACCATTTGTCGGGGGTGATAAATCTGAAATTAACCTCAGCTCACAAAGAGCGAATGTATGTTGGGTGTATCACTACGATTCATCCTCAAACAATCTCTTGCCAACAGGGACGTGGCACGTGCCCTCTAATCGGGTGGTTTTGCCGCAAAATGGCACCATTATATTACGATCACGGCCAAAGCCCGTATGTTCCCTAAAGGCGTCAAACCCTTGAGCGATGGATCATAGGGTATATTCGATAGGCATAAAGCCCTCTGTTAGCTAAGGTGGATTCAGATATATCCCCTTAGACAAATATCAACCCAGGTCTACAAGGTATTCTTGGACGAAGCAACCCATGGCTGCCGACAAGTTGCCTTCTGTCAGGTTGGGTAGACTACCTCCTCTGACTAAGTAGACTAGGGATCATGACAGCCCGGGACGACGGAACCATGGGATCTTGATCGGGCTCGTCTTCATTCCCCCCACCACCAGTTTTAAGTTTATGGTGATAAATTCTAAAATCTAAACTTTAAAATTCAAATTAAAAATTTAAACCCTAAATTATTGTTATTATACGATAGGTTCATAACCTATGTGGACGCTTAAACGACTAGCCTTAATCGAAAGTTCTCTCCTGTTATCAGGAGGGGTAATTAACTACAGGGGCTTGCGCCTATAGGAAACCAGAACACATATCAAAAAGTCCTCACAAAATGAGGGCGAAATCTCTGGGTAGTGTCTTATCTAAAACCCAATCTGCCTTCTGAAAATTCCCCCGGAACCTAATCTCGTTAAAACTCTCTGCCGTCATCGTCTCACAAACACTTAAAAGAAAAATTGACTGATGACGTGGAGAGGCCGGGATCACACACCTAAAATTGGAATTTTTCGTAGCCCACATAGGTACTTAATAACTTTAATGAACTTGTAATTCTTATCAGATTCAATACATAAAATAACTTTAATGAACTTGTAATTCTTATCAGATTCAACTTAAGTCAATGTAGGAAAATTCAGCATTCTAGAAGTGGATATTATATAATGTGTATCCTAGCATTTCTTGAGAAGAGTGGGCAAGGCTACAAGACCAAGAAAGTGTCAAGCCTTTGTAGACTGACAAAAAATTCATTCATGAAAATATATAGCTTTGAGAATTCTTATTATTTATTAAAATATTTCTTATATGACTTCTTCAGTTCTTCTCTACAACTCACATCATCAACCCATTATTTTGACAAAATGTGACATTGGGACTTGACAACTAACTAATGCAAAAAATTTATTGAAATCCCCCTACTCCTCCATGCATCACCGGGTACCCATATAAGTGGCCATATTCCTGGTGAATATTCATATCAATGATCGATGTATTTTGTCAGCTTAAGTCCCATGTCAGAAAGTGTAATTAACACCATCGCAATCATGAATTTATCCAATAAAATCCTAAACTGGAGACAATGCCTCCTTATCACCACAAGAAGCTCTAGCTCAATTCGTTTATTAGTCAGACCAGAGAGGAGATCGACTAATTTGAGTTTGATAGCTATATGATAATTTGTTATATTGAAGTTAGGATTGAGGCTCAGTAATGCTTAATTAGAGAGTTTAATCATAAACATCAAACTTTTGATCATCTAGGTTCTCATCTCCTACACTTAGATGATTGACTGTTATATGTCTCCTAGGATGTTCACCTCCATCAAAATTACCTATGTAGTAAAAAATCGGACCGATTTCCCTCCCAATGGTATGTATTGATCCTCTAACAACAAAGTATGATTGCTAGTAAGTCTATCAAATTGATGTTTTATTACCTTATGGGTGTGAAAGTAATGGTGCAAGTCACACCAAAAGGCATCCACTATGTCCATCATACTCTCATCTATTTTTCTTTCTTTTCTAGCAGTTTCAATCTCCTTTACTAATCCCTTTCCTTGGAGGTGAAGCTCCTCTTAAAATAACTCTAGTCGATACTCGATAAGTTCCCTTCAACAACTCACTCGAAATGACATGAATCCATTACTAGTTTTTGACTGTTCACTCTATATATGAATTTTTGTAGTCGGCATATTTCAAATTTCTCACTAGAATGCGATCGAAACAAAGCTTTGATATCATTTGAAGGAAAAAAGAGATGAACTATGATAACGAGTTGCTACTAAATATATCTTAAAACACATAAATTCACATTTATGCTAACACGAAAGTGGAGTTTCTATTTTATCCGATCAGTGAATCATTTTAAATTTAAAATCCTAAGAGATGAATAGAAATATTAAATTTGTCAGAATTTTATGAGTCCCATTGAATCCGCGTTACGTGGAATCCTAAGTAGCACAGGGACAACCATGCATTTCTTCTAGAAATTTCATCAGAATGCATTATTTATAACACTTAAGGTTTTGTGGATGAAATCTTTTCTTGGGACCGAGAGCATTTATATCATTGATATCAGGTCAATTTTTTCAAGTCAGCATGAAAGAGTTAATCTGTTTCAATGATTTGTAGCAGCAAAACCTGCTTGTATGTGTAAAAGAACGAAAAAAAATAAGAGAGAAAAACTGTGTCAATGGAGAAGAACTGTACAGCTTTTTTTTTGAAAAAATTTGGGCAATCCTGTATACTAGTGAAAAGAACTTACAAGTAAAACCAAAAATCTCCGCCAGCAAGAGAACCGAATGAAAATAACATTCATCTTTATTGAATTTCAGAGGAAAGAACTTGCTACAAGAAAACAATCCTCCCATCTAAACCAGAAATTATTAGGTGCAGAGTTCTGATGTAGAGAAACATCCAGATATTCACTTACAATTTGACACGTGTAATGCACTTTGATTGCACTTTTTTGGTGCGCTTTACCTGTGCTTTAGTTGCACTTTAGTTGCGCTTTAACTGTTCTTTTGTTGCGCTTTGACTGTGCCTTACCTACACTTCGGCTGTGCTTTTGATACACTTGGTTTAAAGTTCCACAAACACATTAAAAATATAAAGTAAAAAATAAATCTAATTGAATATTCACGTGTCCGCTCCACATGTCAACATTTTATTAGAGTCCGGACTTACCTCTACGTTCGAACTATACACCTAATAATTTCTCCAGCTAAACTCCCAGGTATCCCGCCCTCCAGAGCTGCAGCAGAAACAAGTCCAGCTCATCTCAATAAAACCGAAAATCAAGAAACAAACTAAATGGTTATTTATATTACAGTATGGTAAGCGGACTTGGGGCTGTATTACAATAGCCTCTCTTGATTTGTTGGCTACACAATTTAAGCTTCCATAATCTCCAACTACTCAAGAGGAGAAGCAGGGCTTAATAGTCTGAAACTCCCACTACAACTACTCAAGAAATCACTAGTCGACAGGTTCCCACGCAGTTCCGAATAATCGCTTCTCGGCATATCAATCTCTGAGCTATGCGCTACAATAACTTGCAGTCGCTGCAGGAATTCAGGCATTGAGGGAACTGGAAGCGTTACAGAGTGTCTACTAAGCATCACTGCTAAGGAATTCATGCTCGGCCTTTCTATAGGATCTTCTTGTACGCAAAGCAGTCCTATTTGTATGCATTTCAACGCCTCTTCCGGTGGATACTCACTGCCCAGGCTATGATCCACCAGTTGCATTGCCATTCCTTGGTTCCAGTATTGCCATACCTTCATATCAAATTGCCGCACACAAGAGTTATAACTTATTACACTAATTAAGACTTCCTTTGGGACGGCTTTCCTACTGCTTTATAAAGCATTTTTCTTTATACTAGAAAACTGCTTTAAGAAGCAGAAAGAAAGTCGTCTTCTAAGTTTACTCTATCAAATCAGAAAATGTGAGGGCTTACATAGCTTAGAAAATCTAAATTGTTGCTTGCACTTAAGAAACAACTGCTGCTTCGGCCGGTGATAATCTCAAGTATGAGCACGCCATAACTGAACACATCAGACTTAGTAGAGAAGAGCCCGCGGAATGCATATTCTGGTGACATGTATCCACTGCATTATGGTAGTAAGAGCCAACTGTGAGGATTCTTAGATATTGCATAATTTGGCAACAAAAAAATGTAGAGTACTCACTATGTACCAGCGATGCGAGTAGTATTATTGCATTCGTGCTCATTAATGCCGGAAAGTTTTGCAAGTCCAAAGTCTGAGATCTTGGGGTTCATGTCGGCATCAAGCAAGATGTTGCTTGCCTTCACATCACGGTGAATAATTCTGAAACGCGAATCTTCGTGGAGATAAAGAAGGCCACGGCAGACCCCTTCAATGATCTTGTACCGTGTTGGCCAATCCAGTTGTATTTGTCTATCAGGATCTGCATATTTTTTCAAAGAAGTTTTAATCTATATTATCTGATTTAATACATGATAAAAGCTGATAAGACCTTTAAGCTAATTATAACATTGGTAAACAATTGACTCGGATCGTCTCCAATTACCATGATATTTCTCTTAATTAGCGGCTAAGTTCATTTTAAATGGTAGAAAGTAGATCCAGTAATTATTTTCTATATTCAACATATCAAATCAAATATATAAATAGTTCTATTAGGTACAATGAAGTATTGCAAAAGCATTATCTAAATATGCATTTAAATGATTGGACGTTGACTATCATACAAATGCTTATTTTTTATCCCTTTAGTTTATGAATGCATTACTTAGATTCATGCATACATCTTAATTGTTATGTTCATATGATTTTTGATCTAGTTATCATTAGAAATGTTGTTTTGAATTTGCAAAACATTCACAAATGGCACATTGGCGTTTTTTATTAACATTTTTTCTCAAAATGTTCAAAGGTTTCATTTTTAAAATCAGTTAACATTGATATGATTAATGGCGAGAATATTTCAACTTCACTACCCTCACACTCCAATTGATTCCTTTGTTGTCATCCGTTAGAGCCTGCCGCCACTTCCAATGAGCCCTTTTCTACTTTATGTAACTACCTAGGGTATTTTAGTATTTACATCTTCTTCTTCTAACACTAGTATAAAAACTCATCTAAGTTTGCTACAACAACAAGAGTGAATACAATGGTTTATTGTTCATCTTATGTTTCGATTCATTTGCCTGCGTGTTTAGCTAGCTACCAAGCTCTGCTCAACGACTTCAACATGGTATCAGAGCCATGTGCCTAACGGCTCTCCCATTCACCGTCGATGGGCTGTTCTACAATGTCCGCACCATCCATGCCTTCGACACTAACCTCCGATACCCCCGCATTGCCTGAAGTCTCAATACCACCCACCCTAAAGTTTCTTCTCTCCAACCTCAAGAACATTATCAACATTCAACTTCTCCCCGTAACTACCACACATGGATATCTGCAATCCATAAGCTTTTTGCAGCGAACAACTTCTCCGACTACCTCAATGGATCACAATCTTGTTCACCCAAACATCTGTTTACTGCTACCGGCCAATTTACCCCTAACCCTCAATTTTATTTATAGACCAAAATTTCTCTGTTGCTCTTTTCTCCACCATTTCATCCTCTATCCTTCCTTATATCCTCAACCTCGACACCTCTATGTCGATTTGGAAAACGTTTGAGCAACACTTCTTTTCTACTAACCGTTTTTGAGTTATACAACTCAAGAACGAGCTTCACTCCCTATCAATGAATAACAAGACAATGTCAAATTACCTTTCCTCTGTCAAAACCATTGTGGACAATATCATTGATGCCGGCGGCACCGTCGACGACAATGAAGACATCTTGCTTTACATACTGAATGACCTTCCTCCATCTTATCAATCCTTTAAGACAAACATCAGAACTTCTCTTCATTCCATTAGTTTGGACGATCTATATTCGCTCGTACGTAGTGAAGAGATAAAACAAACTATCGATGCCGTTAAGGAGCTATCCATGTCCAACACTCCTCCAACAGACTTGGCATTCACCCTTCTGTCTAACCGCGGTTGTTTCAACTACAGTCGTGGTCGTACAAACTCCCCTACCTCAACTTGCCCCCTCTCTTTGATGGAGATTGCCAAATATGCGATAAACACGGCCACTCCGTGCTCACCTGTTGGCACTAGGAAAACTTTTAGTTTGTCCCTCTGGCATCTACCTCCAACCTCACTATATTTGCTGATTCTAAACTAGCTCCGAGCCTTTGTGGTATTTAGACAACGGTGCCAATGTGCATCTCACCCCTGATCCACTACCTCTTCAGCATCCTACACCCTATGCCGACAAATATCAAGTATTCATTAGCAACGGTACCTTCTTGCTTCCTATAAAATATTATGGTAACTATTTGCTACCCACTTCCATTCATAAGCTTTCTCTCAACCCTTTATTTCATGTTCCCAATCATACCCACAGACTTCTCTCCATCTCTAAATTGATCAATGATAACAATTGTTCTATTATATTTGTCAAAATTGATTTTCATGTCAAGGATCAGACGACCGATCACACTCTTCTTCAAGTATCGTGGCATAAAGGTCTCTACCCTATTTCTCTCAGCTCAACTTTGTCCCCCCTCATCGCTGCTGCAACCATCGTTGTTACTCCATCTTTCGCAACTACTTGGCACCGATGCTTGGGTCATCCCAACTCCAGCATCCTTGCCACTCTCTCTAAGTATTTTCCATTTTTATGTTTTTCACAATATCAATCTATATGTAGCTCCAGTTCTTGCAAAAAGTCACATGCTTCCTTTCTCCCCCTCTAACCATATTTCTAGTGCTATATTAGAAGTAATTCACGTTGATGTTTGGGGTCCCTCCTCTATTCTTTCTTATGATGGGTTTCGATATTATGTATAATTAATTGATGATTACACACGTTACATTTGGCTCTATACTCTCAAAAAGAAATCAGATGTTTCTCAAATGGGTGCTCCTCTACCTCTGAGACATGATCAACTACGACCTTCTGCTCCCAAAGACTGAGCTCACTCTCTCTACTTTCTCTGATTCAAATTGGGCTGGTTACTCCCTTGCCGCAATTCAACTATAGGTTACTATAATTATTTCAATAAAGCTCTTCTCAATTGGTATGTCAAGAAACAATCGATCGTAGCACGGCCCTCTACTGAAGATGAGAATCAATCTCTCGCAGCTGTTGCTTCCGATCTCATCTAGATTCGTCTTATTTGCTAAGATTTCCATATTCCCCTAGACACCACTCTGATTTTCTACGACAGTATTTCAGTAATTTCCATAGCATGCAATCCTATTTTTCATGCCCGCACCAAACACATAGAGATCGATCATCACTTCATCTGTGATTGTATTCAAGCGTAGCACCTTGTCATTCTTCACATCTCTACAGTTGATTACGTCGTAGATATCTTTACAAAGTCTCTTCTATCTACCAGACTTTATACGCTTCACAACAAGTTAATGGTCCTCCCAACCATCAACTTGAGTGACGGTGATAAGGATATTTCAGCTTCACTGCCCTCACACTCCAACTGATTCATTTGCTGCCATCCTTCAGAGGCTGCCGCCAGCTTCCACTGAACACTTTTCTACTTTATGTAACTACCTAGGGTATTTTAGTATTTACATCTTCTTCTTCTAACACTTGTATAAAAAGTCATTTAAGTATGTACAACAACAAGAATGAATACAATGGTTTACTGTTCATCCTCTATTTTGATTCATTTGCCTGCGTGTTTAGCTAGCTACCAAGCTCTGCTCAGCGACTTCAACAACTAATATATAATTAGCATTCCAATTAACTTATTTTATGCAGTCAATTAAGCGGTATAATTAATTTTGTGTGAAAAATCAATAGTTATTATAATTTTTGTAAATCCTCTTGATGATGTTAAATGTAAGAAAAAAGTATTATTATTTGTGCAAATCATATATTTCATAATTAGCTCAGGAGTTATTTAATGATGAAAAAATTTGTTCGATGTCAACTATTAAACTTGTTTAGTATTTAATAAGGTAATTAATAAAAGAACAGCATCGGCTAAGCTTGTTTGAAGATCCTCTAAAAATTTATTCAAATCTTTTATTAAAAACAAGTAAATTATTGAGTTGATTCTAATATTTGAGTTACCCTTTAGCTGTGATAATATAAGAAATTATGATTGGAGCTTTGCGAAAGACAAACAGATTAATCTTTATAAAAAAAAAAGAGAAAGGTAACGACAGCTTAGAGGAGATACTGCCACAGATTTATCTCTTAAAAAAAAAAAAGAGCTAACGACAACTTATAGTAGATACTGACATAAATAACTACAAGTTGAAACTAAACAAATCAATCCTATCGTTTCCTTATCTTAATTTGAATTGTTTTTATTGTTGATTCAAGGCAGGACCAGCGACTTCTTTTGCCGGCGGGAACCATTATTCTATTCAACTGAGAAGATTTAAGTATCATATATACTATAGAACATACCGAATAATAATTTGTCCAAACTCTTATTTGGGAGGTATTCGTACACAAGCAGCTTCTCGTCTTCTTCCAAGCAACAACCCACCAGTCTCACCAGGTTTTTATGCTGAAGCTTAGCCATAAAAACCACTTCATTTTTCATCTCCAGTATCCCCTGTCCTGAACTCCTTGATAGCCTTTTCACAGCTATTTCCTGCCCGCCTCTCAGAACCCCCTGCTTAAATTTAAATCAAATAAAACCTTAATTACTACTATGTTCCTCAAGTTTGAGTAATATTTCTGACAAGCAGATCAGGTAAGGTTTTACCATATAAACGGGCCCAAATCCACCTTCTCCCAGCCTATTTGCTTCTGAAAAATTATTTGTTGCAGATCTAATAGTGGCTAGATCAAACGACATTATTGCATTACTGCTTATATCATCGTCTTCTGCATGCCCTAAACAATAAAAAAGGTTAAGATTTAACGTTGCTTATGATTATAATAACTTAATTTATACATTAGAGAAAGAAACGTTACTGGATGACAACACTATTGGCTTCTTCCTTCTTCTTCTTATTAAGAAAATAAAGATTGCAGAGAGGAACAAGAACGCAACTGCTCCTCCAGTGGTCCCAGCAATAATAATCTTTTTTGTATTGTTGTTTCTTTGACCTGCAAAGCAATGATGGAACTTAATAAAATACTGATTAATTTCATTTGTGGAAAAGATGATAAACTGCAAATTAAATGCTAAATGTCTTTTTGCAGGGATTTAAATATCTCAAATAAACGATGATTAGTATTATAATTCACTGTTTAGAGTAGCCCAGATAGGTAAAGTTTGCAGGCTACTTGCATGCATAATGCACAAAACTTTCCTTTGGCAACTTCAATGAACAATTTTACCACAAAACCTCCAAATTATTGAAATAATCCTTATTCATCCAAACAGAGATGGTAAACGAGATTAGAGACTTCGTACCAAATGTCTAACCAAAAAGAGAGTTTAATTTCGTAGGAAAAGGAAAAGCTGATATAAGCTGCAACTTAAATGCTAAAAATGCCATTTTTTTGGTTGTAACTTTTTGATAAGAGATTTTATTATCTCAAATGATGATCCGTACTTCGACTTGGCGCATAAAGGAATCCAGCTTGATCAAAATTTTCTTTTTGCATGCATTATAAGCTCTCTATCTTTTTTGGGGGAAAAATAAGCTCTCTTTCACAATTTCATCCCAATACCTTCGGATCCAAGAATCAATCTCCTAACGAAACAGAGTATTTAAGTTTCCCAACCAGACATATCCTAAGTAATTAGAAATTCCTTAGATGTCTAAATTAAACGATCATTGATCGATCAACTCACCCGTCCCACCGTCGATCCCACTATTATCCCCATCACCGGAAAACGCCGACGGAACAGGCGGCGACGACACCAACTGCTGCGAAAAGAACAAATATTGCTCGAACCTCACGGCACAGCTCACACTATCCACTTGAGCTCCAACCTTCGTCATGACTAGCACCGACATCGCCCAATAGAGACATTGCAAACAATCGCTGCTAGAGAGGTCCCTAGTGCACCACGCCATTCCGTACACATCTTTCTGATGGGAGCTGTTCGCGGCAAATCTCGACTCGGCAGCCGCCGCCGCATCAGAAACCTTTTGCATCAGCCGCTTCACCCTGCCGGAAAATACTTTGGGTTTAGAGGCGTTCTCGATTTCGTATCTTCCCTCAAGAGGCGTTAGCATTGGGATGCCGAAGAAGCTATTGTCGGAGTAGCGAAGGAGACAGTAGTCGTTACGGATGGCGGCCGACTTGTTGCGGCCGCAGACGCCGGCCATGAGAGTTGAAGACGCGCGGGATAGGCAGGAAGAACAAAGTTCTTTGGAGGAATCTGGGCGGCACTGCGCGAGGACGAAGAGTTGAGAGGAGGAGGAGTTGCCGGCGGCGGAGGTGGAATAAAGAGATGGTGAGTTGGGGACGGAGTGGGTGATGTCGGCGAGGATGCGATGGAGGTTGGTAGAGTAGGGGCTTGAGGAGTTATAGTTGGCACCAAAGCAGTAGGTGAGGAGCGTAGTGCTCTGGGAAGAGGTTTTGATGGAGAGAAAGAAGATGATTTGCAGGGCGGAGAGGAGGAGAGAAAAGAGTGCCTGCATGGCGGGTATAGATGCCATGGAGGTGCCAAGTAGATACTTAAGTCTATTGCTTGATAGATGCCATTTTTTTACTTTTTAAATTCGTTTGATGTTAAAATTTTGATTTTTTGGATCTTCTCATACAGATCTAAAATCTAAATATTTATATTTGTATATATATATAAATTTAAATATTAAATATACAAATATATTAAAATTTTATGGTGCACAGAAAATCTCCTAAATTGTAGATGGATAGTTTTATTTTCTGATTTGTAAAATTGATCAATATATATATATTTATATAGGAGCATAAAAATATATTTATTTAAAATGAAATTAAAATTGAGATAAGTTTTACGGTATTTAAATTCTCTTGTATATATATTTTTTTCAGAAAATCGTATAATTACTAGCATAAACATATATTTATTTATAATAAAATTAAATTGAGATAAATTTTATGGTATTAAATTCTGATCAAGTAATTTTTTTTTAGAAAATCATATAATTTGTGTTGAAAGTTTTCTTATTTTAAGGAAATACCTTTTTAATTATGTTTTAATGCATGAGAATTTTGATATGATTTTTTTTCTATCTAATATTATTAGACATGCATAATTATAATTTTAAGTACATATTTGAACAATCAATAATATGGATCAATCATGAGTTGGATGATTTTATCTTTTATTGATTAGACAAGCATTAATATGTTCTTATAATACAAAATCCACATATTCTCATAAGAGCAATATATGCAACAAAGGATTAGTAATCAATCAAAGATAAAGTTCCCGAATAGCTGCAAACTTGACTAAGCAGTTTCATCATCATTGTTCGCCCGAAATCTCATAGGGTCTATCCGAATGAATAATTTTTGCTTAGGCATGCACAAATTACATGTGCCCTAACATTTCACTTAAATTGAGACATCCATTCAGATATAACAATAATCTAACTGAAGAATACAAAATCTTCATGCCAATTGGAAACATTTAAATGGTCATTCAACCAAGCACCTAAAGATCTAGTGCAACAATAAATCATTCCACTAAATCTTTCACTAACTTTCAAGTTGCTTGTTTTTGTATTGAGGTTATTGTTGCACCCAACACTAATGATTATATTTCAATGGATTAGGCTTCATTTGTTACGGCTTTTTTTTGCTTCTTAAATCAGCTTTTGAGTACAAAAATTTTAATTTTTGTACTCGAAAGCTGCTTTAAGAAGTAGAAAAAAAGCCTTCCTAAACGAAACCTTAATTTCACATCATTTGCATATCAATTCATTCATGTCTAGTCAATTATCACCATTAGAATCAAGAGCCATGACGTTGGCTCCTTCTATAGCTCACTGGCTTGCCCTTCTCAACATCTAGGTGATCCTTCACATCTTGGCGGCTCCTTCTACATCCAATATGACCGATCTCCCTAATCATTCATTGGTTTGCCACCTCAGTATTTAGGTGGATAGTTCCTCCTACATTCAGCAGAGCTGATCTCTCTAAATATAATGATCCCGAATGATAAAGAGAACAATTTAATCAAATTATTTAAAGCTTTTGACCAGTCAAATGTTAAATCATATACATTAATACAACATACATAAAAGATAACAAAAAAGAATAAGAAGTAAAAGAAATAGCATATAATTGCTAATAGCTTATTAATGGATGAATACCATCAATATTTAATGAACTTCCTTCACCTTTCTTGGATGCGAGTTAATTATAATGCATAAAGGATTTGGAAGATAATGAAAAGTGTTCTTGGTTGATCCACTAATTATGATTAATTGTCATAATACTTGAAGATTAAGTGATTAATCATTTATATTATAAAATGATTTAATTTCTTAATTGCAGTGTTTCCTTAGCTTTATTCAAGTTAATCTTCGCTCATGTATGATCTTATGGTATGTACAAATTTATAAAAAAATAATAAATGGATATTAGAAAAAATGAAGTTTGATCTAAGGGGGGTGGAACTTCATTTCCATATGTTCATCTCTGATGCAATCATAGAAGTTGAAGGTTGATTTGAATTTTAATATTATTATGTTTATTACATTGCACAAACAATGCTTATCTCAGACCCAAGCTATGTCAGATTTGTGTTGTCACTCCTTTTTATTATTTAAGTATTATCATTTAGTCATAGTACAATCAATTTTCAAGAGCCTCATAGAATATGGTAATTCTATTTCTTAATTACAATCACATCCATTTCATATCTTATCATAAGTCGCGCCATGTAATTTATAGTTTTGTCATAAATTTTCTCAATAAAGACACAAAATTGAAAATTTTAAAAATACTCTAATAATTTCATCAGATTTAAGATCAATGTTGATTATAAATTTTCCCATGGCTTACTGACTTCCTCTACTTGGGGTTCGAGGGCCTTGCCCTCAAAAATTTGTTTTCCATATAGCCATACATCACAGTGGTTCTATACATTAGAGTGCTGCAGCGCTATACACTTGTGCACTGCAATATTGTAGTATGCAATGTGACGGTTCTTTTGTCTTTACTTAAAGATAGAGGGTGAAGCGTTGCGGCCCTCTAAAGCCATCATTATGATGCTACAAGCCAGGCTAGTAATAGAGAGTAGAGCACTAATGTCACGACACTGCGAGTCAGAATTGGCAATTTTCTTTCTCATTTTTCATGCTTAACTTGAAGGATTGTATCCTTTAGTGTAATTTAAGAGCATCTCTTTGTATATTCTAAGTAGAGAATGAAGTGTGAAGTAAAGAGAGAAAAAAAGGTGAAGTGTGAGAGAGGAGATCTGCTCAATTTCTTCTAAATTTTTATAATGAATTTCTTCGTGTGTTATGTGTCTGCGTTGTTTTTTTCCCAATTTTGAAAATTTTAAGTCAAATTTTGGTGTTCATTTTTGTTGTTTATTTTTTTTTATTATTTTTTTGTAAAGAGAGAAATGTCGCAGTACTCTAAAGACTAGCTTCATAGTGCTCCCAGCAAGATTTTTTCCCCATCAATCTTAAACTTACCTATTTGATCAACTCTATGCCATTTTCTATTGCTAAATTATAATATCTAATAATGAATACAATATTCTTACTAGATTCTTTAGTAGCATTTATTACTTTAACACATGAGAAAATTGAATTTGAATTAATATCAAATAGTTATAAAATTTGCTTGTAGTAAAGTAGTAGTAATTTGCTCTTACTTATGTATTTAAGATCTTATGTTGAAAACCAAGGTCAAGTTCAATCAAAGGCAAAGTAGACCATACTTCCAACCCTACGATCCACTTTGTAACACTTGATCAGCACAACACAAGAGGACTTATGATGTGGGGAGATAATCATTGGATCATTGGAAGAAGAGGATGCTTGAAGGATTTCCAAGAACAAGATAACAAACTAAGCTCAAAGGCTTCAATTCATATAGTATTCATCATTCCCCCATACTACTACAATGCTTCATATATAAGCTAGCTATATAATATTCTAGAAAACATTAGAGAAAAATGTATAAGAGGTATTCTATTCCTAAAACTGCACTTAGTTAAGATGTTCCTACATCATTCTTCCCATGAGTCAAAAGAGCTTGACTCCGTCGAAGCGCGTTATAGAGAGGGAGATAGATGTGGAAATTATAATCAAATCCCTGTATCAAAAATTCGACTTCTTTGATGCACGTTCACAAGCTCGGTCAATAGCCTTATGAGTTCCTTTGGACTTTCACAAATTTGCATACTTCGATCAATAACAACATATTTGACCCTTGAAATGAATTCTTTATCCCAACTTGTAAAACCCCTCCAAATTTCATTTTTTTAGTGCTGTTAGTCCGTACGAACTGACCTTAGTACGGGACAAACTGAAGAAAATTATGAAAAATCTGTATGGTTAACATGTACGAACTGCCTGTATGAATCTGAGTTCGTTCGTACGAACCTGGATTTGTTCGGGATGAAATTTGTCCAGAGCCCTTCGTCCAGAGTGTTCATCTGGACGAAAATATCATCCCGGGACGATGGGGGATCGTCCCGTACGATTCTGCTTGATAAATATCTGATTTTGAGATATTTTGAAGAGAGATAAAAGTAGGAGAGAGAAAGAGAAGGAAAAAGCTTGGTTTTGGAGGCCGTTGTGCGCTTTTCGTCCGACGCCGCTGTTAGAAGATTTGTTTATCTCACAGTAAGGAATCCGATTTTATTTTTGATTTTGAAGATTTTGTATTTTGGTATTTTTCTGCTCAGTTTTGTGTTCCCGTTACCGAAATTCTTACATATCTTTATATTGACGAAACTTTTACCGCGTAACTTTTGGTATGTTACAGAAATGATGATTTTGCACGATTTGATTATTTTCTAGAAAGTTTTCACCGGTATTTTGAATTCTAATATGTTTTTATCGAATAGAAAAGTATCCGGATGTCAAAAAATATTGCTTCAGTACAAGTAAAGTTTTGAAATGATATTTTATTCAATTTCTCGTAATTTGGTAATTTTCTGAAACTGTGTATTTTGTCTCTGTTTGGGATTTTTATCGATTGCACGATATTTTAAGGATTTTCTTCGATTGAGTTAAATTGTATTTGTTGATTGCAATGTATTAATGAGATGTATATGATTGTGAATATATGATTGAATCTACTATTATATTATTGAAAGGCAAGTAAAGACTGGTTGAACCGTTGGTTGGAGATTGATTGACCTGTACAGAACGGTGGGCCGATGAGCTTTCCTTTAAAAAAGGTTTGGTGTTATCCTCTATTGATCACGTGATATAACGATTGAGAGTCATAAGGAGATTACTATGCCGACAGGCAAGGGTGACGACTCTATTTATTGAGCCAACGAATTACTAACATCGATACTAATCTTGAAAAACACCTTAATAGTTTGTGATTATACTTGTTAAGTAAGACTACTATATTGGATGCATCTGTAAAGTATTATTCTTATGATTACTTTATGATTTATCGATATTGAACGGATTTATTGATTTCTGTATGAATTTATCGATATTGATGGATTTATTGATATTGAATTGATTTATTGACATTAAATGGATTTATTGACAGATTTATGAGTTTATTGTCACTGCATGATTTCATTGATATTGCATACTGTTTACCGATTCTACTACTGATTCATTGATACTATTGATTCACTGATACTACTGATTCATTGTACTGATCTTATAGCATGGGATACACTGAATACTGACTGATACATGTGATACACCGAGCACGTGATATAAAATATGCTTTTACTATATTGCTGTGATTTCAACTATTCTTATCGATATATTGAATTGATTGTTTTATGTGATTCCATATCGATTGATATTATTGACCGGAATTGAGTTCTTTTGATACTGACTGATATGATTGATCTGATGATTTCTTTATTGATTTGACGCACGTATTGATTCATTGAGCTTTACAAACTTTTATACTATTTATTGATTCTTTTACTGATAATTATGGCTATACATGATTCTGTATTGATTACCAATTTTGTATTGATTTCTATTTTTGTACTGATTTTCGTATCTGGATCGATTCAATGATCATGTGCATGTGACTGATATTAATTTGATTGATTGACATGCATATTGCTTCTGTACCGTGCTTTGATTTCAGTTGTAGGTTTTTGGTGACCTGCTGCACTTTTTAAGCTTATTATATGTGGTTAATGATTTCAGGTGCAGAAACTCTCGCGTGAAGCTTCATACAGCCACTAGTGTAGTTTTGTAGTTTTTGGTTCATGCATTATTTTGTAGCCCGAGCGGCTATTAAATATATTCTTTTGGACACTACTTTTGGGATTGTAAATATGAAACGTCGTAATGTTAATTATAGTTTTATGATGTATTTATTTTCTTTAATGTAATTATCATTTCTGGATGTCTGTATTGATCTGAGTGAGAGAAGAAAAAATAAGAAGAAAAGTATGTCGATGAATCCTTTCACTATAGATGTTTGGGATGTCACACAATTAGAATCACATAGTAAGCTCATGATTCCATCCACAAACTTTTGTACCATTTGAGGCAGTTGGTTACTACTGAACTCACCATTCAAAGAATTCCATGAGATAAGATTATTCTCAGTCAATTCATGAAATAGCTTGTGAGCTAATTCTAAGCTGGTGAGCACTTAGATAAGCAAGCCTCCTTATTTGTACTAGTTTAATCCTAGCCGCTACTTTTTAACAAACTCCTTTAATCAGCACCTTTGGCTTGTAACCAACTCTGCCATGTACAGAACACACTCACCGCTCAATGTGTATATATACCATAGTATTTCATCAACGCAATACCATGGCCATTTTATCTTAGTTATTGTAGCTCTTCCCTGCTTCTCTTTGCATTTTGCTCTCTATTCTGTAATGCAGGAACTCAAGCAGTTGCAGCCATAAGCACCAGCATTCTTCATAAGCAACCTTTGGCCTTACACCATAGAAGGGAATTCTGCACAAAAGAATCAGCTTCCAGTCCATATATATGCAGCAAAACCATTAAATTCAGACTTCCCATTTACCTTGTTAAATCGAATTCCTTATTTGTTCCTTGACTGTAAGAAAACTTGTATGCTTCCAAAGTAACATTGACTATTCTTTTCCCCATATATACCACTCTTAGAGGTAGTAACTTTCATATTTTTCTAATAAAAGAATAGTTAGAAGAAAATGGCATGTATGGCTCGTAGCAAAACTCATCTTTATGCCATCTTGTGAGAGCAAATGATGACATCCCCACTCCTGTATTGTTAATCAAAATATTAAAAGTAAGATTTAGAGAATTGAAATCTACTGTAATTTTGCTCACATAAGCCATTAAATGGAGATCTAATTCCAAGGCATCAAATGGGATCTCCTTCAGAAATTCATTTCATTCACATTGCTATCAACAAAAACATTTATAACCCCTAGAATGACATGAACATCTCGCAAAGTAAGCATACGAGCTATTTTTGTACCAATATAATGCCACCTAAAGCTCCTCGGAGTATGGCATTCCAAAGCGTGATGTTTGAGCATTTGATTCGATGAAAGAGGCTAGCTAGCCACCGTCTCATTTGCTCAATGGTCATCTACTGTGAGCAAAGCATCTTAAAAATAGAACCCTTCATATAATCCATAAAATGCTCAGCAGTTACGTGAAATAGAGGAAGGTCACCGACTGCTCGAAGTTCTCTATCAAGTTCTATATGAGAGAATAATTGAGCTCAGTTAGTTCCTGATGACTTCCATCTTCTTGATCAAACATTTGCATCTTTTATATAGAAAAGTCGAGAGAGCGGGGAAACTGTTCTTGCGTGAGTGAAGGCGCTGATGTCAGGTTGATTGGGAGCGGACTGAAGTCACACTAGTTGTCGGAAATAGAATTGGTATCGCGGTATGCAGGTCGTGTCGTAGGCGCGCTGGTTTGGTCGCAAAAAGAAGCATAGGCGGAATCAGAAATGTGTGTTTCAATAATAGCTGTGGCAGTTTAGAGGGAGAGAAACATCTCATCGAAACTTCTTCTACACGAGAGAGGGGCACTGAAACTTGATAGGAAATTGTCGTCTATCTTTGATAGTGGAATGTCTTAAATATAAGAAGAAGAACACAAGAGAAGAATAATGAGGAGAAAACTCCTACACAAGAAAGGGGCACTGAATAGAAGAATATCGCATATCTCCAACAATGAAATGCCTCAAATGTACGAAGAAGACCATATGAGAAGAAAATAGAAAGAGCAAAAAATTCTAACTTTTACACAAGGAGAGGGATCCTAAATTTGAGTAGGGTATGCCACCTATAAAAAAGAGGGGAATGCCTCAACTATAAGAAAGTTAGAATAAGTGAGGAAAAAGAAAAGGAATGGATGCAAAAATTATAACTTCTACACAAAGATATGAGCCCTGAATTTGAGTAAGGGATGTCGCCTACGAAAAACAAGAGAATGTCTCAACTGTAAGAAAGTCAGAATGAGAAGGGAAAAGGAGAATTGGTGCAATTTTCATCCGAACCCAAAAGGGTATTTATAGGATAAAAAGAGGATAAATTGTTCAAAAAAGGGAGGGAAATTTTCCTTCCATTTTGTTTAAAATTTTGGGACCCACAAATGATGAATTTTTTATTTTAAAAAATTGAAAAAGAAAAAAAAATAAAATAAGGGGCGGCTCTTGTAGGCGCCCCCTTAAAAAAAAGAGAAATTTACATACATACCTTTTTATTTTGTGTTATTTACATATCTAACACCCAAAATATTAATAATACATGCCTACCACCCATATACAACTTTAATATCAAATATATCACTCTTATAATTCATTTATATCATTCATACAATCATATAAACTTTAATATTTCATTCCATGCACTTAAATTTATTATATGGGTGGTAGTCATGTAATATTAATGTTTTGGGTGTTAGATATGTAAATAGCATAAAATAAGGTGGTATGTATGTAAAACCCCTTAAAAAAAATATTGGGCCCCACCTTCAAAAAAAAAAATTTAAGCTCAAATTGCAGCCGGCAACTCCCGGCTGCTTGACCCAAATGGCGCGCCCCTTCGCCTGCGCGCAATGGCGGGCTGCCATCGGCGGCAGCCCAGCCAGCCGGCCAGTTCAGCCACCTACGCTTGTCCAGGCTCGATTTTCACCATCGACGGTCCAAATCGGATATTTTTTGGGTCCCCAATCACATTTTCCGACGTTCCGGACTCAATTTTAACACTTTCAGGGGCCTCTAGGATTGAGTTTAAGAAAATTTATATTTTTTGGAACATAATTCTTTGCGATTCAATCAATTTGAAGTATTTTGACATATATTTTCAGATTCTATAGGCTTCGACGTCATAAAATAGGGGCAACTGATATATAATAAAAAAAATCATCTTGATCGGGTATGAATATCGAAGTAAAATCAAGATTGAAAATTCAAAAATTAAATTGGAGACCATATGAACTCCGATTTCAGTAAACTTACAGTCGAATTGAACGTCTCGAAAATACGAACCCCAATGACACCAAATTTGACTCAGTCTGAGCTCAAATGAGATAAAATCAAAGACTTGAAGCACATTCGGAAGGCTCAAACCATAATTTGGATTACCAAACGGTTTTAAAACGTGACATGGTTCGGTTCGAAGAGACAAATCAAACGAGCCCAAGATCATAAAATTATAATTTCATTAGGGCCTTCAAATATCTAATAAACGGTATATGATAATGGGATTCAACATCGACTCAAAACAAGAAGATAAGAGAAGGAAGCAAGGAAGAGAATGAAGAGACTCCTCTTCGATCACCATTGGGCTTTCACCCGGCAGCCTACCGACACCGGAGTTTTGCCAGAATACTATCTAACGCCGAAGTTCTTCCCATAAGAGGACTGATGTTGGACTTTTACTTGATGCAGGACCTCCACTCGTCGCCAGATTTCTACCAAATGTCAAACTTCTACTCGATGTCAAACTTCTGTCCATCGCTGGACTTTTGTCAGACTTATCCAACGCCAGACTTCTATCCATCTACATACTTCTACCAAGCGTCGGACTTGCACCAGTTGTCGGATTTCTATCTGACACCCGACTTTTGCCTGTCACCGAATTCCTACCCACAATGATGGACTTCCGCTCGTCGCCGAATTCCTGCTAGACGTCGAACTTCTGCCCTTCATCGGAATTTGTTAGACTTCTACCCGTCGTCAGGCATTTGCGGACTTCTATCTGATGCTCGAATTATGTCAATCGCTGGACTTCTACTTGACGTCATCCTTGCGACCTCCGTCATTAGACAACGGTCTTTATGATCTCCATTGCCTGTCAACTATGGTTCTTCTGACTTACATCACCCACCGACTATAGTCCTTCTGACCTTTGTCGCCCATCGACTACATTCCTTCCGATTTATCGCGCCCACCGACTATTGTCCTTCCGATTTACTGAGCCCACCGACTACAGTCCTTCCGACCATAGTCTCCTACTGACTATGTTCCTTTCGACTTACATCGCCCACCGACTACAGTCCTTCCGACCTCCGCCGCCTGCCGACTATATATGGTCCTTTCGACTTACATCGCACACCGACTACGGTCCTTCCTACCAAATAAGCACATCAGCATTGATTCTTTGTATTCTCACCATGTAATGTTATATGATGTACATCGAGCTAAGGCCTTCCCCCAAGGAAGGGCCTCATTTGTAATCAATTACAAATACTAGTTGATTCATTCAAAATTGGGTTAGACTTCATGATTTTTCCCCTTTTTTAGGGATTTTTCATGTAAAAATCCTGATGTCACTATAAATACTGCATCATCTCTTTTTATCTGATTGCGTGCTGAATCTTCGTAGAATGTTAAGACGTTAAATTTTATATTTCTCTACCGCCTCGAATACTCCTAGACACAACAATAACATCATTAGTTCTACAAAAAAAAAAACTATTTTAATTATTAAATTATAAAATTATATTAATATATTTTATCTACCATGTTTTTAACAAACTATCTAACTTTTCATTAATAAAATTAAGAATTCTAATTACTTACAATAATAAGCTTTTGTTACAATTTTTTATAATTGAAATATTTATAACATGAATTTTATTTCAAGATTTTATTCATCTGCATTTTTTATTGTGCATTAGAACCCATCACGGGGGTCGGGGTGGCCTGGTGGTGGAGACTTGGCTGGCCAAAGGCCTGGTGGTGGAGACTTGGCACAATAAAAATTGCATTAAGAAGACAATAAGAACCCACCACGGGGTGGCCTGGTGGTGGAGACTTGGCTGGCCAAAGGGCAGGTACCAAGTTCGAATCCCCTCGACGCTTCGTGACAGCCTTAAGTGTCGGCCCGTGTAAATTGTTGTGGGTTGCATGCTAGGTCGACCAGGGAGATTAGTGGCCGAAGGCCGATTCTCCTTGTCCCAAAAAAAAAAGAAGACAATAAGAAATAAAAGAAATAGCATTCAAATTCTTATAACGTATTAATGGATGACAACACGTGGGCTTCCTTAGCCTTGGTTCAATCATACCACTGAATTTTATGTATATTTAAATGCCTACCGAGCTTCCAAATCAGTAATTGTAACAGAATTTGCAGACTCTGCTCTCAACTGCTCATTCATAGAAATATCTTGTTCTATTTCCTGTTCAAACGACTCGGAATCTGCATGGCTACTTCCTCCAACATAGAACGGAGGCATCGACGGAGCTGGAAATGAGGTCGAGACGGAACTGATCATCAGCATCACTGAAGCCATGCTTGGTCGCAATAATGAATCCTCCTGCACGCAAAGTAGTCCAATGTGCAAGCATTTCAATGCTTCTTGAGGGTGATATTCATGTCCAAGGCATTCATCAACCACTTGCAGTGGCATAAGCTGATTCCAGTTCTTCCAAACCTGAAGAGCTTAGGAGATAACATCAGGATCAAGGAAATTGGTTTGCTTAATTGCATATGATTAGTTACAAATATTGTTGGTAAATAATTTCATTCAATTGTTCAACATCACCAAGATTTAAGATTTAGCCTTTGTTTGAGACGGCTTTCTTACTGCTTCTTAAAGTAAATTTTTAGTACAAAATTCTAAATTTTTTTACTATAAAAAGCAGCAAAAAAACGGTCCCAAACGAAGCCTTAATCTGATCTAGTATGCACTCTCCAACAATTAATATCAAATATGGTTGTAAAATTATTATTAATTTGTCCAGACAACTAGTTACTTATGACTTTGGTTTTCTTAATTTTCATTGGGGCAACATCAAATTAAACATGTATGAGAATGTTTAAGTTTAATATTGAAAATTTTGCTTATATGAAATATTAAAATTAGCTTTGCTCATATGTTTAATATTTTATGTTCAAAACTAAGTTCAAGTTCAATTTGAGATGTAATAAGCTCAACTTTCCCCCCTAATCTGCTCTATAACACTTGTTCAGCACAATATGACAAGAATTCTTACATAGCTTAGGAGGTCTAAAGGATTTCCTATGTCTGTGGAAACACAATTCCTCCTGCCTGTGATGATCTCCAGGATCAGAACCCCATAGCTAAACACGTCTGATTTAGTAGATAAGAGACCATGCATTGCGTATTCTGGTGCCATGTATCCACTGAAAAAATAATGAATCGAACAATCAAGTTCTATATTTGGGAAAACTGCAAAGTTATGACAATAATGTGTTATAGGTTTTGTTTGGGACAGCTTTCTTATTCCTTCATAAAATAACTTTTAAGTTCAATAATTAAAATTTTTGCATTAAAAAACTGATTTAAGAAGCAACAAAAAAATCGTCCCAAAACGAAGCCATATTCTTACAATGTGCCAGCAATTCGATTTGTGTTCTGTTGCGTTTGATCGATGCGAAAAAGCCTTGCAAGGCCAAAATCTGATATTTTTGGTGTCATGTTGTTGTCCAGCAATATATTGCTTGCTTTCAGATCTCGATGAATGATTTTTAGACGCGACTCTTCATGAAGATAAAGGAGGCCCCTCCCGATACCTTCTATAATCTTATATCTGATTCCCCAATCCAATTGTGGTCGCTCAGCAGGATCTATAAATTCAATTAATATCAAAAGAAATTCATACGAACCATAACTGATGAAAGGAGATAAAACCTTGTTCTATTGATTTAATGAATTAAACAATTTACATTGGTTAGAAGAAAGGTAAAGGACATGCATACCAAATAAGTATTTCTCGAGACTTGTCTTGGGAAGATATTCATAAACAAGCATCATTTCATTTTCTTCCAAGCAACAACCCAACAATCTCACGAGGTTCTTGTGCTGAAGCTTGGCAACCAAAGCAACCTCATTCTTCATTTCTACAAATCCTTGTGTTGAAGTTCTTGAAAGTCGTTTTACTGCTATCTGTTGTCCATCTTCTAGTAAACCCTGAATACATATTTAACCAAATAGTATTTTTCTATGTGTTGCTTCGAAAAATATAAGTTTATCAAAGTTTAGTTTGTATCAATACTGCAACAAAAATAATAGTGAAACACTTTCCTACCTTATAAACCGGCCCAAATCCACCTTCTCCCAGCTTATTTTCTTCAGAGAAGTTATTTGTTGCTTTTATAATTGTATCCAGATCAAATAACAAAGATTCAGTATTTCTCATGTTCTTCTCCTTGGGCACAACGTGGCCTAAAGCAAGTTTTGCTTTCAGTAGAATATATATCGAAAAACATTATCCTATAAATATAATGAACTAGTTTTGCTTGTAAAAGAACAGAAGTAATTCTAACCGGTTGGCAGTCTTTTCAGTGCTCTCTTCTTTCTTAATTTCAATAGGACGAAAACACACAACGCCGCCGAGGCAAAAGCAATCGGAAGGGCAATGATAAGAATCTTTTTTACTGTGTTGCTGCTTTTCGCTGAACAAAAATCGAACATGCAAAAAGTATTAAATTCTGATTTCATCATTTTTTTTTAAATCTAGGAATTAAGAGATTAAGGCTTCGTTTGGGACGGCTTTTTTATTGCTTTCTAAAACGGAGTTTTAGTACAAATTTTTTTATTTTTATACTAAAACTCCGTTTTAGAAAGCAATAAAAAAGCCGTCCCAAACGAAGCCTAAATCTCGACTATAATTTGTATGGAAAAAATAATTTGATTTGACTCAAGTTGAGATCATAATGACTTAACCTAGGTGTTTAAATAAGTCGAGTTATTGTTTAATTTATACTGAGCTTGAATTCGAGATGGAGTTTGAGTTGAGCTCATTTGCTGAGCTTTAGTTCAGCTCAAGCACAAGCTCGATAAAAAGCTTGATATTGACTTGTTTTGAAGCTTGATTTTTTTAAAAGGCTAATTAAGGCAAACTCATACAAACATCACATACGTAAGGCTCGAATTCAAGACCTGTTAGTTGATAGTCAAATCTCCTAACCAATAGATCAAGGAGTGCTGCTATATTCGATTTCTTATTTTAAATGTAGACCAAAATAATTAATTAGACTAATATAAATAATGATATGTTAATCTTTATTAATACGGCCTGTCAAGCTTTAAGCTCGTATAATATATTAACTCAAATTTAAACTTGAAATTAAATTTGTGCCTCAGACAAGTTTGACTCACAAGTTCGCTAAGATAATTATTAACCTATTGTTAAACAAGACCAAATTAATTATTGACCTTTAGTTAAACATGACAGAATTTGAGATCAGAAATAACATCTCACCGTTAGCACTGTTACCACCGTCAACAGCCGGCGCCGGTGAAGGCCGGAAAGCCCCTTCCGCTGTAAACGGCGGCGTTTGCGATTGTTGTGAAGGAGGCGGAGGCGACGGCGGCGGTGGAAGCACCGACAAAAATGAAGAGGTCTGAAACCTCGTAATGCAGCTCACCGTCATAACCTGGCTAGCAACCCTGTCAACCTGAAGCTTCCCCGCCACCCCGTCAAGACATTGCTGACAATCACTGCTTGATAGGTCTTGGGTGCACCAAGCCATTCCATAGATGTCTCGAAGATCAGAGTAGTTAGTTTGCCCTGATCCAAACCTCGATTCAGCCTCGGAAGCTTGTGGTGATATCTTATCCATCAGATCATGTACTGTCTTATTGAAGACTACAGGGTTCGAGGCGTTCTCGAAGTAAATAATGTAGACATATAATGACATATCAAGAATGGAAAAGAAGCGTTGGTCAGAGTAGCGGAGCACACACTCATCAGCGCGCAAGGCTGCAGATTTGCATAGAGGACAGCCGCCGTTGGGCTTTGCGGATGCTGCAGCTGAGCTGTTGAGGCAGTCGAAACAGGTGGACGCGGACACATCAGGGCGGCACTGCGCAAGGCCGAATACCTGGTCATCTGGTGAGCTTCCTATGGTGGCGGTGGAGTAGAAAGACGAAGAATTCCACGTGTAGGCGACGAGTTTGGTGATGAGGCTGCGGAGGTTGGATTCGTACGGACTTCCTGCGGTGTAGTTGGTGGTGCCGCAGGAGGTGAGAGGGACGCTCTCGGACGGCGTTGTGCAGGCGAGAAAGAGAAATATTTGCAAGGAAAGGAGGAGAGAGGAGCGAAGCGCCATGGCTTGGGATCGTTAGAATTTGAGTCGGCGGAGAGGAGCTGCAGAAGGTGATGGGAAATTGAAATGCTTGGTAGCAATGGCATGAGAGGTGCGTGTTGATACAGCCTTTTGGTGTAACTTGTTGGATTTTGTTTTTGGGAAAAATCTAGTGCGTGAAGACCGACTCAAGTTTGCAAAAGAAAGACCGACTCAAGTGATCTTTGACCTTAGACTTTGGCAATGACTATCAGTCTCTAAAAGAACTTAGCGTGGTAAACCACGCAAGTTTGAATAATAGGCTTCATCTATATGGTGATGTCTTTGATGGCTTATAGCCCTAAGAGAGGGAAAATTATTAGGTCTGGTTACCGGACGTAAAGATACGTCCGAACATCTATAAAATATTGACATATGAAATGTACACGTATCCGCGGAATTTTAAGTCAAGCGTAGGTAAAGCGCATGCAAAGCGCAGCTAAATTGTAAGTAAAGTGCAGGTAAAATGCAGTCAAAATGCAATCAAAAAGTACTGTAAAAAAGCACAATCAAAGCGCACCTAAAGCGTAGTTAAAGCACAGTCAAAGCGAAGTCCACGTGGCAAGTTTTAATTAGATGTCCCGACCTATTTTTAGGTCTGGTGATCGGACCTAATAATTTCCTCTAAGAGAGTACTTGTTATATTAGCATTGAGGGGAGCACTAGCATCCATTTATGTTTGTAACATAGAATGTGCTTTAATGAATCATCATTATCACATGTAATTTAGCCTCAATAATACTTATCCAAGTGTAGATATAATTGTATTGCAATAAAAAAAAATTCACATAATGCTTTAAAATTATTTAAAACTACACATCCTTCATTTTACTTAGTGATTTTTCTTTAAAAAAATTACTAAAATGTCTAGAATACTTTTACCTGTAGTATATAAAAAGTTACATGGTGAAAGTTTAGTTCGTATGAAATTATTCTCATTTTTACACTACAAAATTATAAATTAAAGAAGAAATCTCAAATTTTTATAATTTAAAAAATTGAGATAGGTAGAATATAACCTTCCTCGATTCAAACTACTTTCTGAATTTAATCGATTGCAAAAATTGAACGTCCAAAGTCACCCTTTTTTTTAACCTTCAACTCAAATGGGAAATGATTTTGGGTAAATCTCAAATTAGTGAAATTTGATATTTTCTTATAGAATTTTGACCTAGCGTCACAATGTTGACCTAGATCATTTTAAAATGAACTAAACCTAAGAGTTTGGTGTCGTAGCACCCCTAAACCCAACGTCATAGAACTCCAAAGAGAAAACAATTCACAATTCATGATTTATGCACACAAACCCTTGAAACACGCTTAAGAATAAATTTCATAAATTCACATGCATACATCTACTTTTGATATAATACTTTTAAGCCTCATATATATAACTGACAAAATCAAAATGCCATAACTCTTCATCAAATATATTTTTAATCACCAGTACCTTCTTTTGAATGGTAGAAATATTAAGTTGAAAATCTAATTTTGGACTTATCTGAATTTTCGCAGTTTATTGCTTACTTTTTTGCCTTCAATATTACAAGTTTTTTCTTCAAACTCAATTTTGTATCCACTATCAATCAATTTTCTAATGCTTAACAAATTATATGTAAGTTTTGAAATATATAAAACATCATGTAATAACTTTACATTATCATCATTTGTCCCAACAGTAATGTTTCCATTGTGTAAAACCTCTTAGTAAAAAAAAAAAATTAAACTCTTAAACATCGAGTGATCATTTGTTATAATGATTGTTATTTCATTATGAAACTCTACAGTTAAGCGTGTTCATCATGAGAATTTTTTAGGATAGGTGATCTCTTGAGAAGTTGCACAAATAGGATTTTTGTTTAGAATAATATTTTCTTTCTCTTTTATTTAATCTCTCCTCATGATACATTAAAAAACTCATCATCTCTTCTAAGAAAATACATAGCAAGATCATTGGATTCTTCAATAACTGACATTGCATGTTCTAAATTTGATGGAAGACTTCTTAGGACTTTGGAAACTACTTTTTTATCATATATTTACTCTCCAAATAATCACATTTTATTCACAATTGTTGATAAATAAGAAAGATGATTTTGAAACTCATGGTTTCAAAGTTATTACATCGCATAGATTGCATCTTTATTGTCTTTACTCTTATAGAGCATTGATTTTCTTTCTTCAAAATATCTCGAGTTTCCGTTGATATATATAATACAATAATTATGGCAATGATAAATCAAAGTTAATAAATAAATAAAATAATCAAAAGTGGTATTTAGAAGTAAACCATAGTTGGCTAGGTTAGATATCAAGCAGGAGGTGGTCAAGTGAGAGGAATTTCAGCTTTAATAAGGAGGTAATTGGCTCTGGGTTCGGCTGGGTTGGTCGGGATTAGAGATCGGAAGAGGAAATGGAGGTCTTTGGCCGATTGGGAGTTGGAGATCGAAGATGAAGTTTTGAGAGTTCAATCGCCTGAAGAAGAATGGCGGGCTCGATGCATACGGCAAATGCAGCTCTGAGGATCGGACAGGAGGTTAGAGAGTCGGCCGCAGGTTCTAGGGTAGGAGGTTGAATGGCTATTGCGGCTTGGGGTTCGTAGTTTTGTGAAGGGAAGAGGGGTTTGCGGCTTGCTGGGTCAGATGAGATCAGATAGGGTTTGCTGGTTGAGGTAGATTTGGTATCGGCTTGTTAAAGGAAGAGGGATCAGAAGAGGCGAGGCTTGTGATTTGTGACTTGGTTGGTAGCTTTGAATCAGAAGCTTGGAGATGACGAAAGTCGAACATGGGGCGAAATTGGGAGTCGGGTTCAACTGCTAGAGCTCGCGTGAGGGAAAGAAGAAGAGGCGAAGTCTTCGTTTGGCCTCATTTTGACGCAAGCAGGAGCAACGGTCGAGCCCATGTGCGACAGGACAACTCGACGCCGTTTGCAGGAGATAGGACTATAGCAGTGGCAGATCTTTGGTGATTTGAGCTCCTTTCTTTATATTTTTTTATTATCTTGTTACAAAGGGCAACATTACATTACTACTATAAAGTTTTCAATATTTTCATACTTTATAAGATGTAATATTTTGAACAAAATTTATTGGAAAAATATTTAAAACAAAAATAACAATTGTAATAACTTCAGCCCAAAATGTATTTTATAAAATTTTCAACTTCAACATACTTCTTGTCATCTCTACAACAGTTATGTTCTTTCTTTCCATAACCCTATTTTGTTGTGGTGTATTAGGAGCAGCTAATTATCTAAAAATTTCATACTTATTACAAATTTATCAAACTCATTAGATGCAAACTCTCCACTTCTATCTATGTATAGAATTTTAATATTCTTGTCACTTTAATTCTCCATTAATGTTTTAAATGCTTAAACTTTTGAAAGGCTTATGATTTATGCTTTAAAATTATACTCAATTCATTCCTCTTGTAATCATCAACTAATAGAAGAAAATATTTACACCCTTCATGAGACAATGTATTTATTGGGCCACATAAATATTCATGAATTAACTCTAAACATCTTCTTGCTCTTCATGATTTTTCATATGAAAAAGACTTTCTAGATTACTTTCTCATAACACAAGCTTCATAAATTGTACTATAATTAACTTTAGGCAAATATTAAACTATCTTCTTATGAAATAATAATTTTCAATCTCCAATATACATGCGACCATATAAAAATGTCATATTTCTACATAAGATAACTTCTTAATCATCAATACTTTCTCTTGAGCTGTAGAAATACTAAAGGAAAAAAAAAAAAAATCATATTTTGTTTCATATGAATTTTTACAATCTGTTGCTTACTTTTCTTGTTTTCAATATTACAAGCCTTTTATTAAATTCAAATTTATATCAACTATCGATTAATTGTCCAATGTTTAGCAAATTATATACAAATTTTGGAACATACAAAATATCATGTAATAGCTTTACCCTGTTATCATTTGTCTCAACAATAATAATCCCCTTGCCTTCAACTTGTACAAGATTATCATCGCCAAATCTAACTTTTGATTTCTTTGACGTATTAATCTCTTTGAAAAGAGATTTTATTCCAGTTATATGATTATAATAACCACTCTCAAGGAACCAAATTTTAAATTATCACAATCACCTTGAAAATTTATCATAAACAAATTATTTTGATTTATTATCTTCTTTGCAACAATGGCCTATTTTTATTTTGACCAACATCTATCTTCTAAATGTCCAAACCTTTTACAAAAATTACACAGCACTTTGTATTTTCTTTCTTGTTGCGTGCTAGAATATACGCGGCGGTAGAGTTTGTAAATTTGCGTCCTAACGTTGTACGAGTATTTAGCACACAAGCAGAAAAGAGAAGTGAACACCAAGGTTTTTACGTGGAAAACCCGAAAGAGGGAAAAAACCACGGGGCCTCGCCCAGTTGCAAAGTTCCACTAGTATTTGTTTGAAGTACAAAGGTTGATCCGTCTTACAAATCAAGATGATCAATTTACAATCAACTTCTCACAAAGTTACAAAGTTCCACAAATCCCCGGCGTTTCCCGAAAATTCGGCAAAGTTCCAGCGTCTTCAAGCGGCGAGAAGAGCTCCGGCGGTGATCGAGGAGGAGCTTCTTCCTTCTCCTCCTTCTTCTCTTCTTCTTCTCTCTCTTCACTTGAGTCCCCCTTGTCAAGAATCAGGACTCTATTTATAATTTTTCTGGAGTGGCATGGCTCGTAAATAGGTGTGAGATCATGAGCGAATAGGGAGTGCTTTGAATGGACGGCCGATATTGAACCCTTAGATTGTGCGCCGTTTGATTGACATTTGGAAGCCTTAATGATGTCAGAATTCGGTGATCTTGAACTTGTTGGATTCGTCTTGTAGAGCCGCTCGATTCGAGTATAAGCTCGTTAAAATCGGAGATCGTTTGGTAACTCAAATTGCGGTTTGAACCTTCCAACAGCGCTTTGGGTCCTTGATTCGGACTCATTTGGGCTCGGATTGGGTTGATCTTGGTGTCGTTGGGTTCGTATTTCCGAGACGATTAGTTTGACTATAAGCTCAATGAAATCGGAGTTCGTGTGCTTCCGGAATTAATTTTTGAAGTTTCTAACTAGCTTTTGCCTCGAGATTCGTGCCCGATCAAGCTAATTTTGTGATGCCGTATCACTTCTTGTTTCCTTTGCTTGTTCCAACAGTTAATATGAACAAACTTCCTGCAATAATAGCATTGCTTTTGACCACAACTTGTTCTTTTCTCTATATGCTCCTCTTCCACGAAATGCACCATGACCACCTCTTCCTTTATAAGCAATTCCTGCTCCTCTACCACAACCTCCTTTGTTGCTACTACCTAAAATTTTCTTCACTTGAAATGCCCTCTCAACTATCTTTATTTCTATTCTATTTATTCTCTCCTCAAGCCATCAAAGAACTAATCATTTCATCAAAATAATACACAACAAGATATTTGTATTCTTCAATAGCGGCCACCATATGTTCAAAATTAAATGGGTGACTTCTTAGGACTTTGAAAACTACCTTTCATCAGACATCTACTCTTCAAATGGTCACATTTTGTTTACAATTGTTGATATAAAAGAGAGATAATTCTGAACATCATATTCATGATTTCAAAGTCACGTCTCATAGGTATCAACTTTATTGTCTTTTACTCTTGTAGAGCCTTGAAACTCTTTGTCTAAAATATCCCAAGCTTCTTTTAACATTTTTGCCATAAATTCTTAAAATATATTGTCATCCATAGCTTGTTGAATGAAAAACAAAGCCTTTGTATCCTTCTTGTTATCATTATTTTTTTCCTTCATCTTCTCTAATTTGCACACCATTCACCATAAGATCTCATAAATCTTGTGATTTAAACAAGGTCTTCATTTTGATACTCCAAAATACTTATTTCTTACCATTGAAGATGCAAATTAAAGGTTAAGAAACAGTGCTTGCTACCATGAAAAATTTTCACAAATACTTGAACGAGAATCACAGACCTTATCTTAGAAGAATACACGAAGTCTTCGAAAACTTTGCTTCAATCCAAAAATTCAACACCCATTTCAATCAAAACCGGACTGGATACCACAATGTTGAAATATTGGAGAAATAAGTTAAACAAAAGAATAAGAAAATACTAGTGGAAATATAAAGAGCAAGTGCAGAAGTTTATTTTTTAATACTCCACGTACAGGAACCCAAAACAATTAATAGCTATTTAATACAACTTAAAAACCAACTAATACAAATAATCAAAGGACACATCTTTTCACTAACAACACAACTTTTCAAGTTTAAATTAAATATTAGACTTAGACTTCGTTTGGGATGACTTTTTTACTGCTTCTTAAAACAATTTTTTAGTATAAAAATTTTATTTGTTGTACTTAAAAGCTACTTTAAGAAGCAGTAAAACAGCCGTCCCAAACGAAGCCATAATTTTGCATTAATATTAGACATTATCAACCAGTAAAACCCCATTAACGAGGATCATATGAGCTAAGAATTAGAAATTACGTGCAACGCCAAATGAATTTCTGGGTAAAACTTCATATTACACACTTCCATGATCATTTACCTGTAGAAGACTGCTTAGATACGGAACTATTCACTGAAATTTTCCTATGGAGATTCGGCTTAAGAAATATGTAATATAGATCGCATAAAAATTGGGAGGGAAGAGCGTTTGCTGGAATCATATTCTCCATTGCCATCAGCGAGAAGCCGAGTAGGAGGACATGCCCGAACCAGATTTAGAATGAAGTAATCATTGAGAGGATATTTCTTGCCTAACACTTCTGAACAAATATTATACCTCCAATGCCAATATTCTGTTTTAGAGATCACAATAATCTTATATTGAGAAATTGTTTAAACTTAGGCTTCATTTGGGATACTTTTTTACTATTTTTTTTTTTAATTGAGTACATAAAATTTTTGAAAGCGTTGAAAAAACAGTTGTCAAAAACTATCTCTAATGAAGCCTTAATGCATGAGATATCCTTCGCTCTGCTAGGGTTTCCCTCGCGGCGCCGCGCCGCTCGACGGTTGGGCTGGCGGTCTCCTGGCTTTCAGGGAAGTTTTCTCTCCCTTTCTCTAGTATTAGTCCTTGGTATTTTGCTCGTGTTTTCTCTCCGGCGTTTGCCGGATGGCTCCAAAGCTTACGGACCAAGGTTTTTTAGGGGTTTCAAACCCCTCTCGCTCCTTTCTTCAAGTGCTTTCGGGATCCTCTGCTAGTAATGATTTTCCTAAACTTAGGGTTTCTTCTTTTCGTGGTATGCCCTTCCTTTGGATTTCGGATGATGAAATAGAGGCTTTGGCTGTGCCTTTTCAATTTGCTTTAGTTGATTTTTTTTCCTACTAAGCGACCGTCTCTTGATTCTATACGGAAATTTTTTTTCAATCTCAAGCTTAACGGTGATGTTTCAGTTACCTTGCTTGATCCATCTCATGTTTTAATCAAATTGGAGAACGATCTTAATTATTGCCGCATTTTCTGTCATAGATCGTATCTAGTCTTTAACTGCTATATGAAACTTACTAAATGGTCTCCTACTGTTGATATCGGGGCTGAATCGTCGGAGATCCCAGTTTGGGTTTCTTTCCCTTCTTTGCGGCTTCATCTTTATTCACCTAAAATCCTTCATGGTTTGTCGTCAATTTTTGGCAAGCCTTTAAAAATTGATATTGCCACTTCGTTGGGTTCTAGACCTTCTTTAGCTCGGGTTTTAGTTGAACTGGATATTACCAAATCTTACCCTGATCGTATATGGGTTGGTTCTGAAAAACTTGGTTATATCCAGCAAGTAGCAATGGATGAATTCCCTAAATTTTGCCGTGTTTGTCGTTGTATTGGTCATGCTGTAGGTGATTGCCGTTTTAAAAATGGTGATTTGGTATCTTCTATTAAATCCAAAATTATTGAACCGTGTGCTACAAATGAGGCTCTTGTTATTGTAGATTCGGTGAATGATGCTCATGAGGCCAATGTTGTGTCTGCTCTGGTGGACCCGGGACTAGCTAGGGAAGTTAATGAAGTGCTGGAGGTTGGGGGCGTTAATTTTGACTTTGTTTCAAAGGTGTTATCTCCTAATGCCTTACCTTTTCTTCCTACTGTTTTGCCGTCTGCTAGTAATGCGGGATTGTCGGTTAACTCTTTGCCCCATTGTGAAGATTTTGTGTGTCTGGATGCTCCTATTCTTACGAATTCTTTGGTGTTTACTGAGGCTGTGCAGCCTAGTGATTTGAATGTCCCAATTTCTGGTGATGTGTTGTCTCCTGTTGTGGCTGAGACTGTTTTTCTTCCGCTAGATGTTGGGGCTGGTTGCAATCAGATGAGTAATGTGGATAATAATGCTGATGGAGTGCGAGTGGAAAGAGAAATTCCTGTGCTATCCAGCAATTTTATTGATGTCCCTGTAAAATTGATAAACTCGCATACTTTGGGCAGTCATTTTGGAGAAAGCTCTGATTTTGATATGAGGAACCATATGGATTGGTTGAATGGGTCGTTTGAGTTTGAATTGGAATCCGATTATTCGGATTGTGGTTTGGATTCTCCGGATTTTTGTGGTGGATCGGACCCTGGCAATGACTTTACTTTAATTCGTGATAGGCCTGTTGCGTCTGGTGCCTCTCGTGGGAGATTGCGTGGGAGGGGAAGAAGGAGAAGATAAGTTGTTTATTTGCTGGGCTTTTTATAGTATTTTGCGGTTTAGATTTGCGATTGGCGATGCGATGGTTATTAGGGCAATGATGTGGCTGGGGCTCGCACCCCTTTGTCTCGCTGGTGGCAACCATTGGTGCAGTTTATTAGAGGTGGGTCCTTCAGATGGTATTGTTTCCTTTTGGATGGTCCGTGCGAGGCTTCTAGGGTGCTGGGAGCCTCAGCCGTTTTATACTGAGCCCCCTTTTCATTGTATTTTCTTTTCTTGTTTTTCTTTTTTGGTTTTGGTCTTTGGCTGATGTAACCGTTTATGTTCCTTTATTAATATATTTGGTTCTATTAAAAAAAAAAAAAAAACCTTAATGAAGCAAGCAATCAATTTGTAACTTGCTACATTTAAGGCCTTAAAATAGAGGATAAATTCTATTTATTGTTGTCATAAGTAGTCAACTATAGCGCACATGAAGGAGCCATGCAACTTCTTATCGACCGACATGTGGCGAGTAAAAAATGACCTTGAAAAAAAATGATCCTACCAAGCCAAATCTATGTTGGGGATGTGAAAGTAAAACACCATAACGAAACAAAGAAGAAAAATAGAAATGCAGTGAAAATTAAAAGACCCTTGGATTTAATGTTAAAAAACCCGAAATCGAGAAAAAAATCATGGAGCCACACCACACCAAAAAATTCACAATGAAAATTGAAAGAAATAAGTACATATCTCTCTCCTCGCTTGCTCTCTCCTTCTCTACACTCTTGCAGCGTACTTATCTTTAAAACAAACAAAGAGATATATATATATATATATATATATATATATATATATATATATATATATATATATATATATATATATATATATCACCAAAGAACGTCACCCTTGAGAAAAATGAGAAAGAAAAACTATCCAGTCTACTTCATAGTATTGTGGCACCAGTTATGAGCATTGTGACGCTCAACCTTTGTCATTTGGTCCATCTAACAACGCTGTGGAGCCTAAATACAACAATGAGATGTTCTGCTCTATATTTATATCACGAGAAAATGTCCAGCGAACAAAGTAGCACTGGGATGCCCTGGTACATAATGCTGAGGGGCTCGGTTACACAGTGTCGATGCGTTGTACGGGAAAAAAAAATCAAAGGCAAAGCACACGAACCTAAGCAGGGGGTGACCCGATCAAGTCCATGACAATGGTACAATCCGATTGACCAACACAATCAAATTACACACATAATTAACGAACTAGCATCCTTTAATAATGAATTTTAACTAAAATGAATTTAATAATTTATTTTTTATTAAATAACCCGTGCTTATTATTTATTGCAAATTGAATGCCAAAATTCATAAAAAACAATTGTGTCATTAGTACACGAGCTGTCATTAGTACACTAGAGTTGATGAACTTAATATTGAATGACAATATTAAAAAGTTCCTGAACTTCATCTTTTGCTTCTTCCTGCATGGAAGTGGAGTACTACAGACTTCGACGGATATTGAACACCCTATCGAGCTTCCAAATCAGTAATTGTAACGGAATTTGCAGACACTGCTCTCAGATTTTCTTTCTCATAAACATTTTGCTCACTTTTTTGCGCAGACGACTCAGAATCTCTGCCTATCATGTAGAATGGAGGCGTCGATGGAATTGGAATTGTGGTCGAGTGAGAACTAATCATCACCATCACTGAATTCATGCTCGGCCGCAGCAATGAATCCTCCTGCACGCAAAGTAGTCCAATTTGCAAACATCTGAGTACTTCTTGAGGTTGAAATTCATGCCCAAGACATTGATCAACCACTTGCAATGCCGTTGCCGTCCCCTCATTCCAATACTTCCAAACCTGAAGAGTAAGATAGTCACAACCATGATCAAGAAAATTGATTTCATATCAAACATGTAAAGGTATCAGGATTCATTTCATACGAGTTGATACAAATGTTGTTGGTATATAAATAACGTTTGAAAATCTTGTTACTTAACAACTTCGATGTCTTAAATTTGCATTGAGCAAACTTCAAGAGGCTGAATCTCCTAAACATTGCCGACATGAGATTTAGCAATTTTTTGGCACTTGACCTTTCATAATTTAAACGTTTATTTTTAAGTGAAGTGATGTCCCCTACCCACCCACCATTGTTTAGTTTGGTTGGTGGGTGAGTACGGTTGGAAACCTCCCAACCCGTACTTGATTCCCCTCGAGCGGCATCGCCTCTTAAGTGCGGGCCATGAGGTTTCTGCGGTGGGTGCCTCTTCTATGTCAGCTGAGGATTAGTCCGCCGCCAAGCACTCTTTCGGGGGTGGCAGCGGGTGGATACCCCGTTCCAAAAAAAAAAATGATGTCCCCGCAGTAGAAATTTTTTATTAGTGATAGTTTTTTTTTAATACATATAAGATTACAGAGTTTAATCTAATATCGAATAGCTGAAATTTTTGCTTCTATAAAATATTAGTAATTAGCTCTGACTCATGTTTAGGATTTTACAGCATAGGCTCAACTTTCACCCCCATGATCCACTCTGTAACAAGTGAAAGAAGAGGAATCCTTACATAGCCTAGGAGGTCTAAATGATGCCCTATGTCTGCGAAAATGCCATTCCTTCTGCCGGTGATGATCTCTAGAATCAGCACCCCATAGCTAAACACATCTGATTTAGTAGAGAAGAGACCAGTCATCGCATATTCTGGTGCCATGTATCCACTAAAATAACAATGTAATGATTAGATTTTATAATTGGCCAAAACTATAAATTTATCAAGGTAATGTGTTATATGCTTACAATGTACCGGCAATTCGATTTGTGTTTTGTTGTGTTTGATCAATGTGGAAAAGCCTCGCAAGGCCAAAATCTGATATTTTAGGCCTCATGCTGTTGTCAAGCAAGATGTTGCTTGCTTTCAAATCTCGATGAATGATCTTGAGACGTGAATCCTCATGAAGATAAAGGAGCCCCCTACCAATACCTTCTATAATCTTGTATCTGGTTCCCCAATCGAATTGTGGTCGCTCCGTAGAATCTATATATTCAATTAATGTAAGAAGAAGGAATGTAATTGTAAGGAATTTATACAAACCATAACTTACGAAATGAGATAAAACCTTATGTTGTTGTTTAATAAAGAAAACTATTCAAATTTTCCACTGGTAGAAAGAAAGATGTGAAAGGCATACCAAATAAGTATTTGTCAAGGCTCGTCTTAGGGAGATATTCATAGACAAGCATCTTTTCATTGTCCTCCAAGCAACAACCAAGCAATCTCACAAGGTTCTTGTGCTGAAGCTTGGCAACCAAAGCAACCTCATTTTTCATTTCTTCAAATCCTTGTGTAGAAGTTCTTGATAGTCGTTTTACTGCTATATGTTGTCCATCTTCTAGTAAACCCTGAGTAAACATTTAAACAAATAGCACTTTTCTAGATCTCTGTGTAGCTCAAAAGAATAAAATTTTATAAAAGTTCAATTTGTATTAAGGGAGAAACAAGTGTTACAACAAAATTTATAGTAGAACAATTTCCTACCTTATAAACTGGCCCAAATCCACCTTCTCCAAGCTTATTTTCTTCAGAGAAATCATTTGTGGCTTTTCTAATTGTATCCATATCAAATAACAGAGATTCAGTACTGATATTCTCCTTCTCTACAAAATGTCCTGAAGAAAGTTTTGTTTTCAACAGAATACCAAACAGCATTTTCTGATAAATATAAACAAAAATAAGTCCTACTGGTTCGTAGTCTTTTCGGAGCTCTCCTCTTTGTAGATTGTAGGATCAAGAAAACAGACAACAACATGAAGACAAAAGAAACTGGAAGGACAATGATCAGGATCTTTTTTGTAGTGTTGGTGTTATTCCCTGAATAAAAAAGAAATCTTTGTAGAAAATATAAAATTCTGATTTTATCATGCTAATCTGAAAAAAAAAATTTAGGGTTCTTATTTTGCCAATATCCAGTTTTATGCTGGAATTTCATTGTCATACAAGATAGGAACTAAAAGTTATTAAATCAGACTGTACGCAACTTTAGTTTGTATTGAAATAATGAATTTGATTTGACCTAAGTTGAGATCACCTAGAATTAGAGATATTATTTTGTGTGGACACCGGGCACAACTTGTCGTCCAGAGATAAATCAGGTGCAGCCACGCCATCTAGTACCGAGCAGTATCGAGCCACGGTACCGAGTAGAGGGTGACGCAGCTCATTTTTATTGGACTCTGGACGGCATTTGGTTCATCCTAGAATTAACCTGTAGTTAAACTTGACCAATTTGAGATAAGAACATTAAATCGATATTGGGATGGAGGTACATCGGTTCAAGATGGATGAGTCACAGCATTACAAAGACATAAAATAACATAAAAATTAAGACTTGAAAACTTACCCTTGCTTTGGCCGTCCTTACCGTTAACACTGTTGCCACCCTCAACAGCAGCCGGTGAAGGCCGGGGAGGTTCCTCTGCTGTAGATGGCGGCGGAAGTACTGACAAAAATGAATAGGTTTCAAATCTCGTTATGCAGCTCACCGTCATTGATGCGGGCTACACCACCTGATATGGGCTACACCATGGAACCACGTGGGAATATGCCTGCTTATTCCTGAGCTACAGCTTAATTTTTTTTTTTTTTTTGAGGGAAATTTGGGGCCAAAGCCCATCTATTAATAAAAACAATTACAAGTAAAAACTAAAAAGTCTGCAGAAAAACAAAAGCAGACCTGTAAAAAGAAAAAATTACAGTGAAGCAGAATAAGAAAAACTATACCACCCGAACCCAAAAACAGAATCAAAATTGTGGTATATAAAATTGATCAGGACTCAGGCCTAAGCTGTAGCAAAAGTCGAGCGGGACAGAAACCATCAGGAACAGCAAGGGGCCCCTGGTTGCCAAAGAAAAAGACCCTCCAAGGGGCAAAGCTACAGCAATCATCATTGTCCTGCAAAATTGTCTGAACTAACGAAAAATTGAAATCGTCCCTGGTTGCCAGACTGGCCATCCAAGGGGAAGAACCTGTATTCCAGAAATGGCCAAAAAAGCAGTGAATCCAGCCAATCAACTTCCAGCCAGATAAATGCATCCAAACACCCTCCAGAAAAGCAAACTCAAGATAATAGATGCAAAAACCTGTATCCATATTTCCATTTATCCAACTTCAGTAAAGCAGCTTTTTTTAATTTCCTCACCACCGTGGTATGGCAATCAATGATGTTCCCAAAGATTCTATCATTACGAGCTCGCCAAATGTAATATATAGCCATATTAATAATAAGGGAGTAGAAGTTGAGCATGTAAGCATTATCCGAAATTTCCTCCACCAATTCAAAAACTTGATACAGGTTCGGACGGAGAAAAAGAGTATGAGACTGCGGTATGATAGAGGAAAGAATCCCAAAAGCAAAATCACACTCAAAGAAAAGATGCGTATGAGATTCTCTATGTTCCAAACAAAAAATACAGTTTGGATTAGCATTAATTCCTCTTTTTATCAAATTGTCAGCTGTTTTTAAACCATTCCCCATAGCCTGCCATCCAAATGAAGAGAAACGGATGGAGGAGTGCTTGTGCCATATAAAACGGTACCAAGGAACCGTCAGGTGATGTTTATAGAATTCTTTGCAAAACATTTTGTTAGCAGGCTTCTCAGAGTTGAACCAAAGACAACCAATATCAGCATTTAAAATAGGAACAGAACTAACAAGCCTAACCAGAGAAGGAGGCCAAGCAGTAGGGCAATTCCAAAAACCATCCTGAATAATGTGAGTAACCGGAGTAGTGTTGAAAAAAGTCGTATCAATGAGATCAACAATATGCGCATCCAAATCCATCAAAGCTTTACCAAAACACCATGGATCCCAGAGAAGGGAGTGAAGACAGTTTGGAGTAATCCTGGGAATAAAACAATGCTTGAAAAGAGAGGCAGTGAGGCATAAATTCTTCCAGTAGTGAGAGCATTTTTTAAGGTGAGGATACCAAAGAGAATGGTAAAGGTTTCTCCAACAGTTGAACAGAGGATTTTCACCATTTAAAAATCTCCAAATAATCGAACAATTAAAACTATGAGACAGAGCCTCCAAGGAGGGAAGCCCAACACCACCATTAAGTTTAGGAAGGCAGGTATCCTTCCAAGCTATAAGATGAAGCTTTTTAACCGCAATGTCACGGGAGTAAAGAAATCTGGAACAAAGCTTGTTTAAAATTTTAAAACAACGCTTTGGTATAATACTGCCTCTTATCCAATAAGCAATGGTATTAAAGATTGTATATCTTAGAAATTGAATTCTGCCCCCAAACGAGAGGATTTTCAGCCTCTGCTTCAGAAAGTTACCAAGGCTTTACAGCTTAATTCTCACCACTACCTTTTTTATAACCGTTTTATTACCTTTTCTGTTTAGCCGTGTTTTCTAGCAGTATTCCCTGTTTCCCTATTTCTGTTAGGCATTAGGATGAGATATAGATAGGAAGAAGAAAGGAAAAACACACAGATTATTATTACTTTGGTTTAATACAAAGTTTCCGGGAACTCCTCTCCGGTTACTGTTCCATTGCTTTTCTCTTCTTGTGGCTATTCTCTGTTTTGCAGGTTGAAGACTGCACCAGTCATAACCTGGACACCAACCTTGTCAACGGGAAGCATCCCCGCCATCCCGTCAAGGCATTGTTGACAATCACTGCTTGATAGGTCTTGGGTGCACCAAGCCATTCCATAGATGTCTTTAAGCTCAGAGTAGTTAGCATTTCCTTCTCCAAACCTTGACTCAGCCGTGGAAGCTTCTGGTGATATCTTACCCATCAGAGCATTCACTGTCTGTTTGAAGACCACCGGATTCGAGGCGTTCTCTATGTTAGCCAAAGGTAAAATCTTTGATGTCTCAGGGATGGAAAAGAAGCGTTGGTCAGAGTAGCGGAGCACACAGTGATCCGCGCGGAAAGCTGCAGATTTGCTTTGAGGGCAGCCCTTGGCTCCTGCCGCAGCTGTAGCTGAGCTGTTGAGGCAGTCGATACAGGTGGCCGCGGACACATCAGGGCGGCACTGGGCAAGGCCGAATACCTGGGCATCTGGTGAGCTTCCGATGGTGGTGGTGGAGTACAAAGAAGAATTCCAGGTATACTCTGTCAGTTTGGTGATGAGGCTGCGGAGGTTGGATTCGTATGCGCTTCCTGGGTTATAGTTGGTATTGCCACAGGAGGTGAAAATGATGTCCTCGGACCGAGTTCCGGTGACGAGAAAGAGTAGTATTTGCAAGGAGAGGAGGAAAGAGTAAGGAAGCGCTATGGCTTCGGAAATGGAATGGTTAGAACTCGACTCTGTGGAGAGGAACTATAGAAGGTGAAATGCTTGACTGTATGAATGTTCATATGGACAATTTGTTAAGTCAGTGAGATTAGTACGTTGAACGCATGCCACGGCCGAAGAAGTACGAATCGCGGACCCGCGAATACGGCATCGAACGCGGGCGTGTAGATTTTATTAGATTCTGTCTTTTCAAAATTTTCTTTTGAAAAAACTTGTTGCGTGAAACACTGAAACTTTACCCAAATTTGCCAAAGGGCAGAAACATTGACTGGACCGAAAGATTTTGGCAATCACTATTAGTCCCTAAAAGCAATTAGCATGATATCACAATTAAGCATAACCAGTTGATTTCTTTCATCCGCGTTTGAGTAGCATACATCAATTGGAAAGCCAACTAACCAGTCTGAATAGAGTTTTTTTTTTATTTATTTTTTATTTATTTTTTTGACATTTAGATCAATTTAGAGAAATTTATACACACATGATATACGTAAACATTGAACTTAGAGATCTCTTGATTGATATATATTTTGCAACTGTTTTAGCTCGATAAAGTTTGACGGGGGTTATTAGAGACACTTGCATGGAGTGATTGTTTAGCCGGGCGCAAAACCTTTGATCCCGGCCTCACAGACAAAGATCGTCCTGCTGCCTGTGACGAACTGTGGGCTCCGAAAAATTCCATTTTAGGTGTGATCCCGGGGGAATTTTCAGAAGGCAGATTGGTAGTTCTTCCAGATCTAAGGCACGTCGGGTTCAGGCATGATGTCGACGTAGTAGGTCAGGCATAAGAGGAGATCGACGACTGGAGATCAGGCTAGCGAGCACAAGCAGCTGGAGGTCGGACTCGTCGGCTTCGACGAATGGGAAAGAGGTAAGTCTCCGAACTCTTTGCGTGCGTTTCCTTGCGGTTCTGAGTTCTTCTCTGCGTGTATGTGCGTCTCTCAACCGAATAAGAGGGAGTTTATTTTATTTCGTGAGTCAGGTGGTGATTGAGCGGATGTGTCGTTCCGTTTGGGTATGTCGGTGGGTTTTGGTCGGGAGAGATTTTGTCCGATCTGGCGTGTAGCAATTACAGTCAACACGAACCACCTGAAACAATTTCACAAAGAAACAATCGTCCTGTGCTACCTTGGAAAAATTATTACGTGCGGATCCAAATTCATCCGGAGACCAATAAAAATGCGTCACGTTGGCCCAAAAATATGAATGGTTCTCCTATCCGATTCCGCACAGAATAATCGCTCGCTACCTTGGGACGACTTACCCGAGCCTGATTTCACCTGGAAGAAAACATGCGCGAAGGAGAACGCACCCATCTCTTCACGGAAGGGTGCTGAACGAGACCACCACCTGAATTCAATTTAGGATACAGGAAACTATTCTCGAAAATAGATAATTCACGAAATGCTGTCAAAACAGAGAATTTAAGGACCCTGAACGACACCCATCTTTGTATTATTTAACTATGTATATAGACAACGCTATATGTCAAAATACAGGACAAATACTACAAGCAAGCTGCATGTAAAGCTATAGCCTAATAAATAAACTTTTAACATATCTTCTGATACACAACTCCCCTTGGCCTATTGGTTGAGAGCTTAGGCTTCCATCTAAGAGGTCCAAGGTTCGAGTCCATGTGTATGCGTTGTGTGTGTGAGTTTGCCTTAAATGGCCTAAATGTCCCAAAAAAAAAAAAAACATATCTTCTGACATCTCATTTGAGGTACAGGCCAATAAAATTTTTTTTTCAACAGTTCTATAGGTTTATCTCTACCGAAGTGACCAGCTAGTCCTTCCAGGGGCGGAGCCAGAATTTTGTTCATGTGGGAGCACAAATCATTAAAGTGATTAAAAAACCCTCAACTATTTATTCTTACTAAATTGAATGAAAATAATAATAACAATTTGATCATAATAACAATTTATTTATTTTTCATTTATGCAAAGTCCAAAAGAAAACAATAGCAACAAACATATGATTGAATACAACTGTATAAGAATAAGTGTGGTAAGCCCAATTAGAATTAAAGAATAAATTTTTTTTTTTAACATTCACACAATGTACATTATCGCCAATTTAACCTAGTAACCTTTTAAGCATTCTTATGATCAGAATCGAAAAGAAGCCGAGTTTTCAGTTAGAACTGATTTGAACTCAACTTTAAGTTTAACTTGCATCTTGCTTCATGATTTTTGCATAGGTTCTGTAGAAACGGAGGAGGAGATAACTCCGGCAGGCTGAGATCGCCGGAGTGGAGGAAAACAAGAAACCAGAAGTGGAGAATATTATTGTATTATTCAAATGTCCTGGATACACAAGATAGCATATATAAATACATTAGCTGTACACGTGTTAAGATCTTATTGGACGGTAATAGAGTTAAGCCGTTGGAGAGCCGTTGGAGCTGAAGCCTGTGTGTCTAAGATCCCCTGTCAAACTGAAGATTCTTCTTGAATGTTTAGTTTGGTTCGCAGCTCCTTGAATCTGGCTGTGGGTAGTGGCTTAGTTAGGATATCGGCTAACTGATATGTTGTATTGATCGGAAGAAGGCGGATCACTTGGTTGTGAATGTGGTCGCGGATGAACCGGTGATCGATCTCGATGTGCTTTGTTCTAGCGTGGAATACCGGGTTGTGCGCCAGGGCGATGGCGGACATGTTATCGCAGAACAAATCGATCGGTTGGTTGTATTGGATGGAGAAGTCCGTAAGCAGTCGCTTCAACCAGATGGTGTCGGCGGTGGCGGCCGCTAACGCGCGGTATTCCGACTCTGTTGAGGATCTTGAGACTGTATTCTGCTTCTTGACGGTCCAGGAAATGAGGGTATGGCCGAGGAAGGTACAATGCCCTGTTGTAGATTTTCGGGTGTTGGTATCTCCCGCCCAGTCGGCGTCGGAGTATGTAGAGAGAGTGAGCGGTCCTGGAAGAATTGGTAGCCCGAGGTTCATTGATCCTTTGATGTACCGCAGCAGACGCTTGAGCAGGTAAGTATGCTGCGGTGTGGGATCGTGAAGATGTTGAGATAGTACATTGACGGCGTGCGCAATGTCGGGTCGAGTTAGTGTTAGATATTGGAGAGATCCCGTGACCCTTCTATAGGCGGTGGGATCGGAGAGAACAACATCGTCGGGCACCTGGACCGGTAATTTGGTGCAAGAGGGATTAGATAAGGGGTTGCAGTTGGTTAAATTGACAGAGCTTAATATAGATTCGGCATACGATGATTGGGAAAGAAAGTACTTATCTGAGTGTTTCTGTATTTTGATTCCGAGGAAGTGATGAGCTGGGCCGAGATTCTTCATATTGAATGCAGATTGTAATTCGGCAAGAATGGAGGAAATGGCATTGTTGTCGTTGCCGGTGACGAGAATGTCGTTGACATAGACTAATAAAAATATGCGTGTCTTGCCCCGGCATAGAGTGAACAGAGACGGATCTGCCTTGCTGTGCTCGAACCCGAGCTTGAGAAGATGGTTGGTGAACGTAGTGTACCACTGACGGGGTGCTTGACGCAGGCCATAGATGGATTTGAGCAGCCTACAGACGTGATTAGGATGATCTTTATCGGTGAAACCTCGTGGCTGGACCATATAAACAACGTCGTTGAGCTGACCGTGCAAGAAGAAGTTGGATACATCCCATTGCTTTACCGACCAGCCGTGGAAGAGGGCGACGGTGAATAGGACTCTAATAGTCGGGATCTTCGCAACGAGACTGAATGTCTCTGCGTAGTCAATACCGTATGCTTGCTGATTTCCCAGAGCGACGAGACGAGCTTTGAAGCGGGCGATTGAGCCATCCGCGTTGAATTTTTTTCGGAAGGTCCATTTGCAGCCTAGCACTTGAGCGTTGGGAGGAGGTGGTTCGAGACGCCAAGTGCCTTGTTGTTGGAGGGCTAAAAACTATTCAGCCATTGCTTGCCTCCATTCCTGCGTCTTGGAGGCATCTTTAAAATTTGTGGGATCAGGATCTTGAGCAGAACTAGTTGAGCTATGAGCAATAAGGTTGAGTCGTGCGGTCGGCTTTAGTGATCCGGTTTGGTTTCTGGTGATCATGGGATGCCGAGCTGGAAGCGAGTGTGAATGAGATTCGGAGACATGGATTAAGGCTGGAGGTTCGGGCAGAGCATCTGGACTGGAGGAGAGAATTGATTGAGGCGCAGAGTGAGTTGTCGGGTTTGTAGAGAGAGCGGAAGCCTGTATGTGATGTCTTAGTTCAAATGCGGTTGATGTCGGTAGAAGCTGTAACGCCCCGAGATCTAACTTGGAAAGAATGTCGATCAATAGCCAAACAATTTACCAGAGTTATCTAAAAACCATCATTAAGCAATCTATCAAACATCTATAAGATTTAAAACATCAATATATCAGTCGATTCATATCTCAAAACATCATGTACAATACTCAGGAACTACACTATCAATGCAAGAAAGGAAACTATCCTGTCCTGAGTACAAAAGAATCATCTATCGATCAAAAGAACTAAAACCTGTCAATCTGAATCAACTCCTATCTCCTGCTCCCGAGCCCTGACCTGAAAATATCAACCACATATAATGAGCTTACAAAGCCCAGCAGGTCACCTAATACCTATAACTGAAATCAAAGCACGGCAATGCTATCAATATGCATGTCAATCTATCAATCCGAATCAGTCAATGGTCAATGAGTCTATGCAACGGAAATCAATAGTCAATAAAACCAGTCAATGCAGCGGCAGGCAATTCGATAAATCAACTCAATCAATATCCGTCAATCAAATCAATACGGTCCAATCAATACGATCTAATCAATGAAGTCAAATGAGAATAGCGATACGAGACAAGGAATCTATAAAACAGTCAATACGGTGTAGAACAATAGCAACAGTGAATCTATAAAATTTATAGGCAGCAATACAATGAATCTATAGGCAGTAGTACAATGAATCTATAGGCAGTAGTACGATATCCATGTTCATGCTATCAATGCAATGTCTATATCTATCTATGTCCATATCAATGCTCAGTAGTCAATCGATGAAATCAATAGAATCCGTGCGATACAGTAAATCCGATCAAATCAATAAAGCAGAAATCGATAAAGAAATAGATCCGTAAATCAATACAGTAAACATGCAATTCAATACTATATACTGAACAAGTACAATCTACTGGCTATGTTGCTGTTGTAGAATCCATTTTGCTGTTGTAGATATTCGTACATTGGTTCAATCAATAAGAGTCGTCACTCTTTTCGCCCGTCGGCATATCAATAAACTCCTTATGTCTCCCTTCAATATATCTATAATCAATGTTTAAAGGAAAGCCCGTCGGCCCACCATCCTGTACAGGTATCAATATCAATCTCCAACCAATGTTCAACCAGGTTCCACTTGTGATCAGTATCAATAGTCAATTCAATCAATAAGCAATTCAATAGTCAATATTAAAGCAATCATATCAATAATCATATTCATATCAATTCAATCTATCAATTCCAGACAATTCAGAAATCATACGAAAATCGGGCAGCGTAACGGTAGTCGGTCAAATTTACACAAAAATCATGCAAAAAGATACAATATCCAAATTCTTCCAAATTACAGTAGAATATATATAACATCAATACAAGACTATTATCCTATAGAAACCAAATCAAATCAAGTCCTGATATTTCTCTATTCAATTAAAATCACGTAGAATCAATTCCGACCGATAAAATCTTCGTAGAATACAGTCAAATCGTGTACAATAATCATATCTATAACATACTAGAAGTTGTGCGGTGAAAGTTGTGTCAAATCAAAATCATGTCGAAAAGTCGACTACGAAAACACAAAACAGATCCCAACTCGGTCAAAACACAACATCTCTGAAAACAGAAACAGGGTTCGGAGTCCTTACCACGACATCTTCACTTTTTCCAACAGCAGCGTCGGACGAAAAGCGCTCCGCGGTCTCCGAAAACCAGCTTTTCTCTTTTTCCCTTTCTCTTTCTCTCTCCTCAGATATTTTCGTTTTATAAAAAACTTTTCTCTCTCCTCAAAACGAGCTGATTTTCTTATATCTGTGAACTGATCGGCCAGGCCGATATCCACATCGTCCCGGGACGATCAGACAAATTCCAGATCGTCCTGGACCTCACTCAGGGCTATTGTCTGGCCGATAATTTCTACAGTACCGATCGGCCTGGACGATCTCACGATCGGCCTGGACGATCCTGTCCAGAAATCATCCAGAAAACACCCAGAAATCAGCTGTTTTCAATGCACTGATCGGCCTGGACGATCTCAACATCGTCCTGGCCGATTCTGGGAGGAAAATCCAAATCAGAGAGGAACAGTAAGGGAACGAGATATTACAATCTCCCCACCTTAGAAAAATGTCGTCCCGACATTTCCCTACAGGTACGAAGCAAGACAAACAACCAATGCAAAACGATTCGATCGAAATCCAAATCCAAATCAAAACTCATCGAAATCCAAACAAACACACAATGCAATCAATCAAATGTCAATATGCAATGTTCATATGTCAATATCAATCGGTTAGTCAAATCAATCTTACCAGTAGAACCTTCCGATCGTTGCTGATCCTCACGATGCTATAAACTCTATAGACTGTATATGCGTGGCACCACTGGAGGTCGTGGCGCAACTGTCTCCCTCTGATCTCTGACAGCTCTATCATCCATCCTGTTCCCTGATCTCTCACTGTAGGCCCTCGAGCCAACAGTCCTCTGCTGTCCTGTACCCGTGCCAAAATCAGTCCTTCCAACCAGTCCTTTCTGAGGACAATCTGCTGCTCTGTGTCCTTGCTGTCCACAGTGAAAACACTGTCCCGTCAATAGGTAGCACTGACCTGCATGTCGTCTACCACAGTGAATGCACGTGCCAGAACCACCAGATGATACTATCGATGCTGATCGTGACGCAGATCCCGATGCAGATCCCTTCGAACCCTCATACCTGCTTCTCTTCTCTCTATCTCTGTCTCTACCAGAATCATCTCGTCGTACCTCATCTCTCCTCCTCCTGGTATCCTCGTACCTCGATACTGGTGTCGCCAAATCAATCTCTATCAATCGAGCTCGCTCCACTAGCTCAGAAAACTCGTGAATCCGAAAAGGTACTAGCGGATGCCTCAGCTCTTTGTTCAATCCGTGCAGAAATCTATAACACTTTTCTTCAGTAGTAGGAATCAAGTGAGCAGCGTACCTCGCAAGTGCAGTAAATTCGGCCTTGTACTGCATCACTGACTTGCGGCCTTGCTCCAATCTCATGAAAGCTTCTTGCATCTGTCGCTGAGCTGACGGTGGTACAAACCACATCCTGAATACTGCAGTGAACTCATCCCAGGTGATCTCAGCATTGGTCTTCCCCTGGAATTTCTCTCTCTGCTGTCCAATCCACCATCTCTCTGCCTCACTCTCCAACATGAATACTGCCAATGGTACTTTTCTATTCCCCGGACACTGCATGCTATCAAAAATCTTTTCCACCCTCATGATCCAATCCTCAGCAGCCTGTGGTCCTACAGCCCCTTTGAACAACGGAGGCTTCAGCTTGTGGAACATCTGCAAGTGTCTATCAACTTCTTCCTCTTTGCTCTCACTCATCTTGCTCTGGGCATCTCCCATAACATGTGCAATCGCAGTAGCTAACTGCATCATACTCTCTGAAGGTACTGGAGCTGCGCTGTGTTGCTCATTCGGTACACTAGATTCTGCTGGAGGATTCATATCTTTTCACCTGCACAATTCAAAACAAATGATACACACATGCAACGATGTATGCCAATGAAGCTCTTAAAGCTACCCAATCTACCCAATCTCTCAATTCAAACCTACAACTCTGGTAACAATCCATTCTTCCAATAACACTGCTCTGATACCAACTTGTAACGCCCCGAGATCTAACTTGGAAAGAATGTCGATCAATAGCCAAACAATTTACCAGAGTTATCTAAAAACCATCATTAAGCAATCTATCAAACATCTATAAGATTTAAAACATCAATATATCAGTCGATTCATATCTCAAAACATCATGTACAATACTCAGGAACTACACTATCAATGCAAGAAAGGAAACTATCCTGTCCTGAGTACAAAAGAATCATCTATCGATCAAAAGAACTAAAATCTGTCAATCTGAATCAACTCCTATCTCCTGCTCCCGAGCCCTGACCTGAAAATATCAACCACATATAATGAGCTTACAAAGCCCAGCAGGTCACCTAATACCTATAACTGAAATCAAAGCACGGCAATGCTATCAATATGCATGTCAATCTATCAATCCGAATAAGTCAATGGTCAATGAGTCTATGCAGCGGAAATCAATAGTCAATAAAACCAGTCAATGCAGCGGCAGGCAATTCGATAAATCAACTCAATCAATATCCGTCAATCAAATCAATACGGTCCAATCAATACGATCTAATCAATGAAGTCAAATGAGAATAGCGATACGAGACAAGGAATCTATAAAACAGTCAATACGGTGTAGAACAATAGCAACAGTGAATCTATAAAATCTATAGGCAGCAATACAATGAATCTATAGGCAGTAGTACAATGAATCTATAGGCAGTAGTACGATATCCATGTTCATGCTATCAATGCAATGTCTATATCTATCTATGTCCATATCAATGCTCAGTAGTCAATCGATGAAATCAATAGAATCCGTTCGATACAGTAAATCCGATCAAATCAATAAAGCAGAAATCGATAAAGAAATAGATCCGTAAATCAATACAGTAAACATGCAATTCAATACTATATACTGAACAAGTACAATCTACTGGCTATGTTGCTGTTGTAGAATCCATTTTGCTGTTGTAGATATTCGTACATTGGTTCAATCAATAAGAGTCGTCACTCTTTTCGCCCGTCGGCATATCAATAAACTCCTTATGTCTCCCTTCAATATATCTATAATCAATGTTTAAAGGAAAGCCCGTCGGCCCACCATCCTGTACAGGTATCAATATCAATCTCCAACCAATGTTCAACCAGGTTCCACTTGTGATCAGTATCAATAGTCAATTCAATCAATAAGCAATTCAATAGTCAATATTAAAACAATCATATCAATAATCATATTCATATCAATTCAATCTATCAATTCCAGACAATTCAGAAATCATACGAAAATCGGGCAGCGTAACGGTAGTCGGTCAAATTTACACAAAAATCCTGCAAAAAGATACAATATCCAAATTCTTCCAAATTACAGTAGAATATCTATAACATCAATACAAGACTATTATCCTATAGAAACCAAATCAAATCAAGTCCTGATATTTCTCTATTCAATTAAAATCACGTAGAATCAATTCCGACCGATAAAATCTTCGTAGAATACAGTCAAATCGTGTACAATAATCATATCTATAACATACTAGAAGTTGTGCGGTGAAAGTTGTGTCAAATCAAAATCATGTCGAAAAGTCGACTACGAAAACACAAAACAGATCCCAACTCGGTCAAAACACAACATCTCTGAAAACAGAAACAGGGTTCGGAGTCCTTACCACGAGATCTTCACTTTTCCCAACAGCAGCGTCGGACGAAAAGCGCTCCGCGGTCTCCGAAAACCAGCTTTTCTCTTTTTCCCTTTCTCTTTCTCTCTCCTCAGATATTTTCGTTTTATAAAAAACTTTTCTCTCTCCTCAAAACGAGCTGATTTTCTTATATCTGTGAACTGATCGGCCAGGCCGATATCCACATCGTCCCGGGACGATCAGACAAATTCCAGATCGTCCTGGACCTCACTCAGGGCTATTGTCTGGCCGATAATTTCTACAGTACCGATCGGCCTGGACGATCTCACGATCGGCCCGGACGATCCTGTCCAGAAATCATCCAGAAAACACCCAGAAATCAGCTGTTTTCAATGCACTGATCGGCCTGGACGATCTCAACATCGTCCTGGCCGATTCTGGGAGGAAAATCCAAATCAGAGAGGAACAGTAAGGGAACGAGATATTACAGAAGCATAGCGGGAGGAGCATCGCGCGGTGTTACCTGAGGAGGCTTAACGTTGTTAGCAAACGGAAAGGAATGCTCAAAGAATGTAACATGTCGTGAAATGAAAAATTTGTTTGTCTCCCTGTTAAGGCACTTGTAGCCTTTGTGGCTATCTGAATAACCAAGAAAGACGAAGGATCTGGATTTTGGTTCGAGTTTGGTATGCGTGTGCGGAGGAAGCAATGGGAAGCATTCGCAGCCGAATGTCTTCAAATGCTTATAATCTGGCTTGATGCGGAACAGTAATTGCAATGGCGACTTGTTATTGGTGTTTGGGGAAGGCATCCGATTTATTAAATATGCCGCCGTGGAACACGCTTCAGGCCAGTAGTGATGCGGAACAGCAGCTCGGTGTAGAAGTGATCTGGTGGTTTCTATTACATGGCGATTCTTCCGTTCAGCCACACCGTTTTGCTCAGGGGTGTAGGGACAGGATACTTGATGTCTAATTCCTTTGGACAGAAGAAAAGATTTCATCTGAAGATTGGTGAATTCCGTTCCGCCGTCTGTCCTAAGGATTCTAATGCGTTGATTGAGTTGATTTTCAATAAGTGTAGTAAATTGTTTAAACACATTGAATACATCGGATTTATGTAGTAAGGGAAAAAGCCATGTATAACGTGAGTAGTCATCAATGAACAGGACAAAAAATCTGCAGCCGAGAACAGAGGAGACCGGAGACGGGCCCCAGACGTCGGCATGCACAATATGCAGAGGTATTTGAGTTCTTGATTGAGAATGCTCAAATGGGAGCTTATGAGTTTTACATTGAACACAAGTATTACAATTTTTAAAAGAAGTAAAGATGCGTAAGGTAGGATCGGTTTGAGAAATCCGTTGCAAGATTCGGAGATGAGGATGTCCTAGGCGGTCGTGCCACATAGAGGAAGAGTCTTTGAGCGCCTGAAGAGCTGTTTGAAGATGCTTGGATCCGGATGCGCTTGATATCCTGTACAGACCGCCACTACAGGGTCCTTGAAGCAACTGTTGATCGGTCATCAGGTCCTTGAAAACAAATCCACTTGGATCAAAAGTAATTGAGAATTTGTTATCTTTAACGAGGTTAGAAATGGATAGAAGGTTGTGCGAGATGTTTGGGACATGAAGTAAATTTGATAAGAAAAGCTTACGATTCGGGGTAGGAAGAATACCCGTGCCAGAGTGAGCAATGGGGATGTTTCTTCCGTCCCCGATGAAGATGCCGTCGGATCCATTGAATGACGTCGGTTGTGAAAGATTATCGACAGCGTTAGTCATGTGGGAGGAGGCGCCGGAGTCGAGAAACCAGTCACCGGACGAGACTTCGGGGTTAGCCATCAGTGCGGTGTTCTGTTTAGGTCCGGTGGTAGATGGGGTGTAGTTGGCGTTCATACGGTGCCAACAAGCATCGGCCGTATGACCCTTCTTGAAACAAATCTGACAGGTAGGAGCGGGCTGTTGTTGTGAGAATCGATTTGTGTTGCTAGGAATCTGCGTGGAGCGCCCTCTGGTTCGGCGTCCGCGGCCCCTGCCTGCGTAGAGCGCGGTCTGTAGAGCAGTTTCGCTGGATTGGCGAGCTGCATCTGCGTTTACGTGAATCTCCTCGCTGATAAGCATAGCGTATAGATTCTCAAGCCGAAGCGAGGAAGGGTAGTTGCGGATGTATGTCTTGAAAGACTGGTAGGCAGGTGTTAACCCGTTCAAGATGTACAGGATGATGTCCTCGGAATCAATCGTGGATCCGGCGGAAGCAATTTGATCGACGAGTTTCTTTATCTCAGTTAAGTATTGGATCATCGTCAAATTCTTCATGGAGACGTGGTGTAGCTCATTCTTGAGCTGGATTACCTTGGAGCGACTGGTAGCCTGAAATTGGCTTTCAAGAATCTGCCAGATATCATGGGTTGTGTCGAGGTGAATTATATAGGGTAAGACGGTCGGAGATATCGTCGAGCAAATGGCGGCCTGAAGGTTTTGGTCGGTGATACGCCAGTTCTTGAGAGCAGTCACTTGATCGGACGTTTCACCGGAGGGAGGAGGCGGAGCAAGAAAATGCTCAAAGTCGTTTGCGCGAAGCAGCTTTAGGATCTGATGACGCCAGATCGGATAATTGTCGGTCGACAATTGATTTGGGACGAGGGTCTTGAGATTTGAGACAACGAACTTGAGAGCTGGAGAGATCGGTGAGATTTCCACCGGATTAGCGGGTATTTGGTCGGTAGCCGCAGAGGAGGAAGCGGATTGCGACGTTGTCATTACGGAAGGAAAACGAGAAGGCCTGATACCATGTAGAAACGGAGGAGGAGATAACTCCGGCAGGCTGAGATCGCCGGAGTGGAGGAAGACAAGAAACCAGAAGTGGAGAATATTATTGTATTATTCAAATGTCCTGGATACACAAGATAGCATATATAAATACATTAGTTGTACACGTGTTAAGATCTTATTGGACGGTAATAGAGTTAAGCCGTTGGAGAGCCGTTGGAGCTGAAGCCTGTGTGTCTAAGAGGTTCTACATAAAAACTACAAGAGACATGCTAAATTTATCCATGAGAGTATCAATATAAAACTCCCCTGTAAGCCACGAACAAATAAAAAAAAGGTTTATAATCCCATAAGAAAATTAGAAGAAAAACACCTACAGCTAAGCAGATTTAATAAAGAAATAGAAAAATTCAACCTTAATTAACGCTTCTCCAAAAGGAATTTACTCAACTAAATTCAAGTTTCATCTTGATGGAGTAACTGTTTACGATTATAGGAAATTACGGAGAAGGGCCAGATGGGAGGAGGAACAAGAGATGAGAGCAAGCACCTAGTTATGAAGGAAGCTTTGAAATTTTTGATCCCGCAAGAGCTGCTCCTTATCTTCGACTTCACACTTCTCCTTTTGGTTTCATTTAAATGCTAGAAGACGTAGAAGTATACGTCCAGCGTAGGGTTACCAATTCCAGAATTTAAAAATGGAGAGAGGCTTTCTCTCTTCCGAACGGTTGAGTTCCCCACGCAAGCCTGGAGTCGCAGAGTTGAGGGGAGATAGATATGCAGATAGACGAACAGGAATAACTATTAGGATGAAAAAGTAAAAAAAAAAAAAAGTTATTTAACCGATACTTAATGAATCATAAATAATGTTAATTACTTGCTATTTTCAAAGTCAGTGGGGGCCCGTGCCCCCAGGGCCCCCACACTGGATCCGCCAGTGAGTCCTTCCTCATGGCATTCAATGATCAAGGCCAATCGAGTAGAGCATTGAGGACTGCACAGGCGTTTGATAAAAAAAACGATACCCTTCCTTTATATGAAAGAATTATGAAGGTCTAGTTTGGAATTTGCATCAAATAGGTTGAAAATCTGCATCCTGACAGTATAATTCTTTTAACAATTCAAACCCAAAAATTTTAGTTTGTAAAACTTATAATAAGAGGTGTCATCGGCTAAGAGCATCTGCAATTTGGTTGCACTAGCTTGCCTTATGCTTGAGGACATAATGAAAAGCAGCCAAAAATTTGGATCACATTGCATGCTTTACTTTCAACTTCTTTTGACTATTAAAAAAATGGAAAGCTTCATGGTCAGAAAAAATAACAAATTCGTTAGCGAGTGAATAATGATTCCAGTGATGTAAAACTCGGACTATTGCATAAAATTTCTTATCATAGGTTAAATATTTTCGGCATGCAACATTTAATTTTTTGCTGAAAAAAGCAATAGGGTGACTGCCTTGACTGAGCACCGCACCAATGCCTACATTCGAGGCATCATAATCTACCTCAAAAACTTGCTTGAAGTTTAGGTAGTGCCAACATGGGAGCAGCAGATAGTTTATGCTTCAAAGATTCAAAAATTGCTGGTGCCGCATAATTGCAATAGAACCGATCAGCAATTGTACTGAAGTTTCAAATGAATCTTCTATAAAATAACGAAAGGCCATGGAACTGTTGACCTCTGTGTAAAGAACTAAAAAGGAAAGTGGCATACCTCTTATCTGTCGAGGTCCCGTGAATCCCGATTGAAATCCCGCATGCCTGCTCTGCTTCGCGATCGCTTCCCGAATTTCTCACACTTTAGCTCGTCAATCACACCCGTTAAAAGGCCGAGCAAACGAAGCCTTTGGCTTCTCTGTTTTCTTCCATCCGCAAGAACTCTCTTCCAGACTCCTCTTGCCGCAAGCATTCTCCATCCCGACGCCTCTTCCTCCTCCTTCAGCCCATTTGCAAACCCCAAGCCATACCCGATCTCCATCCTGTCGTAAGCCAATCCTCACATCCGATCAAACTTCCTCTTGTGTCGAACTCAAGCAAATCCACCTCCGACCTCCCTGCCGACCCGACGCCCCTACCCTAGCTCCCGTCTCCACTTCCGACCTCCAAAACCAGCCGTCTACTTCGCTTAGCCTACGACCAACCTTCACCTGTCGGCCCTCACAGTTGAACTCCAGCCGCAACTTCTTCTCTGCCTTACGATTCCAACGGTCAGTCCAGATCCTCCATTCGCATCTCTCACTCAGCTTGCGACTGAATCCCTCTATAGAGACTGAACCCCTCTTCACTGCTTAAAGCCCAAAACAGCCATTTCCCTACAATCTTAAGACCCAATAGCAAGCCCAAATCCCATTCAAATCAACTCACGCAAATCCACTCAAGCCAAGGTGAATATTCTCTCCCACCTCAACATTTTGATATTAAATATGTTTAATATTAATGTTAATATTAATGCTAATATTAATATCAATGTTAATATTATTATCATAATTATACTATCATTATTATCATGATAATAATAATATAGTTTCTATTATTTTAATAATATTATTATAAATAATAACGATATTATTATCCATATCATTATGGATATTATTCACTATATATATATATATATATATATATATATATATATAAGAGAAAGTTTCAAAAAATAAAAAAAGAGAGAAAAGAAATATAATAAAATAAGAAAGAAAAAGCTTCAAAAAAAGAAAAAAAAAAAAAGAAAGAAGTTGTTTGGTTGTATCTTGTCTCAATTTGTGTGCCAACACTGCCGACAACTCCATCCCCAAGGTATAACACTCTCCAAACTTAGAAAATCTGTCTCGACACTTGTAAAGCGACGAAAATTCACCCATGAGCATCTTTTTTAGCACGGCGAGACAAAAATATAAGTACCCGTACGTGCCTCAATGTCGTTGGGGAAATAATTGCTCTTTCAAAACATGTATTTTTGAAGACTCATGCACGAATTTCTCTAGCGTGGTAGAATTGAAGATTTTTGTCATCGGTGTCATATGACACCAACCGTGCACGCTTTTCTCTAGCGTGGCAGAAGACTCAGACTCCGGAAATTTCCTCTAAACGGAAGAGACGCCGGGAGACTGCCAAAATTTTATCTGAAAAAGATAAAGACTTGAACAAATAGGGGACTTGAACAAAACTTAAATGATTAATAAGATATTTTAATCTAAATGAAATGAGTTCGAACTTGAACTTGATTTGAATATTAAGTAGACAATATTTGAACAATTTGAATACAAGCAAAGACTTGCAATTTGACTACAAAGGACTTGGACTCTAATTTTGATGGGAACTACAATAAACATGAGCATAACTTGAACTTGAACATAACTAAGGTGAATGATCAATAAAGAGCTCTATTTGAATGATAACACAAAACTCCAATGGAATGTTAAAAAATTATCATTTCAATTTCGATGAAATTACTAATTAAGAAAGATTTGAGTCATTCAAATCTTATGCAAGCAAGCAAGTGGAAGACAAGCTCTCAATGCATTATGCATGCAAGTTATGAATGATGAAAACAAAATGACTATGAATATTCAGCCGAGTCAACCTATGAATCAGAACAATGGACATCTATATCAATCATGCAATCAACTACAACCAGGAGGTTTCGACATGTAATTTGATGGCAAGCAAACATCAATATGCGAACAACATTTCTCCTACAAATGATAATGCACAACATACAATGAATGCTATGACGTCTATATCAATCATATGCAATCAATGCAATATGCTCACAAGTGAAGCAAGAGAATTGTGGAGAATACAACCTTCCTTCTACCAATGCTGAAATACATCGGCCCTATCTACAAGCAATGATGGCAAATGTATCGAAGGTTTAATGGATCTTTTACCTACAAGGGAGAATATCGTAGAAGATGCAAATGCTTATTAGCGATGATGAGGGATTCATCGCATATACAACAATGATCCTGTGGGTGATGATTAGTGACAGATAGTAAAGGTTATAGCCTCTTTATAGTCAATAACCACACAAAAGAAGTTGATACACTGACCCATTACAAGCAGAGGCAGAACACCTCCAGCAAATATAAAGCTTTTACAAGTTATTGTAACAAGAACATTGTAGAACCCACGCAATCAACTCCATCCAATGGCAGCTAAATACATCAATAATTTGCAAGTGGAAGCAGATGATATGCAGTAAACGCAAACATACCTATAGGTTGTCGTCACAGTTGTAGGAGACATGTTGTACACATCAAATGTCACTTATGAGCAAATTGCCAAAGGACCATAGTAAATGCAGGTTCTTACGAGTTACTGTAAAAATTTGTTGTGCATACAACGGGTTGTAGGTGAGCGAGCACAAGACTGCAACAAATACAAATGTTTATGATAGGTGTCAGAAGATTTGTATGTAAAGCAACTCGGCAACGAACAAGGGCATCATGTCCGTGGTGAATGCAATATCTATAAATGTATAATAGGAGATTCATTAGTGCACAACAAGCTACCTGCAGAAAGCAACAAGCATTGTACGACAATCTTTCTATACAAAGCAGCAAACAACTCAATCCACAAGCTGCTATAACACGCCACATGATTCGCAATATCCACGCCACATGATGCGCCCCCGATCCTCTGTGACAGCTCGATAGAATCGACAAGGTTCAATGCACAAATGAAAATGACCCAAACACCTTGATGATGGCCATGTTGAACATAGATATTAATCAAAGGAATTAATTCCAATATTTCAAACACCTTCAGGTATCTTCAAATGCCCACAAACACCCATAAAATCCCAAATCCAAGAAATACCAAAAATCCCAAAATATTTAAAATTAAAATAAATCATCAAAATGCTTAAAGAAAAAGTTTATCCACCCTCCGCAACGATTTGCCGATGTGGACAATCCGAAAATTATTTCAGCTCAGAAAGAGCTAATGCCTGGTTGAGAATATCACTAGGATCTATTCTCAAATAATCTCCTACCAGTAAGGATGTTGTACGTGTCATCTGACCGGCGATTTTGCCGTCAAATGGCATCGCAGGATAAACGGTTATGACCCGGGACCCTCTGAATTGTGTGGTTTGCCGCCAAATGGCATCACGAGATAACAGTTATGGCCAGAGCCAATACGTTCCTTAGTGACATCAAATCTTTGACATATGAATTAATATGATATAATCGATAGGATATAAAGCCCTCTGTTAGCTAAGGTGGATTTAAATTTTTTCCTTAGACAAACATTCATCCTAGGTCTACAAGGTACCCTTGGACGAAACAACCCATGGTTGTCAATAGGGACTTCTGTCAGGTTGGGTCGACTACCTCCTCTGATTAAGTAGACCAGGGACCATGATGGCCCGGGACAACGGAACCATGAGATCTTGATCAGGTCCATCATTCATTCCCCCACAATCCGTTTTAAGTATAAGATGGTGCAATTTTAAATTTTAAATATCAATTCTCCAACCACTCCAAATGCCCATGCTATTATTATATGATAGATAAAATGTATTCTCTACGTATCTGATTGATGACTAGTCTTAATCAAAAGTTCTCTCTCATGATCGAGAGGGATAATAAACTATAGGGGCTTGCACATATAGGAAACCAGAACTCATATCATAAAGTCCTCGCAAAATGATGGCAAAATCTCTGGGTAGTGTCTTATCTACAAACCATCTGTCTTCCCAAAATTTACCCTGGAACTTAATCCATTAAAACTCCATTGAAAAAGCAATAGGGAGGCCGGAGCCGAATTTTTTTAGCCCACAGGAACCTTCTGACATCGGTAATGGATTGATGAATGGGCCAACTTTGTATGGCTTTTACCTTGGACAGATCAGCCTCTAACCCAACAGTCGAAATTTGGTATTCTAGGAAGGAAATCTAATTAGATACAAAATGGCATTTTTACATGTTAGGAAAAAAGGTTGTTGCCACAGTAGACACAAAACTTGGCGAAGGTGTTGCTGTGCAAACTGGTTTTACCTCATTCATGTTGAATCTCTACAACACCTTTACAACATACTCTCATCGAGATAACTTTAGTATACCTATATTTCTATCCCTGTTGATTATCATATCGAGAATTTTTTTCGTTGGATTCAAATCTTTCATTTCAAACTCTTTTGATAACTGCTCCTTCAGACATCTTATCTTATTTATATATGATCATGAAATAACCATGTAATCCACATACAAATGCATAATGATATAAGTATTATCAAAATATTTAAAAAAATAACAATGATCTACCTAACACCTTGTATATTCATTGTCTGACATAAACCTATCAAATCTCATGTATTATTATCTTGGTGACTGCTTTAGCCTATATAGGCTTTTCTTGAGCCTACACATTATATATTTTTATCTATGGCCACATATAATTGAGGTTTTACCATGTACAACTATTCTTTAAGGTCACCATGAAGAAATGTTGTTTTTACATCCATTTGCTTTAGATGTAAACTCTCCACTGTTATTATGCTTAGCACAACTCTAACTGTAGTTATCTTCACCACTAGATAGAAAATTTTAGTATAGTTCACTCTTTCTTTTAACTATAAATTTGGCCTTGTAGCGCTTGCTGCCATTAGGTTCTTCTTTCAGTCTATAAATTCATTTATTTTGCAGCATTTTCTTTCCATCTGGAGCTCTGTCAACTCTCAAGTTTGATTCAACTCAAGTGAATTCATCTCATCATTCATAGTTTGTTCTTACTTAACCGCCCCCAATGAAGAGTTTAATTTGCCTACGGAAAACAACCCGAAACCATATACCATGTATTGGATCTAAAAAGCTAATGAGGTTCAAGTATCTAAATGTTGCCCTGTCAATTTTTCCATGGGAGATTTTGAAGAATTAGTTTTGTGTGATGTGGTACCAATGGATGCTTATCACCTCCTCCTAAGTCAACCGTGACAATACGATTAGAAAATAATACAAGATGGAGAAGTCAATATATATTCCTTTAAACATTAAGGAAAGCAAATTATGTTGGTTCCCTTACCTCATGAGGAACCCACACTTGATCAGCAACTATTAAAGCAATCTATGTTCTTACAAGCACTCCAGGAAACCAGCAAAGGGTATTTACTATTACTCTTGAGTTGAATGCAACCACACATCGTGATACTTCAGCGGTGCAAAATCTATTGCATGAGTATTCGAATGCTTTGATAATGGAAATTCCGTCAAGGCTGCCACCCAAGCGAGAAATTCAACATGCTATTGAGTTTGTTCTTGGATCTATAATACCAAATAGATCTGCTTATAGAATTAGGCTGGATGGGCATACAGAACTGAAAAGGTAGATTGAAGAGCTCCTGTTCAAAGGCTTCATGCGGCTCAGCGCTAGCCCGTGCTGTACCCACCTTATTGGCTCTGAAGAAGGATGGCACGTGTAAAATGTGCATTGATAGTTGAGATGTCAACAAAATTACTGTTAAATACAAGTTTCTCATTCTCTACATCAATGACATTTTGATCAATTGCATGGCGCCACAATATTTTTTAAAATTGATCTCTGAAGCGAAAATCACCAAATAAGTATGAGACCTAGTGATGAGTGGAAGATCGTTTTTTAAACACACAAGGGCCTATACAAGTGGACGGTCATGCCATTCGTGCTCACAAATACACCAAGTACTTTTATGAGATGAATGAATCATATTATACAACCTATTTTATACAAATTTGTGGTAGCCTATTTTAATGATATTCTCATCCACGAGAGGACTTGATCAAATTAAACTCTTCTTTGGATAGTTATTTTCAGCTATCTAAGGAACAATCTCCTATATTTAAAGGAGAACAAAAATAGATGGAGAGAATTTCACAAGTTTTAAAAGTTGAAAGTTTGATGTATGCTATGATATATACAAGACCAGATATAACATATGCAACAAAATTAGTCAACATATTTATGAGTAACCCAAGCAAGCTTCATTGGGGGCGGTTAAGTGGATTCTCAGGCATTTAAGAGGATCGGCTGACAAAGCACTTTACTTTGGAGATGCAAGGAATGGTCTTCATAGATATGTAAATTATGATCTTACTGGAGATCTTGATGGTAGGAGAAGCACAAATTGGTTATATCTTTACTTTAGGAAAGACTACATTGAGTTGGGTTTCCAATTACATAAGATTGTTACACTTTCAACCACATAAGCTGAGTATATTGCAATCACTGAGGATAGCAAGGCGATGATGTGGTTGCAAAGTTTCTTGGCAGAACTTGGCAAAGGGCAAAGGAATAGGAAGTTGCATACTAACATCATGAATATTATTCATCTAGCCAAACATATTGCATTCCATGACAAGACGAAGCACATCTATCTTCGATGTCATTTCATCAGATCACTTCTGGAAGATGGTCAGTTATCTTTGTGGAAGATACACATGATCCAGAATCCAAAAGACATGCTAACAAAGATGGTGACAGTTTATAAACTGAATCTATGTATAGCTTCAGATGAGAGTGGGATGAGCCACACTATATGTATTATGATTGATGTTACAGATCGGGAGAATGATTGATTGTAATCAGTTTCTAAGTAAAAGATTATTAGTTTGTGTAGAATCTGAATGTGTTAATTAATCATATTATATTGTTGGTTCGTACCTCAATTCTAGTGGTCAAGCTCAATGAGGGAGGAGGAGGGTTGCAAGGGGTCCTCCCCCTGGAATCAGAATTTCTTTTTCATACAACATTGTGGTGCTGTGTACCTGATCCCCCAGGTACTATATAATTTGCTTGGAGCAAGACAGAGAGTGTAGCGCTACGGTGCTTTAAACCTTGGTGCTACAGTGCTTCTATGGGGCTTTGCGATGATGTATACCCGATGGCACCAATGTTGCATAGTTTGCTTGGAGAAAGACAAAAAGTTGAGCGCTATAGTACTTCAAACCTCGGTGTTACAGTGTTTCCAAGGGGCGTTGCGGCGCTATATACCCAAGCGTCCCGGTGCTACATAGTTTGCTTTGAGAAAGATAGCGAGCGGGGTGCTACAGTGCTGCTTTAAACCTTAGTGTTGCGGTGCTACCAGAGGATGCTGTGGCGCTTTGTACTCGAGCGCCCCAGCGCTGCATAGTTTGCTTAGAGAAAGACAGAAAGCAGAGCGCTATGGTGCTCCAAACTTCAGTGTTGTAGTGTTGTCAGGGGGCACTGCGGCGCTGTTAGGCAGACTAGAGACGCTACGTTGTGAGATGGACTGACTATTTTCTTTTTCATTTTTCATTAATTTTAGTGTCTCCTGATGGTTTCTTTATGTTTCTTTTAAATGTCCTACTATGAGAATAATGCAAAGGTGAAGAGAAGCAAGAATAGAGTAAGAGAGAAGAGAGATCTGTAGTATATCTTCTAAATTTTCATAGTAAATTTATTGGTGTGATGTTGCTCCATGGGTTTTTCCCGGCTTCGAGTTTTTCCACGTTAAATACAGGTGTTCTTTCTTTTTTGTAGTATTTTCTATTTCTTATTTATTTCGCTTGTCCAATTTTACTTCCCCCAACACATCATTCAAAGAATTGCAGAGAAATAAAAGGCTTTTTAAAGGCAAATAAAAGTTTCAAAGTTGAAATGTCAAATCAAAGCAAAAAAAAAAAACTGACAGATCATTTAGAATACTAAAACATAGTGCAAGAAAACTTTAACCAATCAAAAGGTCATTACGTCAGAAACATTAAGTTAAAAAAACCAGTTAAAAAATCATTTGCTCATCAATATATTTAAACTCACCATGCATCACAACAAGAGCAGGTTCCATTCTTAAAGTGATGGCATCTACGAGCATCCCTTACAATAATTTCTCGATTGACAAGCTTAGAAATAAGTTTTGTTGTTGTATGACAATCACCACACCCTGAGATTTTTGGTGATTAGAATGCTTGTTCCGGAGCATGTGTTTAAAAGAGCAAAAGCAATTGCAAGCCTCTCACTGTATTCCTAAAGAATTTTTTCCTTCAACTCAACCTCGACTTCATAAAATACTGAGCTGGTATCTGGGATATATCCAGCTTCCTTCACCATCCGTTTTAACTCAACTAACGTGGCATTAATAGCCTTTGATTGTAGATGAGACTTATCTCCTACTAGAAACCTGTGAATTTCCAAATCCAACTCAAAATAACTGCAACCAGGTGGCTTTCTCAGTCCGTCTCGTCTTGCCAAACCACGCACCCTTTTCACATCATCCCATCTCTTCTCTTTGGCGTAAATATTGGAGAGGGAGATGTAAACACCAAAGCCTTGAGGCCTGACGTTAAAAGCATGCTGAGCAGCAATTTCTGCCAGCTCAACATTGTGATGGATCTGGCAAGCAGCAAGAAGTGCAGCCCAGACATCAACATTAGGTATCAATTCCATATCAAGGATTAGCTTGTATGCTTCATCCAGATGCCCAGCTCTTCCAAGAAGATCAACCATGCAGGAATATTGCTTAACAGAAGGAGTGATTGAATGCCTATGTTTCATTTGGAGAAATATTTCCTTCCCACTATCAACTAATCCTGCATGACTACATGCTGATAGAACTGAGGTGAAAGTGACTTTGTCTGGTTTTATTCCTTTCTTCTTCATTTGATTGAAAAAATCAACAGCTTCCTCACCCCTTCCATGAAGCCCATAGGCAGAAACCATTGCACTCCAAGAGATTAGATTCTTTGTGGGCATCTCATCAAAAATTTGACAAGAGTGAGCTAAACTGCCACACTTAGCATACATGTCTATAAGAGCGGTTCCAATGGAAACCTCATGATCAAGCCCTATTTTATTAAGATGGGCATGTAAATTCGTTCCTAAGTGCAAAGATGCAAGCTGACCACAAGCTCCTAATACTGCTAGAAAGGTGGCAACATCAAGGGAAATGCCTTCATAATTCATTTGATGGAAAAGGCGTAAGCTTTCTAAGGCATAACCATACCTGGCACAGCCAAAGATCAGGGTGTTCCATGAAATAGTGTCTCTCATATACATCATTTCATGCAGACTTTTTGCTCCAGCTAAAAAGTTAGATTTCACATAGACGTCAATAAGAGCATTTGACAAAAAACTACTGAACTCAACTCCAGTTCGAAGAACATAAGCATGAATCTCCTTTCCTTGGCTGAATGCACCCAAATCAGAGCACGCAGAGAGTACACAAAGAAAACTAACCTGGTCACACCGAAATCCATCTAAAATCATATCCACAAAAATTGATAAACCCTTCTCTGGATGAGCATTGTACACATAACCTGAAATAATTGTGTTCCAAGAAGTTATGTCTCTAACAAGCATTCGGTCAAACACCTTCTGAGCGGTCTCCATATCTCCAAACTTTGAATACATTGCAAGGAGAGAATTACTTACATAAACATCCGCCCCATAGCCATTAACAATCACCTCGCAATGAATCCTTTTACCCACATCGTCAAGAACCAGATCACCAGAGGCCATAAGAACAAATGGGTAAGTAAAATTATCGGCCTTCTTGCCAAACCCCAACATCTGCCGGTACATACAAAGGGCATTAAGAGGAAATCCACTACATGAAAATCCTCTTATCATTATATTCCACAAAAAGGAGCTCTTTAACATAATACCATTGAAGATTACCCGGGCCTCTTCCATTTTGCCACATATTGCATAAAAGGCGGAAAGTTTAGTAGCGAGATAGGTGTTATCGATGAGGACGCCAGAAATGAGAATGAAAGTATGAAGTTGTTGGCCTTTCCTGTATGATCTTGAATTCGTGAGGGATTGAAAGAGATGTCCACATTGAAGAGAGGTGAGAGGAACTGCCGAAGATATTTCTGTCGATTGGGTGCAGAAGATATGAAATTGGAAAGAAGTTAATCTTGATAGGAGGAGGATCCTTGCTTGAAGCTTGAGAGCTCTTTGAGCGGGAAGCAGACGCATGCATGACAAAGAGATAAGCGGCAGGGTTCGAGCTTCGAACCAAGACAACGGCTTTACTTGAGAAATGGAGCAAGAGAGCTGGTACTTTCTGTGCCTAGTCCGGTCGGAAAGAATTCGGACTGTGAATACACGCTGTGAGAGTGGAAGAGGTTGAATAGTGTTTTTTAGGGTTAGAGAGAGAAGCTCTGGGTTTTTAGGGTTTTGGCGCGCTTCTTCTCTTCCCGCGGCCGTCTGGCCGACATGGCTGGCAATCTGCTTCATTTTCCCCCGCTTCCTGGTAGCGCTTCTTTGTTAGGTGCTGCTCCTTCCTCCGCTCCCCCAGCTCCTTCTTATGCTAGCAATCTCTCTGCTCCCCCTCCTAATCGAGAGGAGTGGCCGATGTCCTTCGTCAACCCGACCATAAAACTTTCATTTGCTGCTTCTGAGCTTTCCGAAGGTAAAGATTTGTGGGATCTTTGCCTTGTGGGCTACTCTTTGGGTCAAAGACCGTACTACGAAAGACTTCTCACGGCGATGAACAAGGCGTGGAAGCTTAAAGGCTCGTTCTCGTTGCTTTCCCTAGCTGATGATTTCTTCCTTCTGAAGTTCACTTCCAGTGAAGATTTTGATATGATCTGGTCGGGAGGACCTTGGTTTCTCCTTGGCAAACCGTTCTTCCTTCAAAAATGGAATCCGAAGTTCCAACCTAAACGAGATGAAGCTGCCTCTATCCCTCTGTGGATCAAGATTCTCAACCTTCCACTTGCTCTCTGGACGCCTTCAGGTATCTCGAAAATCGCAAGTTACATTGGCATTCCTCTGTATGTGGATTCTCTTACTGCCAAAAGAACACGTCTTACCTTTGCACGTGTGTGTGTTCAAGTTGACAAAAATTCGGTTTTGCCTGACGAAATTCCATTGGATATTGATGGTGATGATTTGGTTCTCAAAGTGGTCTATGACTGGAAACCGTCGAAATGCGATGGCTGCGGATCTATTATCCACCCTTATGCTCTGTGTCCTTCTAACCCTACTCCCAAGCCTTCTCTTCCCCCTAAACCGGCTTTTAGAGGTAGGAGCATGAGTCGTGCTCCTACTGCTAGAGGCAAAAGATCCCCCTCTCGGCCCAAGGCTTCTCCTCCGGTTATCCATCCTCCTATTATAACTTCTGCTACTACATCCCAACCCCTTCCCACGTCACTTCCTCCTCCTCAACCTGCTTCAGACCAGCCTCCTTCCACAGAAATTGCCACTGCTCCTCTTTTCTCCCCTCCTGACAATACCACTTCACTCCCCAATCTGAATTTACCACATGAAGAATCTTCATCTTCGGGCCAACCCCATCCCCTTCTCCTTCTACGTCCTTCGCAAGTGGTTCTTGCTAACAGTTTTGCCTCTCTCCCTGTTGATAATTTGGTTAACCTGGAAGAGGATAAAGAAGATGAAGTTTATTCTTCCTCTGCTTTTTCAGAAGAAGTTCTTCCCCCCTCCTCCTCCACCAAAGCTCCCCAGCCTATAGCTAACCCTCCTTCTAATTCCACCTCCTCCAATGACAAAAAAGCAAAGCCAAAAACGGCCAAAAAGGCCAAAAAACCCAAGTAACTCATGTCCTTGCCCGCTATCGCTGCTTGGAACGTTAGAGGGTTTAACAACCCGACCAAAACCAAGTTGTGTAAAGATCTCATAGCCACTTACAATCTCAAAATGCTTTGTATTCTTGAAGCAAAAATTCACAACTCTGTCTCACATGATCCCTGGTTTCTCTTCTCTCATTCTCTGTTTCACAATGAAGAAAGTTATGATAATTTTTCTTTCTCCAATCCCGGTAGAATTTGGCTTAAATGGGATGCTTCCCAGGTTAAGTTCTCTCCTCTCTTTACCTCTTCTCAAGTTGTTCATGGTATTGTGGAAGCTGGGTCTCTTCCACCGATTTTTCTGTCTGTGGTTTATGCAGCTAATGAGTTGGCTGATAGGAGATTGCTTTGGGAGGATCTCTTGAACCTTCCGGTGGGGCTGGATCACCCGTGGGTTGTTATGGGTGACTTTAACTGTTGCCGGTTCGAAAGGGAAAAAGCTGGTGGGAACCCTCTGTCTGCTGATCGTTTAGGGGAGCTTAATTCCTTTGTATTTGATTCGGGCTTGCAAGATCTGGCTTCTGTGGGGTTGTTTTTTACCTGGCATAACCATAGGACTGATTATCCTATTCACATTAAGCTGGATAGGATGCTTGTTAATCATGCTTTTCTTGATCTTTTTCCTGCTGCTTACTATAAAGTGGATCCTCCCACTGGCTCTGATCACTCACCTCTTATTCTCTATGCTAATCCTTTGAAACGGAATTTCTCAAGATTTATGTACAAGGATTTTTGGGCTAACATGGATGGGTTCTGGACTGAGGTGCTTAATGCTTTTGATAGGCAGGTTTCTGCTAGCCCTATCAATTTTCTTTATGACTGTTTAAAGCTGCTTAAAAGGGGTATCCGTGGAAAAAACTGGAGCTCTTCCAATTTCTTAGCTAATGGCATTTTGGAATTGAAAAATATTCATCATCGTTGTATTTCTGATATCCAGAGTGATCCTTTAAACATCTCTTTAAACATTTCTTTGAAGGATACTAAGGATCGGTTAGCTTCCTTACAATCTGACTGGTATTCTTGGATTTCTCAACGGGCCAAAGCCTACTGGCTTTCCCAAGGGGAGGACGACCTTGGCTTCCTTTATGCAAAAATTAGATCTAGGAAGAATCGGAATACTATCAATGAACTTGTCACTCCAACTGGTATCCTCACAACTCATGAAGATTTAGCCCAAGCTCTTATCTCTCACTTTAAAGAGCTTTATAATCCCACACCTCCACTGTTGGTTGATGGCTATAACATTCCTACTGGCAACAAAATTCCTACTCATTTAATCTCTAATCTTGTCACTCAGGTGACTAATGAGGAGATTAAAAAAGTGGTCTTTGATGGGGAATCCTATTCTGCTCCTGGTCCAGATGGGTTCTCTTTTGGGTTCTACCAAAAAACTTGGCATATTGTTGGTTACCATGTTTGCAGGGCTGTCAAACATTTTTTTTCTACTGGTATCTTGCCTCGTGGGGCTAAAGCCACTGTGATTACTCTTGTTCCTAAGGGTACTCACTCTTCCTCTATTTCTGACTACAGACCTATATCCTTATGTAATGTGTTCTACAAAATTGTGGCTAAAATTCTTTCTAATAGGCTTAAACCCATTCTTCCCTTGATTATTCACGATAGCCAATCGGGATTTATTGCCAAGAGGTGCTCGACTGATAATGTCATTCTTGCTTCTGAAGTTCTGAGGGATTTCAAGAATCACAATAATTATTTCTGTGCCAAGCTTGACATTAAGAAAGCTTTTGATACTGTTTCTCGCACCTTTCTTATCAACAGAATGAGGCAAAAAGGTTTTCCGGATTTGTTTATTAAATGGATTAAAGGGTGCATTATGGATGTTCATTTCTCTATTTGCCTAAATGGGGCCTTGGAAGGTTTTTTTAATTCTGATTCTGGTTTGAGGCAAGGTTGCCCTCTCTCACCTCTTCTTTTCTGCATTGTCATGGATGCTTTATCCTCTTGCCTTGATGCTTTTGGTGGTTTTCAGGGCCTTCATATTTATGACACTAATATTAACCATCTCATGTATGCTGATGATTTATTAGTTTTTGGGCTGGCCACCTTGGAGAATGCTTCCTCTCTTAAGGGAATCCTTAAGAATTTTGCTGATGCTACTGGGCTTAACATTAATCCCATAAAGAGCTCTCTGCTCTTTTCTAGGGGATGCATTCAGATTCAGTCTGTTACCACTTGCCTTGGGATTTCTAATGTTGAGGAGCCAATCTCTTACCTTGGCATTCCCATATCTACATCCAGACTCAATTATTCTCACTTCCAACCCCTACTGAGTAGAATTTCTACTCTACTTGCGGGTTGGAAAGTTAAATTCCTTTCTTTTGCAGGTAGATTACAATTTCTCAAGTTCACTATTGCCAACACTATTGCCTATTGGATTCGTGGTGCTGTTATTCCTAAAGCTTGTCAGAAGTTGATCTCTAAACTTTGCTCCAAATTCTTATTTTTTGGGAACATTTCTGATAAAAAGCTTCACTTAATTTCTTGGAAGTCTGTTACCCTTCCGAAATACAAAGGGGGTTTAGGTCTGCCTTCTTTTGACTTCCTATATCACAAAATGGCCACCTCCTTTCTCTTTAGGATATTCAACAACAGCACATTAATTGGTAATTGGTTCAAGAGGAAATTTGATTCTCCATGGAAAAATCCCCCAAACCAGGCCTCCAAGTTTTGGAAGTTGATTTGCACAGTGGCTGCCTCTATTTTACCTTCTATTTCTCTCTGGGTTCACAAACACTGCAACCTTTCTTTCCTTTGGGATCCTTGGTGCAAGAAGAAAGCGTTAGCTGACCTCTACTATATTACCAGATTCTCTCATTTTCAGGTTAATAGCTTTATTCAGGATGGGGTGTGGTCTTTACCTGATGGTCTTCCCACGGACATCAGGTCTGATATTAATGGCATTGTTATTTTAGATGACCACCCTGTGATTACTTGGAATGGTTCCTCCTCCCCTATTCCCCATCCTAAGAAAGTTCTGGCTGCTTTTTACGAGGCTACTGATGATGTATCTTGGTTTAATTTCATTTGGCATAAAGGGCATGCTCTTAGATATGCATCCTATGCTTGGATGGCTATCTTGGGCAAGTTAAAAACTGCTGATAACTTACTTCACCGTGGCATTCAAGTGTCGCTGCACTGCTCTTTTTGCATGAACTCGCTGGAAACTCACCACCACATTTTCTTTGAATGTGATTTTTCCTTCTCCATTCTAAATATGCTGTTACCTGATACCAAAAAGTTCTATCTTAGGCCTTATCTATTACAGGTCTACAATTTTTTTGACAATATTCAAGGTTATAGTAGGAGGGATAAGTTTTTCTGTTATATTACTATTGCCACTTTGATTTACTTTACATGGAGGGAAAGGAACAACCGTAGATTTGCTAATGTTTGGAGATCTCCTACTGATGTGAGTCTTGATGTTACTTATGCTATTCGTGCTAAAGTTTCTCATTGGAATGGGTTTGAGGCCCTTAAGGTGAAGTTTCCTCAAATTCTGGGGTGAGTTTTGGTGGTTTTTTCGTCTTCTTGTGAAATGGATTTGAGTTCTGTTATTTCTGCTGCTGGGTTGATGTTCTGGCATTGGTTAGCCTGTTTTCTTGGTTACAATTGGTATCATCCTGGCCTATTCTTGAGTTCTTGCGGCTTTTTGAGGTGGTTACTATTGCTGGAAGTGCTGATTGGTGGTTATTGCTGGTTCAACTGGATGGCTTCCTCTGTTATGGGACACTTCTTTATCTCCTCTGTTCTCTTGATCTGCTGCTTGGGGGAGAGATTGGTTTTAATCAGGACGATGATGAAGCTCCATTCGATGTCCATTACTTGTATCCCCTTGGATGGTCTTCGGGCAACCAGGGGTCTTTTATTATCTGAGTCCTGGTTAAACTTATTGGAGCTCTATTTGGATTTCCGGTCTCCTTTATTACCTTCCTGTTCTGCTCTGTTTTGCTTCCTTTTTTCTTTAGCAGGTCAAGATTTTTGCTCCTCGTCTTGGACCTATGGGAAAAGCTTTCCTGACTCCTGCTTGGCGACGTATACTCCGAATCCGATTACTTTTGCTCTGAGGATACTTCTGCTGCTTCTTCTTATACCTGGCTATCCTCAACTTTTGGATGTATTTACTTGTTTTTGGTTTTGTTTAGCATTGGGGGGGTATAGTTGTGGTTTATTGGGGACCTTTATAAGTTTTTGCTCTTGCTTATAAAGGTTTTTATTTTGTTCTTTACCTGTAATCATTTTTACTTGTAACTTGTTTTCTTAATATATGGGCTTTGGCCCCAATTTCTCCCAAAAAAAAAAATACACGCTGTGTATAAATAGTATCTGTTGAATTGTTATATAATCACATAAATTTATCCATTATGCTAATAATTGAAAATTAATTGCGAGAAAAATTTATTTAAGTGAACATGATCATGTAATAAATATTATAAGCTTTTTTAATTATTATTTTGAGTGATTTTTGTAATAAAAAAATTTATCTTAAAGTTTTTTAAATAAATTTTTTTCTTTTCAAAGTTGAAATATTTGTATGATATATGTATGCTTTTTACAAGATTGTTGTGTTGTTGAATAATTAAGAGGAATAATTGAATATTTTTTATGTTTATGATATAAGTTTTTGGTGGCTTATTCGATGGTAACTACGATACGACGAATTGTTTCAATGTTTTCAACGGTATTTTTTTGCCAAAAATTCTAACAGATATTCCATCGGTGATACCCATCCATCCTGACAGTCGAAAACAAGGATATTGAACCATCGTTATTGAGACAACATTTTCATCGGGAAATAGCCGATGAATCCTCCAGAAATATTTTTGGCGGTATTATTTTTGTGGAAATGTGTTTCGATGCACATTTTACAGTCTACCCATTTTCTATTGAAATCCTCCTGAAAATCAATATTTTTTGTAGATAATGTTCACGGCTTTTGTCCATCGGAAGTACTAGTTTCTCCTGTAGTGTCAAAAGGTTACTACCCTTTGGGGTTTTCCTGCTCTATGGATTATGGAGAAAGAAGTGAAACATCTTGCTAAGACATTTGATTTATTTCTTGGTTGGCAACTTCCTATTGTGCATACCTGTTTTAGATCCATTCATAATTTTTTTTTTTTTCAATTTGAAGTTGATGGTTGAATTTTCGATTACCCTCTTAGATCAGTGGCATGTCTTGATCAAGTTATATAACAATCTGAATTATGGTAGGATCTTTGTGCATCAATCATATTATGTTGAAAATTGCTTTATGAAGTTGATAAAGTAGTCTCCAATTTTTTATATCTCAAAGGAGATCGATTGTTCTCATTTGGATCTCCTTTCCGGATCTTCGCTCACATTTCTTTTCCCCTCGCATTTTACATGGATTAGGTTCTTTGTCTGAATGACCGATTCAAACGGATAATTTCATCGACAGTCGAGAGATCAGCTCCCGACCATTGATCTCCCGACCGTCGGTGGCCCTCATTTTAGTTGAACCCAATATTACAAAAAAGTATCATGATTTCATTTGATTTAGGCCCAAAGAAATTCGGCTACATTCAGAAGGTTGTTCTGAATGAATTCCTAGAATTTTGCTTTAATTGTAAGTCTTTAGGCCACAAAAAAATGGAATGCTTCTTATTAAATCCTCATTTGTGAAAAATTGGTGTGCCTAAACATGTCTCGGATAATAATGTTAATGTGCCTTCTCCCCTTTTGGTTTCCATTAACTTGCCTTTGAATGAACAAAACAAGCTGGTTTAAAATTTAAATTTAGTTAAGGAAGAACATTTCTTTTCCTTAAATAATCCTAATGGAATCAATGAAAAAATTCCTATAGCTCCTCATGTGCTTAATTGCTCTGTTCTTATTTCTGTTGAAGCTGCGAATTTGGAAGGCAATAATATAGTTATATATGCCAACCCTGTTCCTGACTCTAGTGTTTTAGCTTGCATTCACCTATTAAAGATGCATTTGCCAGTATTGTGATTTCTTTTGATCTTCTTATTAGTGGATCTGATGTTTATAGTAAGATTCATGTTATTAATCTACCAGTCTCTCCTATTTCTGATGAAGATCTAAAAGATTTAACTGGTGGGTTGTTTCAGCCTTTTCCCTATAATCAAACCTGTGGACCATCTTGGTTAGGTTCAAGATCTCTCAGGTGATACATGTATTGATGCCTTGATGGGGATCTTAATGATGGTGGGTGTAATGTCTCGCTGGAAGATTTAAATTTAAATGTTGTGCAAGTGGATAATGATTGCTTTATTTTGGTTTCGGGCACGAAAGATAAGAAACATAAAAAAGAAAATTTTGTTGCAAAATTTTTAATATTATATGAGTAATGCTTATAGAACTAAGTCTTATGAATAGTTTTGGTGTGTGGATAGTTTGTTGGACTTTTGCAAATTTTTTGGGCATCTTTTATAATAACACAAACTCTTAACAATTGAGATATTGTTTGTTTTGTCCTAAGGGCCTCACGGTTTTAACTTGTTAATATAACTTCCTAGGAGGTCACACATCCCAAGATTTCACTAGGATGAGCACACTTAACTGTAAAGTTTCTTAATGAAATTTCAATCATTACACCAAAAGGTTCATCAATATTTAAGTGTTTAGCTTATTTTTATTTAAGGGGATTCACAATCTCCCCCACTTAGATAATGACGTTCTCATCAGTATATTTATTCCAGAATTATCCACCGATCATATAGGATTTTAGAGGTGGCCCCTATAAGTTCAAGTGTTAACTCCCACCATGCACATTATCCCATACAGGGTTCAAGAGCTAGTTCCCATGACATTCATTACAGGAAAAGCTCCTATTACTTATGGCATTTTTTGGTGGAAATTGATCAATTTCTAGCGGTGTTGGAATTTACTGGCGGCAAAACCTGCGTAGGAAAAAAAATTTCCGACAATCTTTTCCGGCAAAATAAGGTTGTCGGAAAACAAAATTTTAATTTAAAAATTAGCTACAGACCCGCCCGCTGCATAGCTACCCTATGGGTCCGTTCAACTGCATGCTACCTGACCTACCCAATCGCGAGCCGCTGCTTGATTGCACCGGCCCACCCAACTGCGAGCTGCCCGTTGCACACGCGGTCCGCTGCGCGTCAGCCCCTGCCCGCCCGACCGCGATCACGAGCCACTACCTAACCTACCCGAGTGTTGCACGGTGCCCCCGCACCTGCCCGCCCTACCACGTTGCATGTGATTCAAACTCAAAACTTGCATTGGTGTGGGAGTACAAATACTCTACCACTTTACTTTTGAGTAAAATGTGTCATTAAACATACTATTTTTATTTAAATAATACAAATATAAAATTTTAAAATAAAATAAAATAAAATGGTAAAATAAATAAATAATTAAAAGTAATGATTAAATTAATAAATAAATAAATATTAATTAATTAATTATAATAAAAAAAGTATTTAAAATAAATTATTGAAGTTAATAATTATTTAAATAAATTATTAAATTATTAATTAATTAAACTAAGCTATTCAATTAATAATTAATTCAAATAAATTAATAATTAATTTAAATAAACTATAAATTATTAATTTATTAAATTATAAATATATGATATTTCAAATATTATTACAAACTGTCGGAAAAGCTGTCGGAAACTCCGTCGAGAATACACTCGCAGAAAAATAATCCGCCGGAAAGCTGCAAAAAAATTTAGCTAGTAATGGATGGTTTTCCTGTAGTGATTACACTTTATCTTGTATGACACTTAGCTCACATCTTCTGATTGGTGTATTGCTCTGATATCATTTGTAATAGCCTAAACTCTTATTTATTAAGATATTGTCCGGTTTAGCCTAAGAGTCTCATAGTTTTGTCATGTTGGTTTAACTTCCTCGAAGGTCACTCATCCTAAGATTTTTCTTGGATGACCATGCTTAACTGTGAAGTTTCTTGATAAAGTTTTAATCATTACACCAAAAGAAGTCTTGATGTTTAAGAGTTTAGCTTATTTTTACTTAAGGGGTATTACATCTCTCGGGTTGTTTGGTTTTGTGTTTTGGCTATTATGGTTCGGTTTCTATTGTATTGTTGTGTTGGTTGGTTGGTGGCTGGCCTGGGTTGTTTGTTGGTGTTGTATTTATTGGTTCGTGGCAGGGTTGTGTTATTATTCTTTCTTTTATTTTATCTTCATGGGCAAGCTTTTATGGCCTATTTGGTTGGTTGTTGGTTTGGTGGTCATTGTTGCCTTTAAAAGTAGGCAACAATGACCTGTGTTGGGTGCCCCCGTTCTTTATTTTTTCTTCTATTTTGCCTATTCTTTTGTTAATCTTTATGCAGGTGGCTTTTCGGCTGGAGGCACATTTTATTGATCTTTGTAGTAGTCAGTGGAGGAGCTAGAAAATTATTCAAGGGCCTAAATTATTATTGTTATTTTTTTTTTCCTTAACTTTTCTCATCCGGGCTTGGGACCAACATAGGCAATTTTATTTTATTTTTTCAATTATTATTTAGAAAGGTGTAATATTAAATATATGATAATAAATAACATACAATTTATAATGTTTACTCCTCATATTCTAAACGAGTTGAATGATTACTTCATTATCAATACAATCTAAATTTTTTTTAATATAAATGATTAATGAATCATTCATCCATTGATATCAAATTCTATTTCGTAGTTGATTCTTTATAATATTCATGATATAAAATGCTCTTTCGATGCTCGTTATTGTAAAGAGTAATACTAATGTCAATTCAAGTAGTCTAAAAATAAAATGGTATATTATATATTTTCTACTTTAGATCATTTTCTCATCAAGACTTTTTATATCGTTTAATGAAGAGAACTGATCATCAGATCGTATATCCATAAAGTGTCCAAATGATTTTTAAGAATTGTCTGATCAAAAAGAGTAAAATTAGTTGGATAAAACTGTGTCATTCTAATCAATTTGTCTTTGTTGAAAGCATTTAATCCATTATTATGATTCAAACAGACAATAGATAAAAGTAACTCAATTTGTTTCTATAAAATAATTGTTTAAATCCTAAAGCTGCATATCAATAACTTTTTTTTAGAAAATTTCAATCAAAATATGACATGAATTTTTGTTATAACCTGAGCTCTACGATGAGGTCAGCCATGAGTAACCCATTTCTAATCCATATGTGAAACATTTATTTTATGCTACTCACAGAATAAAGTTTTTTTGCTGATGAAATATGCCTACTTATTGTCTCTCATATCTTGAAGTCTCATTTTACATATATGAACCAAAAACATGTCATTTACAATATATTGTTCTCCTTTCTACAAAGCTTGTGATAGTTCAATTGTAATAATAAAAATATCTTTCATCAGTTGTAGGCAAAAAATCAAAGGTTTATAATGATTCAAATAATGTATAGGTTTCATCTCTTTATTATGAGCTTACACCATCTTCCAAAATAATTTTCAAGACATCAATAACAGCAAAAAATATTGTGATAACCTTAAAATGGATTCATAATGTGATCGACCCTATCCTGTATCGCCTACACGCATAAGAGTTATTTCTTGATTTAAGCCATGCTCTCTATTAGTTCTCCACTCTGCAATTCATATAATGTCTTCTCTCATTGTATGTCACAAAGTTGGTCAAGACGCTTTCATAAAATTCCAACAATATTCATCACATTTGAAATTATAGTAAATAACAAACAATTTGAACATGATTTTTTTGCAACTGATACCAATGTTAATTGAAGCTGGTGTAGGAAACAATGAATATAATGTGCTGATTTATTTTCATTAGAAATAGAGCCTTCAGACCATTAAACTCCTATCTCATATTGCTAGCATCGTCGTATCCTTGACCACGCATTCTAAAATGCTCAATCCATAAATTGAAAGGAGTTGTTCAATTGCTAATTTGAGACAACTTGGTGTTGTATTTGGCACATGAACAATTCCCAAAAAATGCTAAATTATCTGACCTTTCTTGTTAACAAAGTGCACTATAGTTGTCATTTGTTCTTTTTTAGATGAATCATTTGATTCTAAAGTAAAATTTAGAAAAAAATATCACCAATCTCCTCAGTAATGAATTTACTAATTGCAATAGTCATTGCTCTTGTTATTTTTTTTTTTAATATCAAGCACAATTAGTTTCAAATTTTTAGGTGTATTCTTTAGCACCACATAATGTATGTCTTCACTATGTACGTTTAGCTAAGAACTGCACCAGTTATGAAAAATTTTCCTAACTTTTTTATTTAGAGGTCTAATTATGTCCCCAAAAAGTTAATCCATACCTTAAAATAAATCTTATGTAATCAACCAAAGTATTTAGACATGAGCGATATGCAATTATAGTTAGATATGACTGCTTCTGGAATCTAAAACCAATATGCTGACTTTTTCTCATTAGTTCTTCATAGCTTCTTCTAACATTATTATACACAATACTATGACTTCCTACATGAAGCTCAAACCTTTTTTTTTTAATTGGAAAATTCATTTTTATTAAATACCTCATCTTCGTTGCCTCTATCAGATGCACTGAAAAATAATAATATAGACAATATGATTTATCTTCACATATATTATACTCTAGGCAATCAGAGTGTTTGTCAAATAAAGTAGGATTAAAACATATGTCATTCATCTAAATTTTACTTTTTTAGAAAATAATGACCGCGAAGTTGAAATGACCCTCTTTGTAAATATGTTTTACAAATTTCATGTAATAGCTCGTTTCTTTGATTTCCTTCTAAGACCGTTCGAGACGATGTTGAGATCGTCCAAAACGATCATTGAAACAGCTCATTTCTGGGTGGATCGTCCAGGCCGATTTTTGGATCGTCCTGGGACGATCAGTTCATTGCAAAGTTAGTGAGCAAGGGATTTTATCGTCCAAGGAAATTAATTATTGTCCTGAGATATCGTCCTAGACGATTGGATTTTTGTTCACATCGTCCTGGACGATGTGGCGATCGGTCAGGCCGATCAGGTCGATTTTATAAGAAAATCAGCTCGTTTTGAGGAGAGAGAAAATCATTTTTATATTTCAAAATATTCGAGGAGAGATAAGGAGAAGGAAAGTAAAGGAAAAGCTTGGTTTCGGAGGCCGCGGAGCGCTTTTCGTCCGTCGCCGTTGTTGGAAGGATTGTTTGTCTCACGGTAAGGACTCCGAATCTTATCTCTGTTTTCGAAGATGTTGAGTTTTGGTCTTTTTGTGCACAGTATTGTGTTTTCGTTACCGATAAACACGCTGCATTTTGTATTGACAAAATTTTCACCGCACAACTTTTGATATGTTATTGATATGATTATTCTACATGTTTTGAGTATTTTCTGTAACGATTCTACCGGTTATTTTGGGTTCCTTGTGATTTTGATCGAATAGATAAAACTCATGATGTTGATTGATGTTGCTTCAGTAGAATAGAAGTCTTATATTGTTGTCGTGCACGTTCTGTATTAATTTGATAAATTGTGATTTTTAGGAATTTTTGTGTAAATTCTGTATACTGCCGTTATGCCGCTAGATTTTTGTACGATTTTCCGTTTGCCTGAATTTGATGAATTGAACTGATATGCATACGAATATGAATATATGATTATTGATACTGAAAGACAAGTGGAGTCTGGTTGAATTGTTGGTTTGAGATTGATTGACCTGTACAGGATGGTGGGCCGACGGGCTTTCCTTTAAACTATTGATCATTGATATATCGATTGGGAGGCATAAAGAGATTCTTATGCCGACGGGCACAGAGTGACGACTCTTATTGAACCAACATATGGATATCTACAACAGCAATATGGATTTCTACAACAGCACTATTGATTATTGAATAGCCAGTGATTGCACTTGTTCAGTAAGACTATTGTATTGAAATGCATGTGTTCGGCATTGACTTGTTATGGATTTATTGCTTTATTGATTTGGATTTACTGACGGATTTACGGACTTACTGTTATCGTATAATTTCATTGATTTATATTCTGTCACTGCGCATTTCTACTGTTATAGATACTGTATGGATATGTATACTACAATTTATTCATTGATATTATCGCTTCTGCATTATCTTGAACTGCTACAATCGATTATTGATTTATGATTTCCTACCGATTGATTTAATTGACCAGATAGTTTTATTTTGATTGATTCGATTTGATACGATTGATTTGACTGATCAGTAATTCTTTCTACTGTTATTAATTCTTCTACCGCTGCATTGACTACTGATTTGATTTCCGTATTGGCATAGATTCATTGATCATGTGCAATTGACTACTATGGATTTGATTGACTGACATGCATATTGCTTCCATTATTGTGCTTCGTTTACAGTTGTAAGTATTAGGTGATCTGCTGGGCTTTTTGAAGCTCATTATATGTGGTTAATATTTTCAGGTCAGGGCAAGGGAGCAGGAGATTGAGGTTGATCAGGAATCTCCAGGTTTTTGTCCTTTTTGGATATAGTGATTCTTTTGTACTCATGACAGGATAGATTTCAGTTCATGTGTTTTTGGTGTAGCTCCTGAGTATTGTATATGATCTTTTGTGATATGAATAGTATTGAACATTGATGTTTTAACTGTTATAGATTTGTTTTGCTAGACCGTTTGATTGATGTTATAGATAGCTCTGGTAAATTGTTGATGGTTTGATTGAAATTCTTTCCAAGTTAGATCTTGGGGCGTTGCAAGTTGGTATCAGAGCAGTGTTATTGGAAGAATGGATTGTTACCAGAGTTATAGGATTGGATTGAGAGTTGGGTAGAATGGGTAGCTGTAAGTGCATCATTTTGCATACATAATTGCATGTGTATATCATCTATTCTGAATTGTGCAGGAGAAAAGATAAATGGATAATCTGAATCAAGTGTACCAAACGAACAACACAGTGCAGTTCCAGTACCTTCAGAGAGTATGATGCAGTTAGCTACTGCTATAGCACAAGTGATGGGGGATGCACAGAGTAAGATGAGTGGAAGTAAAGAAGAAGAAGCTGATAAGCATTTGCAGATGTTTCATAAGCTAAAACATCCGTTGTTCAAAAGAGCTGTGGGACCCCAGGCTGCTGAAGATTGGATAATGAGAGTAGAAAAGATCTTTGACAGCATGCAGTGTTCGGGAAATCGAAAGGTATCTTTGGCTGTGTTTCTATTTGAGGGAGAAGCAGAGATATGGTGGATTGGACAGCAGAGAGAGAAATTCCAGGGAAAGACAAATGCTGAGATCACTTGGGATGAGTTCACTACAGTGTTTAGGATGTGGTTTGTACCTCCGTTAGCTCAACGACAAATGCAAGAAGCTTTTATGAGATTGGAGCAATGACGCAAGACAGTGATGCAGTACGAGGCTGAGTTTACTGCACTTGCGAGGTATGCTTCTCATTTGATCCCTACTGCTGAAGAAAAAATGATATAGATTTCTGTACTGATTGAATAGAGATCTGAAACATCCACTAGTACCCTTCCGGATCCATGAGTTTTTTGAATTGGTGGAGCGGGCCAGACTGATAGAGATTGATTTGGCAACGCCAGTATCGAGATATGATGATACAAGGAGGAGGAGAGATGAAGCCAGACGAGAGGAATCAGGTAGAGAAAGGGATAGAGAGAAGAGAAGCAAGTATGGTGATTCGAGGGGATCTGCATCGGGATCTGCATCAGTAGTATCTTCTGGTTCCAGCGAGTGCATTCATTGTGGTCGACGACATGCAGGTCGGTGTTGCTTATTGATGGGACAGTGCTTTCACTGTGGACAGTAAGGGCATAGAGTAGCAAATTGCCCTCAGAAAGGATTGGGCGGAAGGACTGATTCAGGTACAGGACAGCAGAGGACAATTAGCTCGAGAACATACAGCGAGAGATCAGGGAACCGGATGACTGATAGAGCCGTCAGAGATAGTCAGAGGGAGACCGTTGCGCCACGACCTCCTGTACTTCCTCCAGTGGTGCCACGTATCTACAGTTTATAACATTATGAAGATCAACAACGACTGGAAAGTTCTACTGGTAAGACGATTTGACTAATTGATTGATTGACATATGACCATACATAGTGACATGTGATTGAATCAATTGTGTGATCTGTATGATTTTCGACGAGTTTTGATTTTGATTTGAATCTGATTGGATTTGTTTTGTATCGTTTTTTTTTGTTTCGGACCTTTAGGGAAATGTCGGGACAATATTTTTCTAAGGTGGGGAGATTGTAATAGCTCGTTTCTTTAATTTTCTTCTGAGACCGTTCGAGACGATGTTGAGATCGTCCAAAACGATCATTGAAACAGCTCATTTCTGGGTGGATCGTCCAGGCCGATTTTTGGATCGTCCTGGGACGATCAGTTCATTGCAAAGTCAGTTAGCAAGGGATTTTATCGTCCAAGGAAATTAATTATCGTCCTGAGATATCGTCCTGGACGATTGGACTTTTGTTCACATCGTCCTGGACGATGTGGCGATCGGTCAGGCCGATCAGATCAGTTTTATAAGAAAATCATCTCGTTTTGAGGAGAGAGAAAATCATTTTTATATTTCAAAATATCTGAGGAGAGAGAAGGAGAAGGAAAGTAAAGGAAAAGCTTGGTTTCGGAGGCCGCAGAGCGCTTTTTGTCCGTCGCCGTTGTTAGAAGGATTGTTTGTCTCATGGTAAGGACTCCGAATCCTATCTCTGTTTTCGAAGATGTTGAGTTTTGGTCTTTTTGTGCACAGTATTGTGTTTTCGTTACCGATAAACGCGCAGTATTTTGTATTGACGAAACTTTCACCGCACAACTTTTGATATGTTATTGATATGATTATTCTACATGTTTTGAGTATTTTCTGTAACGATTCTACCGGTTATTTTGGGTTCCTTGTGATTTTGATCGAATAGATAAAACTCATGATGTTGATTGATGTTGCTTCAGTAGAATAGAAGTCCTATATTGTTGTCGTACACGTTCTGTATTAATTTGATAAATTGTGATTTTTAGGAATTTTTGTGTAAATTCCGTATACTGCCGTTATGCCGCTAGATTTTTGTACGATTTTCCGTTTGCCTGAATTTGATGAATTGAACTGATATGCATACGAATATGAATATATGATTATTGATACTGAAAGACAACTGGAGTCTGGTTGAATTGTTGGTTTGAGATTGATTGACCTGTACAGGATGGTGGGCCGACGGGCTTTCCTTTAAACTATTGATCATTGATATATCGATTGGGAGGCATAAATAGATTCTTATGCCGACGGGCACAGAGTGACGACTCTTATTGAACCAACATATGGATATCTACAACAGCAATATGGATTTCTACAACATCACTATTGATTATTGAATAGCCAGTGATTGCACTTGTTCAGTAAGACTATTGTATTGAAATGCATGTGTTCGGCATTGACTTGTTATGGATTTATTACTTTATTGATTTGGATTTACTAACGGATTTACGGACTTACTGTTATCGTATAATTTCATTGATTTATATTCTGTCACTGCGCATTTCTACTGTTATAGATACTGTATGGATATGGATACTACAATTGATTCATTGATACTATCGCTTCTGCATTATCTTGAACTGCTGCAATCGATTATTGATTTATGATTTCCTACCGATTGATTTAATTGACCAGATAGTTTTATTTTGATTGATTCGATTTGATACGATTGATTTGACTGATCAGTGATTCTTTCTACTGTTATTAATTCTTCTACCGCTGCATTGACTACTGATTTGATTTCCGTATTGGCATAGATTCATTGATCATGTGCAATTGACTACTATGGATTTGATTGACTGACATGCATATTGCTTCCAGTATTGTGCTTCGTTTACAGTTGTAAGTATTAGGTGACCTGCTGGGCTTTTTGAAGCTCATTATATGTGGTTAATATTTTCAGGTCAGGGCAAGGGAGCAGGAGATTGAGGTTGATCAGGAATCTCCAGGTTTTTGTCCTTTTTGGATATAGTGATTCTTTTGTACTCATGACAGGATAGATTTCAGTTCATGTGTTTTTGGTGTAGCTCCTGAGTATTATATATGATCTTTTGTGATATGAATAGTATTGAACATTGATGTTTTAACTGTTATAGATTTGTTTTGCTAGACCGTTTGATTGATGTTATAGATAGCTCTGGTAAATTGTTGATGGTTTGATTGAAATTCTTTCTAAGTTAGATCTTGGGGCGTTGCAAGTTGGTATCAGAGCAGTGTTATTGGAAGAATGGATTGTTACCAGAGTTATAGGATTGGATTGAGAGTTGGGTAGAATGGGTAGCTGTAAGTGCATCATTTTGCATACATAATTGCATGTGTGTATCATCTATTTTGAATTGTGCAGGTGAAAAGATAAATGGATAATCTGAATCAAGTGTACCAAACGAACAACACAGTGCAGTTCCAGTACCTTCAGAGAGTATGATGCAGTTAGCTACTGCTATAGCACAAGTGATGGGGGATGCACAGAGTAAGATGAGTGGAAGTAAAGAAGAAGAAGCTGATAAGCATTTGCAGATGTTTCATAAGCTAAAACATCCGTTGTTCAAAGGAGCTGTGGGACCCCAGGCTGCTGAAGATTGGATAATGAGAGTAGAAAAGATCTTTGATAGCATGCAGTGTTCGGGAAATCGAAAGGTATCTTTGGCTGTGTTTCTATTTGAGGGAGAAGCAGAGATATGGTGGATTGGACAGCAGAGAGAGAAATTTCAGGGAAAGACAAATGCTGAGATCACCTGGGATGAGTTCACTACAGTGTTTAGGATGTGGTTTGTACCTCCGTTAGCTCAACGACAAATGCAAGAAGCTTTTATGAGATTGGAGCAATGACGCAAGACAGTGATGCAGTACGAGGCTGAGTTTACTGCACTTGCGAGGTATGCTTCTCATTTGATCCCTACTGCTGAAGAAAAAATGCTATAGATTTCTGTACTGATTGAATAGAGATCTGAAACATCCACTAGTACCCTTCCGGATCCATGAGTTTTTTGAATTGGTGGAGCGGGCCAGACTGATAGAGATTGATTTGGCAACGCCAGTATCGAGATATGATGATACAAGGAGGAGGAGAAATGAAGCCAGACGAGAGGAATCAGGTAGAGAAAGGGATAGAGAGAAGAGAAGCAAGTATGGTGATTCGAGGGGATCTGCATCGGGATCTGCATCAGTAGTATCTTCTGGTTCCAGCGAGTGCATTCATTGTGGTCGACGACATGCAGGTCGGTGTTACTTATTGATGGGACAGTGCTTTCACTGTGGACAGCAAGGGCATAGAGTAGCAAATTGCCCTCAGAAAGGATTGGGCGGAAGGACTGATTCAGGTACAGGACAGCAGAGGACAATTGGCTCGAGAACATACAGCGAGAGATCAAGGAACCGGATGACTGATAGAGCCGTCAGAGATAGTCAGAGGGAGACCGTTGCGCCACGACCTCCTGCACTTCCTCCAGTGGTGCCACGTATCTACAGTTTACAACATTATGAAGATCAACAACGACTGGAAAGTTCTACTGGTAAGACGATTTGACTAATTGATTGATTGACATATGACCATACATAGTGACATGTGATTGAATCAATTGTGTGATCTGTATGATTTTTGACGAGTTTTGATTTTGATTTGAATCTGATTGGATTTGTTTTGTATCGTTTTTTTTTTGTATCGTTTTTTTTTTGTATCGTTTTTTTTTTTGTTTCGGACCTTTAGGGAAATGTCGAAACAATATTTTTCTAAGGTGGGGAGATTGTAATAGCTCGTTTCTTTAATTTTCTTCTGAGACCGTTCGAGACGATGTTGAGATCGTCCAAAACGATCATTGAAACAGCTCATTTCTGGGTGGATCGTCCAGGCCGATTTTTAGATCGTCCTGGGACGATCAGTTCATTGCAAAGTCAGTTAGCAAGGGATTTTATCGTCCAAGGAAATTAATTATCGTCCTGGACGATTGGATTTTTGTTCACATTATCCTGGACGATGTGGCGATCGGTCAGGCCGATCAGATCAGTTTTATAAGAAAATCAGCTCGTTTTGAGGAGAGAGAAAATCATTTTTATATTTCAAAATATCTGAGGAGAGAGAAGGAGAAGGAAAGTAAAGGAAAAGCTTGGTTTCGGAGGCCGCGGAGCGCTTTTTGTCCATCGCCGTTGTTAGAAGGATTGTTTGTCTCATGGTAAGGACTCTGAATCCTATCTATATTTTCGAAGATGTTGAGTTTTGGTCTTTTTGTGCACAGTATTGTGTTTTCGTTACCGATAAACGCGCAGTATTTTGTATTGACGAAACTTTCACCGCACAACTTTTGATATGTTATTGATATGATTATTCTACACGTTTTGAGTATTTTTTGTAACGATTCTACCGGTTATTTTGGGTTCCTTGCGATTTTGATCGAATAGATAAAAATCATGATGTTGATTGATGTTGCTTCAGTAGAATAGAAGTCTTATATTGTTATCGTGCACGTTCTGTATTAATTTGATAAATTGTGATTTTTAGGAATTTCTGTGTAAATTCCGTATACTGCCGTTATGCCGCTGGATTTTCGTACGATTTTCCGTTTGCGTGAATTTGATGATTTGAACTGATATGCATACGAATATGAATATATGATTATTGATACTGAAAGACAAGTGGAGTCTGGTTGAACTGTTGGTTGGAGATTGATTGACCTATACAGGATGGTGGGCCGACGGTCTTTCCTTTAAACTATTGATCATTGATATATCGATTGAGAGGCATAAGGAGATTCTTATGCCGACGGGCATAGAGTGGCGACTCTTATTGAACCAACATATGGATATCTACAACAGCAATATGGATTTCTACAACAGCACTATTGATTATTGAATAAAAAAAAAATAGAACAAATCTGTTTAAAATCATTGACACCGGACACCGGACGCAATTAGAGATGCATGCGGATGCCCGATTCTCAGATAGACTCCTCCTGAAATACTAAAAGAATAAAGTTTAACTAGCTCAATAGACTCCTCCTTCACCCATCTTAAATGTCAAAGCTCAATTTATATAGGGTAAAAGCAGCTAAATTAAAAGCAATAAATCAAGAAAACATAAAGGCTTTCAAAACACATAAAGCATGAGCAAGACATGGATTTATCAGATTTTTATTATGTATAATTTATTTCGGAGTTAGCACTTATACTTTCATAATCACATCACCACTTTCACCGAAGTTCCTAGATGTCGTACAATATACTTATTTCTCATATGTTCATTTACATTTTACTGTTTAATTTACTTTGACTTTCCTAGCTAGCATAATTCATATAAAAATTCAAAGTTTACTGGATGTATTTAAGAATATTTCTTAAAGTTAATTCATTAGACTATTAACATATAAAATGCAATGCTTAACATGCACATGTCTCAATGCCCACTTATATATCCTTTTACCTCTCACACTTGCATCTAACAAGTGGGGCTAGAATCCATCCTACATCTGGATCAGGTAGATGAGGCCAAAAAGGTCACTTATAATGTTACTTAACCCCCCACACCTGTATTTGAAAAGTGGGGTAATAATCACTCTCATATATGCATCAGGAGATGGAGCCATAATAGTACATGTAGGGCCCTTACAACATAACATATTATACACTTTTTTCTTGATTCAGAATAAAACATCTTCAATGCCACATAATGCAGAATGCAAATGTAATGCAACATTAATTGAATTAAAACATTCAATGCAATATCTTGATGATGTAAAAATTACTAGTGAAAACATCAATACTTGTAAAACGGTATATATACTCACTTAACTCCTTTTTTAACTTCAAAGAATAGTCATATGAACATTTTAAGCCTTTTATGTCACTATTGCATTTGATAAAAAAGCTTACATTCGATAATATACTAAGAATTTTGTACTGGAAAAACTAATCATTGCTAGTTAAAATGTTCGTAATAAGGAACATAATAACATACTAAAAATCACATGATGAAAATTTTATAAATTTCGAGAAAAACATATTATTATTCATAAATTTTAATATAATTGTTGTAATTGAAATTGAAGATAACATTTTAGGATTCTACACCGATCTATACAATATATCAAATTGGCTCAACAAAAGAATCGTAGGATTTGGCCTCCGAACTCTCTCTCTCTCTCTCTCTCTCTCTCTCTCTCTCTCTCTCTCTCTCTCTCTCTCTCTCTCTCTCTCTCTCTCTCTCTCTCTCTCTCTCTCTCTCTCTCTCCTCTTTCTCTTCCTTCTTCTCCTCCTCTCTTCTGCAGTAGCTTGGGTAGTCGAGTGGATTTTATTTAATGGTTTAAGATATTTTAATAATATAATTTTCATCTTTTTGATCTAGCGCCACGATGCCCCTACTTCTAAAGCGTTGCAGTGCTCTAGAGAATCTTATAGATGCTCCCAGATTATGCTCAATTGAGACCCAGCGCTACAACATTTGCCAAAAAATATTTATTTGCCAATTTTTCTGAAAGCTTGGTGCCTAGGCACCATACCCCTTAGAGCTACGGCGCCCACAAAGCAATTTTTTCACTATTAGATTTATTACATTGTCAACCCTATTAAATATTATAAGGCTCAGAAATATCAATTAACCTAAAATGAATGATTAGTACTGAAAATCACCTAAAATTTTGTATTGACGAAACTTTCACCGCACAACTTTTGATATGTTATTGATATGATTATTCTACACGTTTTGAGTATTTTCTGTAACGATTCTACCGGTTATTTTGGGTTCCTTGCGATTTTGATCGAATAGATAAAAATCATGATGTTGATTGATGTTGCTTCAGTAGAATAGAAGTCTTATATTGTTATCGTGCACGTTCTGTATTAATTTGATAAATTGTGATTTTTAGGAATTTCTGTGTAAATTCCGTATACTGCCGTTATGCCGCTGGATTTTCGTACGATTTTCCGTTTGCGTGAATTTGATGATTTGAACTGATATGCATACGAATATGAATATATGATTATTGATACTGAAAGACAAGTGGAGTCTGGTTGAACTGTTGGTTGGAGATTGATTGACCTATACAGGATGGTGGGCCGACGGTCTTTCCTTTAAACTATTGATCATTGATATATCGATTGAGAGGCATAAGGAGATTCTTATGCCGACGGGCATAGAGTGGCGACTCTTATTGAACCAACATATGGATATCTACAACAGCAATATGGATTTCTACAACAGCACTATTGATTATTGAATAGCCAGTGATTGCACTTGTTCAGTAAGACTATTGTATTGAAATGCATGTGTTCGGCATTGACTTGTTATGGATTTATTGCTTTATTGATTTGGATTTACTGACGGATTTACGGACTTACTATTATCGTATGATTTCATTGATTTATATTCTGTCACTGCGCATTGCTACTGTTATAGATATTGTATGGATATGGATACTGCAATTGATTCATTGATACTATCGTTTTTGCATTATCTTGAACTGCTGCAATCAATTATTGATTTATGATTTCCTACCGATTGATTTAATTGACCAGATAGTATTGTTTTGATTGATTTGATTTGATATGATTGATTTGACTGATCGCTGATTCTTTCTACTGTTATTGATTCTTCTACCGCTGCATTGACTACTGATTTGATTTCCGTATTGGCATATATTCATTGATCATGTGCAATTGACTACTATGGATTTGATTGACTGACATGCATATTGCTTCCAGTACTGTGCTTCGTTTACAGTTTTAGATATTAGGTGACCTGCTGAGCTTTTTGAAGCTCATTATATGTGGTTAATATTTTCAGGTCAGGGCAAGGGAGCAGGAGATTGAGGTTGATCAGGAATCTCCAAGTTTTTGTCCTTTTTGGATATAGTGATTTTTTTGTACTCAGGACAAGATAGATTTCAGTTCATGTGCTTTTGGTATAGCTCCTGAGTATTGTATATGTTCTTTTGTGATATGAATAGTATTGAACATTGATGTTTTAACTGTTATAGATTTGTTTTGCTAGACCGTTTGATTGATGTTATAGATAGCTCTGGTAAATTGTTGATGGTTTGATTGAAATTCTTTCCAAGTTAGATCTTGGGGCGTTGCACTTCATCTCAAATGATAGGATTAAACTCACTAATAGGAAATCTACTCCCCTATGACTCGTGACTAGTGTCCTCGAGCACGGTAGCAGACGATTGATGGAGACGGGTTCTCGTCTTGCTTTCCCTCGACCCAAACGGAGACGGTCATACTTGTGAGACGGTAGACGTACAGGCTCTCAGCTTGCTTTCCCTCAAGTTGTGGCTACCTTTTGTCCCTCAAGCCCTCATTGAAGATCTTTCTTGACTTCTTTTGAGGGTTGGTTTCTTGCCTCCCTGGCTGCTTTCTATTTGCTTTTTGTAATAGTTAAGATTATTGGCTCATTCGATTTTCCTTTGATTTATCTATTTTTTAGGGAGCATTTGATCCTTTAAGGGCATGTAACTCTTTTTTTTATATAATTAACACGTAAGCCTCTATGTAACTTTTAACCCAAAAAAATTGATGCTATGAATTTGAGTCATAAGTCACTATAGATTTAAAAGTGTTCACTAAATATCAATTGTTTGTCACACTTCCTTAAAATTTAAGACTTAAAGTAACTTGTCATATGTAATTTTGACTTTTAAGCACCCATAGAGATAGGGGTGTCAATTCGGGTCAACGGGTCGGGTTCGGGTCGAACCCGGAACTAACCCGGCACTGTTCGAGTCAACCCGAACCCGACCCGTTTTTAAAAACGGGTCAGGTTTCTGGACCCAAACCCGACCCGACACGAATGACCCGAGATTGACCCAGAAATGCTAATTTTCAGGTCAAAAATCGGGTCAATCTCGGGTTTTAGGGTCAAAAACGGGTCAATTTCTGGTTTTCGTGTCAAAAATGATTTTTCGTGTCACTTTCGGGTCAATTTCGGGTTGGCGGGTCAACCCGAACCCGACCCGATTTTTAAAACGGGTTGATTTCATGAACCCGAACCCGACCCGTTACGGGTTTGGGTTGACCCGAACCCGGATTTTTCCGGGTCGGGTTCGGGTCGTGTTTCGTGTCGTGTCAAAAATTGACACCCCTACATAGAGAAATGCTTTTAGTCATTTTATTTAATAAATTCTTACAATTAAATGTGAGCATATTCTGATGTTTCGGTATGTTTTCTTATAAAGCTATATTAACTCTTTACTAAAAAAAATTACTAATTTTTAGTCACACCAACCAGTCTTATTAATACGTCAAAAAAGGTTCTCAAAAACCAAGCTGCGGTCAACGATTATTGCATGAATAAAAATTTATATATATATATATATATATATATATATATATATATATATATATATATATATATATATATATATATATTTATTTTTTGGGCATTTAAGCCATTTAAGACAAACTCATACACACAACGCATACACAAAGACTCGAACCCAAGACCTCTTAATTGGAAGCATAAGCTCTCAACCAACAAGCCAAGGTGATTCATCACATATTTTATACAAAATGAATTCGATGAATACAATAAAGATGAAACCATTATCAGGTTTGCTTTATGACCTACAGTATCATATATGCCAAACTTTCCTTGCTCCTATTGCGATGGAATCAAAGCTTAAAAGAAAAGAAGCAAAGGTTAACCCATTATACAAAAGTTCGAAAGCATCTTTTTCACAGCTAATACATCAGAACTGTTCAAAACACAGAATCTCATTCTCAGCATAACCTTTTTTCGTTGTTTTATAAGTTCTACAATGAATTCTATCTTGGCTACAAAGAAAGGCCGCAGGACATCAAAACGATCACTTCAATTCTCCGTTTCCTCCTCCACCTTCCCATCCATCGCGATTCTACCAGTTTCTGAGAATGGTGAGGGTTGGTGGGATCGTTGTATGCCTCTTGATTGTAATAATGGACATTGTTGCAGGCATACTAGGCATTGAAGCTGAGGTAGCCCAAAGCAAGGTAATAGAAGATTCGTATTTTATTACTTTCTGATTCATGAAATCTTGCTTCTTGCCTGCTATAAATGTTTCTTCGGCAGGGAAAGAACTTGCGAGTGCTGATCTTTGAGTGTAAGGAGCCAGTCCATCAAGCCTACAGGCTTGGGATCGCAGCTGCAGTAATCCTGGCAGCAGCTCATGTGATCGCTAACCTTCTTGGTGGGTGCACTTGCATCTGCTCAAGGCAAGAGTTTGAACATGCTTCAGCAAACAGGCAAATGGCTGCAGCAACTCTTGCTGTCTCATGGTATGATTTTTTACTTTGCAATATTAATTTTCTTTGGTTTCAGTTTAAATTGTTTGGGATTATACGAGATATAATTCAAAACATCTTTAATTAATAAAATAAAAAAGAATATACACCAAGAAATTTACGTAGTTTCATCCAACTGTTAGCTACATGTTGTTGGATTCGTTATAGATTTTATTATGATTTCCAGGGTTGAATTTTCTACAAACATAATTTCCTAGTAACCTAACGATGATAGCCATTTACAAAGAAAAAAGTACGGCAACAAAAAAATATAACAAATCTGTTTAAAATCATTGACACCGGACACCGGACGCAATTAGAGATGCATGCGGATGCCCGATTCTCATATAGACTCCTCCTGAAACACTAAAAGAATAAAGTTTAACTAGCTCAATAGACTCCTCCTTCACCCATCTTAAATGTCAAAGCTCAATTTATATAGGGTAAAAGCAGCTAAATTAAAAGCAATAAATCAAAGAAAACATAAAGGCTTTCAAAACACATAAAGCATGAGCAAGACATGGATTTATCAGATTTTTATTATGTATAATTGATTTCGGAGTTAGCACTTATACTTTCATAATCACATCACCACTTTCACCGAAGTTCCTAGATGCCGTACAATATACTTATTTCTCATATGTTCATTTACATTTTACTGTTTAATTTACTTTGACTTTCCTAGCTAGCATAATTCATATAAAAATTCAAAGTTTACTGGATGTATCTAAGAATATTTCTTAAAGTTAATTCATTAGACTATTAACATATAAAATGCAATGCTTAACATGCACATGTCTCAATGCCCACTTATATATCCTTTTACCTCTCACGTACACTTGCATCTAACAAGTGGGGCTAGAATCCATCATACATCTGGATCAGGTAGATGAGGCCAAAAAGGTCACTTATAATGTTACTTAACCCCCCACACCTGTATTTGAAAAGTGGGATCATAATCACTCTCATATATGCATCAGGAGATGGAGCCAGAATAGTACATGTAGGGCCCTTACAACATAACATATGATACACTTTTTTCTTGATTCAGAATAAAACATCTTCAATGCCACATAATGCAGAATGCAAATGTAATGCAACATTAATTGAATTAAAACATTCAATGCAATATCTTGATGATGTAAAAATTACTAGTGAAAACATCAATACTTGTAAAACGGTATACTCACTGAACTCCTTTTTTAACTTCAAAGAATATATAGTCATATGAACATTTTAAGCCTTTTATGTCACTATTGCATTTGATAGAAAAGCTTACATTCGATAATATACTAAGAATTTTGTACTGGAAAAACTAATCATTGCTAGTTAAAATGTTCGTAATAAGGAACATAATAACATACTAAAAATCACATGATGAAAATTTTATAAATTCCGAGAAAAACATATTATTATTCATAAATTTTAATATAATTGTTGGAATTGAAATTGAAGATAACATTTTAGGATTCTACACCGGTCTATACAATATATCAAACTGGCTCAACAAAAGAATCGTAGGATTTGGCCTCTCTCTCTCTCTCTCTCTCTCTCTCTCTCTCTCTCTCTCTATCTCCTCTTTCTCTTCCTTCTTCTCCTCCTCTCTTCTGCAGTAGCTTGGGTAGTCGAGTGGATTTTATTTAATGGTTTAAGATATTTTAATAATATAATTTTCATCTTTTTGAACTAGCACCACGATGCCCCTACTTCTAAAGCGTTGCAGTGCTCTAGAGAATCTTATAGATGCTCCCAGATTATGCTCAATTGAGACCCAGCGCTACAACATTTGCCAAAAAATATTTATTTGCCAATTTTTCTGAAAGCTTGGTGCCTAGGCACCATACCCCTTAGAGCTACGGCGCCCACAGAGCAATTTTTTCACTATTAGATTTATTACATTGTCAACCCTATTAAATATTATAAGGCTCAGAAATATCAATTAACCTAAAATGAATGATTAGTACTAAAAATCACCTAGATTTGACGATGGATGTTACATGAATCTTTAAGCTTCTCAGTAAAAAAAAGTGGCCGGATGTACTCCTTAGTTCAGCACTACACATATGCTCACAATGGAAGCATCACATTCCACTTCAAACACCTAATCAAAATTGGGTGAGTTGAGCAAACAAAATTTGTTGTTTAAATTTCTCGAAATTGGATTAAGCTATTGTCCTTCAATGAAAACACTCCCCCTTAAGAGAAGAAAGGGTGATAAGTTCAAGGATAAAATTATGCTAATCCATGGAATCTCCACACACCCATAAATAATTACATAATTAGCCACTACCAAATAGTGTCAAACTTCATTGGGTCCATCTCAATCCCTACAAGAGAAATTAAAGAACCAAAAACTAACACTTTTTTTGGATTCACAAACAATCACTATTTGTGAAACACTTTGAAAATTAGTCAGTGATGCTAAAAAATTTTGTTGTGATTATGCACTAGAATTTTATCGAAGTAGGCCACTACATATTTTCCCAAGAAGGTCAAAAAAATTAATTCATAAGATGCATAAATATGCTAAGCATTTTTTATGACCAAAAAGGTATAATCGTCCCTTGTATAACCATCACGAGTCTTGAATGCCATCTTCCAATCATCTCCAACCCATATTCAAATTTGATGAAGCTTCACAATCCATCTAACTAATTGAAAAGATCAGTTACTCATGAAATAGGCAATTGATATTCCTTCATTACTCGTGAATTGGTAGTCCTTCTGAAATAGATTCCGTAAGGACATCTTCAAATTATTGTAAGAGGTTTTGGAACATCTCTTATGTGCATATTGCTTCAATATTTTATTCAACAAGGATTAAATCATACCATTCATTAGCTTCTTTTAAAGTTTTCAAATAGAGATTGAAAAGGTACAAGTTCCCCAGTTGCATTATTGAAAACATCTTCCTTTAATGATAGTAGAATAATCTGACTACCCTCATTAAAAAAGAATAGACTTTTGCCTACTCGTCATATATTGTTTGGTGCTGACTGGGCAAAGCCCAGGTCCCTGGTTCGAATCCCTTGGCAAGCAGTGAAAGCCTTAAGTGTTGGCCCGTGTAAATTGGTGTGGATTGCATGCTAGGTCGACCGGGGTTTACACTGGCCTAAGGACGGTGCTTCCTCATCACAAAAAATAAATAAATAAATATATATATATATATATATATATATATATATATATATATATATATATATATATATATATATATATATATATATATATATATATATATATATATATATATATATATATATAGTTTGGTGGTCATAAGTCCAATTTCTTCGACAAAAAAATGATCCACCTAATAGGGAAATAAGATGCAATGTGGAACCCTTCAAATTTCAAACATTTTCAAGCGGATAAGATATATGATGAAAACCCACTTTGGTTGCTAGAAATGGCACACAAAGCTTGGGTTTGTGTCCAACTGCTGGGCAGAGGATTTCTTTATAAAATACCACCACCTTAAATCAGATTTCAGAATACAAACATGACATAAAACAAATTCTCCCTTTGTTTATTATTCAATTAACAGGACCTTTTTTGCAATATAAATGGGTATTTGTATTTACAAATTATTTACACAAATGGCTATACACATGAGCGGATCCTCCCTTGCTTCTGGTTGGGAAATGTCCACCCTCAAAAAAAAATTAAGGTATAAGATAGAGAGTTTTGGGATTCTGCCCCCCTCAAAATTATTTTTTTGCCCTAATATGCCCCCATCTCGCCCGTGCCTGCCCATCCGACCAGCTCGTCTGTGCCCGCCCATCCGCTCGCAAAAGAATATAATTTACATAATTATCATGGGAACGATGAACCAAATACAAAGACAAATACTAAAGAAAATCTAAAAATATTCTTACAACCAAAATTTGTTTCGGTGGCATTGCCCCCGGAAACTCCACAGGGGCGCTGCCCCCTTGGACCCTCGACAAATCTGCGAAGTGTACAATCCCCCCCCCCCCCCCCCCCCTAAAAATTAAGGTTAGATCGGCCCCTGACTATACATGAATTAAGAAAACAACAACATTCCCAATGACGTAGCCTTCTGTTTCTTGTGATGAAGCCCAACAGAGGTAAAAACTGCTAAATCCGTTTATACTCAGCCCCTCGCTAATCATTAATAATATAACTCATAAATATTTAATTTATGGTTGAATCTGTACATGATCCGATGCCTATTTACAATGTTTGCTTTTGCTTTCCATCTTCAGGGTTATAGTGTTGGTCGGCTTCTCATTGCTGATGATAGGAGCTATGTCAAACGCAAAGTCAAAAGCCACTTGCGGGTTCGGGCACCGCCATTTCCTTTCCATAGGAGGGATCCTTTGCTTTGCTCATGGATTATTCACCGTGGCCTACTACTCCTCAGCTATTGCGTCCTGGGATGAGGGCAAATTCATGGGAAGACCCCAGCAAGCTCATCCCTAGAAGAAATCTCAAGTTCTGATCAATAATGTGAGAACGCATTGTTTGTTCATAATTAGTGAAATTAAGTGATGGAATGTTAACGTGTGAGAAATTTCCTTTCTGCTTGAGGTTTTCTTCTGCGTGTAATTTGAGTGTTTTGTATTCATTTGGATTCTATTATGAATATATGTGAAAAAGTCGGAATAGCTCCAGTGACATATAAGATTAGAGATAGTGTCTTAGATGGTTTGGTCTTGTAAAATGGTTGCCTTCTTATGATCTTATTTATTAGGAGAGTAGATGTAATAGATTTGACCTATGTTAAGAAAGCAGAGGTAGATCTAAAAAAATTTGGTTAGAAAAAATTAGAAATTATATTTTTTTATTAGATTTAAATGAGAATTTGACACTTAAAATAACACAATGGAGAAAAAAGATTCATGTAGTTGACTCCACGTAGTGAGATAAAGACTTGATGTTACTGATGTTCTGTTATGAATCTAAATTCTATGTGTATGAGAATTATATTATAGTTGTTTGTTTGGGATAGTCTGATGAGTTGATAGTAGAGTTGGCGAGCACTTAGGAAATGCTATAAGGTTCGATTAGTAATTGAGCACGTAAGGATTTTCAAAGTTAATTAGCAATTTTTACCAATTATTTTTTTTTTTTTTTTTTTTTTTTCAACAACATCAAGGATCTATTTGGGATAGCTTTTTCATTGCTTGTTTTCTAAATTGCAATTGCAATTTCATTTAACTTTTTTTTTTTTTTTGCTGCTTTTTAGAAATTTATATGATCGTAGGTTGCTTTTACAATCTTAGTTATTTATGTATGGTGGCTTTAATAAAGCAATTGTTCAATTAAAAAAAAAACATATTTATAATATCTGCAACAACTTTTAAAAAAAATGGTTTTGGCATAATAACTTCCCAATCATCTTTACAAAATGTTGTAGACATCACAAAAGACCTTTAGAGCTGTTTGGAATAGCTACAACTTTTTATAAAGGAGGTTGTAATTCTGTTATAGAGAAAATAACTTTTGAAAGTTATTGTAAAAAATAGTTTTCTAGCATAACAATTTCTTAAAAATTGCTAAACAAAAATTATAATTATAATTTGAAAAACAAAATAATAAAAAAACTATCATAAACAATGCTTAAGTTTTTCGCTCATTTATCTTCTATGATGTAACTTCTTATCTTTGTCAAAAAACGTGCAAATTACATAGTTTATATCTAAATCATAATGAAGATGAAATTAAAAAAAAAAAAAGATACTTTTGTTATTTCCTCTCGATTAATGTGTTTTAAAAGAAGGATCTTTATGAAGAATCCCGGATGCATAGATATTTTCCTAGTGATAGAGTAAGAAACTCTGCTAGGGTTTCCCTTCGCGCCTTGCTCTCCTTCTCTCGCCGTTTTGAGGAGGACTCCGTTTAGGATGTCCTCCTCCGTCGTTTTCCCCCCTCTCCCTAACTCGTCTATGCCTAATTTTCCCCTATCCAAGGATCTTCTTCACTGGAAGAACCTGCTTTCCTCCCAAACTCCGGTTTCCCACGATTTCTCCAACTCTCTTGGCCACCACCCCACAAAAAATTTTACTGCCCACTTCACCAAATCTCAGTTTGACGCCGGAGCTCCGGAATGGTCCTTATCTTTGGTTGGCTATTCGATCGGCAGACGCCCCTTCTATGAAGCTCTTTTGGCTGTCATTAAGCGTACTTGGAAGTTGAAAGGTGAGCTTTCTCTTCTTACGCTGGATGATGGGTTCTTTTTGCTAAAGTTTTCTTCTCCGGAAGACTATGATATGGCGTGGAGTGGCGGACCCTGGTTCTTCTTCGGAAAACCCTTCATTCTTCAAAAGTGGTCGCCGGACTTCACTCCTAAGCGTGAAGAGTTTGCTTCTATCCCGCTTTGGATTAAGATCAAAAATCTTCCTCTTTCCTGCTGGACGCCGGAGGGGATATCAAAATTGCAAGTTGTGTTGGGGTTCCGCTTGCGGTGGATGCTCTTACGGCAGCGAAAACCAGACTCACTTTTGCCAGAGTCTGCGTTCAGGTTACTTGTTATGATCCCTTACCTGATGAAATTTTTATTTCTGTTGAGGGAAAGATCACACCCCTTGCTGTGCTATACGACTGGAAACCGATCCCTTGCTCCTTCTGTACCTCTATCTATCATAACCCGGAACAATGCCAAAAAAATCCTAATCCCCCAAAACCTGTTACCCTTCCCAAGCCGGCTAGAGGGAGGAGCTCCAGTCGTAAACCTCGGAGTACTCAGCCATCCTCTTCACTCATCCTAAAAAAACCCCAGATTCCAATTTCAGTCGACCCTCCACTTCTTCCAAATCCGTCTACTTTACCTCCACTAACTATCCCTAATCTCAACTCCCCACCAGGCGACCCAGGACCTTTGGATATTCCCTCAACCTCTTCCTCCTCTCCTCTGAAAACTCTGCCAACTCTTCCCCCCACCAATTCATCTCTCCAAATCACCAATAAATTTGACATCCTTGCTGCTCAGCAGGATGTGCCTTCTTCCCCCTCAGCCAACAAACAACTGGACGCTGTTCTCTCGGAAATACCCAATGTCAATAATACCTCTTTTTCACACCCTCCCACTGAATCCCATGCTGCTCTGCCTACATCCTCTTCTGATAATAGCCCTTCTCAAAACTCTTCCTTCAGTTCTGGCTCTGTCAAGGAAGTTCATAGCCCCAAAAACACTAGAAGCAAGAATGCTAAAAAGGGTGGAAACCCAAAACACAAGCATAAATGACCCTGCCTCGCATTGCTTCATGGAATATTAGAGGGTACAATCATCCCTCAAAAGTCTTGTCTTGTAAGTCTTTGGTGAATAAATTCTCTTTAGATATGGTTCTTATTTTGGAAGCTAAAGTTTTTAGCCCTTCAGTCTCTGATGACTGGTTTCTTCGTTCTCACTCTATTTTCCCTGTCGAGGGTTCCTACGACAATTTTGCTTCTTCTTCTCCTGGTCGTATCTGGATCAAATGGAACGCGGGGAAATTCTCTTTTAAACCTCTGTTTACCTCTAATCAAGTCATTCACGGACTGATTCTTGCTGGTAATGAGACTATCTGCTGTATTTCTGCTATTTATGCTTCTAACTCCTTGGTGGAGAGACAATCTCTGTGGAATTCTTTGACTGAGATTGCCAATGTTACTTCATTACCTTGGGTAATTTTAGGAGATTTCAACTGTTGTAGAAGCTCTAACGACAAAGCTGGTGGTATTCCACTACCTATGAATAAGCTGGGTGAGCTGAATAATTTTGTCTTTAATGCTGGAGTTACGGACTTAGCTTCCGTGGGCCACTACTTCACCTGGTTCAATCAGAGAACTGATTCCCCAATTCACATCAAACTAGATAGAGCTTTTATCAATGAAGCTTGGCTATCTACTTTTCCTAACTCCTATTACATTGTCAGTGACCCTGACCTTTCTGATCACTGTCCCATTATTCTGAATATGAAATCTTACAATAGGAAAAACCACCGTTTCCTTTATAAGAACTTCTGGACCTCCTTCCCTGATTTCTGGAATGCAGTTTTAGATGTTTTCTTTCAGCCCGCTTCTGGCAGTCCCATTTGTGACTTCTATTGTCACGACCCGACCCGACGGGGACGGATCCCGCCCGAGCCGGATCGCGACGCAACCTTCATATCCAGGATCTGGCTTTGGATTAGGTTACTGAACTGATCTTCCAAATTCTTAACTCAATAGAAAAACACAGAACAACAGAGCTACTAAAACATCAAATGCAGCGGAACAAAACATCTATCTTTTTCATTTCATTTCCTCAAAATAATCATCTACAGAACAGTACATGGCTTTCAACAGAAAGAAAGACAGAACAGAAAAGCCATGACTGTACAAAAATCAAAAGTACAAAAGTACCTAATCGGATCAGACTCTGAAACTAATCCTGGACCTCCTTGCCCTTCCCAGAACCTGAAAACCACCAGAAAGCAAGGGTGAGCTCAACAGCTCAGCAAAGCAACAAACCACCAATCTAAATTCTCAGAAACCAAAACCAAACTCATCAGACAGAAATCAGATCAGAAATCAGAACAGAATCGGAAATCAGAACTTATACGGACAGATATCAAATCAGAATCGGAATCGTACAGATCATATCAGAACAAATCAACAGAGTCAGAATCAGAATTCAGAAATCAGAATCGTACGGAGCATATCATATCGGAATTACAATTTCGTACAGAACAGAACAGATACACATAGCTAAATGCCCTGACACTGACGGAATCTCTACGGATTCCGGCCCCTTATGCCTCCCTTCCCAGACACTGACTGAATCTCATAGGATCCAGGCCCCTTATGTCTCCCTTTGTGCTCACGGCACCAAAACAGATGTGCTTATAGCACCAGAACAGAATTCATCGGATCCGGAACAGAACAGATATCAGATTTCAGATTTGAGCTCATTTCAGATTTCCCGTTTCACTAACTGAATCTCATAGGATTCATACCCCTTATAACTCCCTTTGTATAGCTTATACACATAGCATTTCAAATCAGAAGAAATTCGGACATTTCAGAAATTACCCGAAAATCGGGCAGCACAACGGCAGTATACAGAATTTACACAAAAATTCCTGCAAAGAAAATTTACCGAATTCGCACAGAACATAGATAATCACATTCCAGAACATTTATTCTACTGCACAGAGAATTTACGATTTCACAGAAAATTCCGGTCGACTAAAAACACAGTCGAATCAAAAACACCCGGACGAAAATCTTCAAAATATAGTCAAAACGTGCACACCCGGCACGGCAACGATATACAGAAACTTACGCGGTAAAAACTGAACCAATCGAAAGATACGGACGAAAAACCGTAACGAAAACGAAATCCGGACAGAAAAATACCGCCAACCGCGACGGAACTGAAAATTGAGAAAGACGGAATGTGCCTTACCTCGTGCACAGCAAAATCCTCAACAGTCACTTCGCTCGAAAACGGCTCCGCGTCTTCCCGAAATCAACTTTTCCAAATTTCCTTTTTCTCTCTCCTCAGAACAGTAAAAATCAGATATTTTATAAAATCTTTTCTCTCTCTTCAAATCGGCTGAAACCCTTAAGTAATGCTCATATCGGCCCGGCCGATCGTCCAGATCGGCCTGGACGATCAGACCAAAATCCCATCGTCCAGGGACGATTTTTCAGGACGATGTTTACTATTCATAGGCGATAAAAACCTCTACTCACTGACTTGTGCCATCCACTGATCGTCCCGGGACGATATCTCGATCGGCCTGGACGATCCCTACAGGAAATCACTTAGAGCAATTCTGGACAGATTCTGGAACTGAAAATACACTGATCGTCCCAGGACGATCCCAGATCGTCCTGGACGATACTGGAGCAGTTTGAAATATTACAATCTCCCCAACTCAGAAAAATGTTGTCCTCGACATTATCCAATCCAAACGCAGTCAAAACAAGTACGGGTACGACCGTCTCATATCAGACTCCTTTTCCCACGTTGCTTCCCGTGCAGTCCGGTGCTTCCACTGGACTTTAACCATCGGAATCTCTTTATTTCTTAACTTGCGGACGTCGTACGCTAAAATCAATTCTGGCTCTTCCTTGTACGCCAGATTCTCCTGAATCTCAACCTCGTCAGCTGATACCTTCTTCCCAGAGTCGGATACCCACTTCCTCAGAGTGGATACGTGAAACACATTATGCACATCAGGCATAGAATCAGAAAGCAATAGGCGATAAGCAGCTTTTCCAATTCTTTCCAAAATCTCAAATGGTCCAACATACCTTGGACTAAGCTTGCTCACCTGACCAAATCTGCTCACACCTTTCATCGGGCTGACTTTGACATACACAAAGTCACCGACCTGAAACTCAACAAATCTGTGCTTCTGATTGTAATACTTCTGCTGACGATCTTGAGCGGCTTTCAATCTTTCTCTTATCAAATGAATCTTCTGAGCAGTTTCATCAGCAAAAGTGGCACCCAAAGTCTGTCTATCTCCGACCTCCGTCAGAGTCAAAGGAGTACGGCACTTCCTGCCATACAGAGCCTCGTACGGTGCCATACCGATACTGGACTGAAAACTGTTGTTATAGGCAAACTCAATCAGCGGAATATGATCTTCCCAGATTCCGCTAAAGTCCAGAACATAAAGTCTCAACAGATCTTCCAGTACCTGAATAGTCCTCTCAGACTGTCCGTCGGTCTGAGGATGAAAGGCTGTACTGAAATGCAATTTCGTACCCAAGCCTTGCTGAATGCCCTTCCAAAGTCTGGAAGTAAAACGTCCATCTCGATCAGATACAATCACACGAGGCACACCGTGCAATCTGACTATCTCTTTCACATATATCTGTGCCAAGCGTTCAACTGAATCCGTCTGTCTGATCGGAAGAAAATGGGCTGACTTCGTCAATCGATCCACAACTACCCAAATAGCATCATGTCCTTGTCGTGATCGAGGGAAACCCATAGCAAAATCCATCGTTACCTCCTCCCATTTCCACTCAGGGATAGGCAACGACTGCAACAGTCCACCTGGTCGCTGATGCTCTGCCTTCACCAACTGACAGGCTTCGCATCTCGACACAAACTCCGCCACATCCTTCTTCATTCCAGGCCACCAGAACGAAAGCTTCATATCAACGTACATCTTACCACTGCCTGGATGAACAGTGTAGCCTGAATGATGAGATTCATACAGAATCTCCCGCCTCAGATCTCCAAACACAGGTACCCACAACCTGTTCTTACAGAAAATAGCACCAGAATCAGAAATTCGAAGTTCAGGAGTCTTACCAGATCCAATCTGAGCTAGCAACTTCGAATAATCAGAATCTGACTTCTGGGCTTCTTGAATCCTTGCTTCCAAAGAAGACTGAATACTCATCTGAGCCAACTCCAAATCACTGGAGGAAATCACCTCCAACTGCAATCTTTCCAAATCACGAATCAGAAAGTCATCACAGGTAAGCTGCAAACCTGATAATCCAGAAGACTTCCTGCTCAAAGCATCTGCTACCACATTCGCCTTCCCAGGCTGATACTGAATAGTCAGGTCATAGTCCTTGATCAACTCGAGCCACCGCCTCTGTCTCAGATTCAGATCCTTCTGAGTAAAAATGTACTTCAGGCTCTTATGATCAGTAAACATCTCACATGTGACGCCATACAGGTAATGACGCCAAATCTTCAAAGCAAAAACAACTGCAGCTAACTCCAAATCATGTGTCGGGTAATTCTTCTCATGTGGTTTCAACTGTCTCGAAGCATAAGCAATTACCTGACCATGCTGCATCAGGACACATCCCAGTCCTTTCAGTGAAGCATCACTGAACACCTGAAAACCTTCCGTACCTGACGGAAGCGCCAACACTGGAGCTGAAGTCAAACAATCCTCCAATCTCTGAAAACTAGCTTCACACTCCGGTGTCCAAACAAAAGGAACTGACTTCTGAGTCAGTCTCGTCAGAGGAGTCGAAATCTGTGAAAATCCTTTCACAAACTTCCTGTAATACCCGGCCATGCCTAAGAAACTACGTACCTCAAATACCGTAGTCGGCCTTGGCCAATCAGCAACTGCCTGAATCTTCTGGGGATCTACAGAAATGCCTTCTCCGCTAATCACATGCCCCAGAAAAGAAATGCTCTTCAGCCAGAATTCACACTTGGAGAACTTGGCATACAGCTGATGCCTCCTCAGAGTCTCCAACACAATCCTCAAATGTCTGGCATGCTCATCCTCAGAAGCAGAATATACCAGAATATCGTCAATGAAGACGATCACGAACTGATCCAAGAACTCCCTGAATACTCGGTTCATCAGATCCATGAAAATCGCAGGCGCATTGGTTACCCCAAAAGGCATAACCAAGAACTCGTAGTGCCCGTACCGAGTACTGAAAGCAGTCTTCACCACATCAGATTCCTTCACCTTCACCTGATAATATCCGGATCTCAAATCAATCTTTGAAAACACCGAAGATCCGGAAAGCTGGTCAAACAAGTCGTCTATCCGAGGCAAAGGATACTTGTTCTTGATCGTGGCCTTGTTCAAATCTCTGTAATCAATACACATACGGAGTGTACCGTCCTTCTTCTTCACAAACAGAACAGGTGCTCCCCAAGGAGAAACACTAGGACGTACAAACCCTCTGTCAACCAACTCCTGAAGCTGAACTTTCAACTCAGAAAGTTCTTTCGGTGCCATCCTGTACGGAGCTTTCGATATCGGAGCGGTACCCGGAAAAACATCGATAGAGAACTCCACATCTCTATCCGGAGGTAAACCAACCAACTCCTCAGGAAAAACATCCACAAACTCCCGTACCACAGGGATCTCAGAAACAGAACCAACCTCCAGGTTCAGATCCCGCACCGAAGCCAAAAATACTGGATATCCTTTCTTCCACATTCTGCTCACCTCTAACGCAGAAATCAGACTGGAGAGAATACCTCGTAATCCCTGAAATACAACTCTCTCTCCAGCCACAAGCAAACTCACTTGCTTCTTCAGACAGTCAATCTGAGCCTCATACTGACTCAACCAATCCATTCCCAAAATCACATCATACGAAGAAATCGGCAATCGAATCAAACTCGATTTCCACTTCTTGCCAGAAATCTCGATCTCACACAAACAAAACTGTCGAGCAATCAATGGATTCCCAGCCGGTAAAATCACAGACAAAGAAACCGGTAAAACCATCGAATCCAAATGTAAAAGCTCAAAACAATGCTCGGACAGAAAAGAATGACTCGCTCCAGAGTCAAACAAAACACGACAGGGCTGATCAGAAATGTAAACCGTACCTGTCACTACATCCGGAGCATCTCGAGCCTCCTGCTGACTCAAGCTGTAAACTCGTGGCTGAACTGGAGCAGGAGCTGAAGCAACAGAACTACTCTGCTCCCTCTGAATCGTAGGTGGTCTCCGTGGTGCAGAACTAGAACCACCACCTCTACCAGTAAATCCCTCAGGGCGTGGAGGAACAGTCCTCGGTCTTCCTGCTGCTGAACCAACAGGTCTGACGAAGCCCTCAGATCGCTGCTCAAATCCCATCTGTGGACATTCCGCAATCCTATGTCCTGGCTGACCGCATCTGAAACAAAGACCAGCTATCCTGTAGCACTGGCCATGGTGTCGCCGTCCACAACTCTGGCACACGGGTGCCGTACTGACAGATCCAGAACTAGTCGTACTGGTAGCAGTACCAGACGATCCTCTGCTCCTTCTGGAATCTCCAGATCCAGATCCAGAAACAAATCTCCTCTTCCCAGAGGAACCACTGCCAGAAGTATCTCCTCCAAATCTCTTCCTACTCGCAGACCACCGCTGCTGAGTAGTCATCATGTCGTTCTCAATCAGACGAGCTCGCTCCACAAGCTCAGAGAAATCAGTAATCCGGAACGGTATCAGAGGCTGCCTCAAAGTGTCTCGTAAGCCTCTCAGAAATCGGTAACACCTCTCAGCAGAAGTGCTAACCAGCTGCGGAGCGTACCTGGCTAATGCAGTAAACTCAGCCTCGTACTGCATCACCGTCTTGCTCCCCTGAACCAGCCTCAGAAAACTCTCCTGCATCTGCTGTCGTGCAGAAGGGGGAACAAACCAATCTCTGAATACTTCAGTGAACTCTTCCCAAGTGATCAAAGAGTTCAATCTGCCCTGAAATCTGGCTGCCTGCTGGCCATCCCACCAGTGCTCAGCCTCTCCGTCTAACAGAAAAACTGCTAACGGAACCTTCCTGTCTGCAGGACACTGCATCCCGTCAAAAGTCTTCTCTAATCTCCTCAGCCACTCCTCGGCTGCTCTGGGCTCAACAGCGCCCTCAAACCTCGGAGGCTTCAACCTCAAAAATAACTGCAGGTGTCGATCAATGTCCTCAGATCTAACAGTAGAAGCTCTGCTCTGAGTCTCGCTCATCATCTGAGCAACAAGTGACGCAAACTGAGAAAGCGTATCAGCACCGACCACTGGGGCTGTACTCCCCACTGGTGCTGCCTGATCATCACTCTGACCGTCTGTCATGTCTGGGTCTGGCTGATCCATACAGAAAAATCCAGAAAATCCGGAAAACTATCACAAAAACAACACAAAAACAACACAATAAAAAGCCAAACGACCCAAAACTACCTCCCAGACAGACTTACTGATCACTTCCTAAAGCTCTGTTTCACAATTCAACCAGTTTCCAAAACCAGTGCTCTGATACCACAAAAGCTTGTCACGACCCGACCCGACGGGGACGGATCCCGCCCGAGCCGGATCGCGACGCAACCTTCATATCCAGGATCTGGCTTTGGATTAGGTTACTGAACTGATCTTCCAAATTCTTAACTCAATAGAAAAACACAGAACAACAGAGCTACTAAAACATCAAATGCAGCGGAACAAAACATCTATCTTTTTCATTTCATTTCCTCAAAATAATCATCTACAGAACAGTACATGACTTTCAACAGAAAGAAAGACAGAACAGAAAAGCCATGACTGTACAAAAATCAAAAGTACAAAAGTACCTAATCGGATCAGACTCTGAAACTAATCCTGGACCTCCTTGCCCTTCCCAGAACCTGAAAACCACCAGAAAGCAAGGGTGAGCTCAACAGCTCAGCAAAGCAACAAACCACCAATCTAAATTCTCAGAAACCAAAACCAAACTCATCAGACAGAAATCAGATCAGAAATCAGAACAGAATCGGAAATCAGAACTTATACGGACAGATATCAAATCAGAATCGGAATCGTACAGATCATATCAGAACAAATCAACAGAGTCAGAATCAGAATTCAGAAATCAGAATCGTACGGAGCATATCATATCGGAATTACAATTTCGTACAGAACAGAACAGATACACATAGCTAAATGCCCTGACACTGACGGAATCTCTACGGATTCCGGCCCCTTATGCCTCCCTTCCCAGACACTGACTGAATCTCATAGGATCCAGGCCCCTTATGTCTCCCTTTGTGCTCACGGCACCAAAACAGATGTGCTTATAGCACCAGAACAGAATTCATCGGATCCGGAACAGAACAGATATCAGATTTCAGATTTGAGCTCATTTCAGATTTCCCGTTTCACTAACTGAATCTCATAGGATTCATACCCCTTATAACTCCCTTTGTATAGCTTATACACATAGCATTTCAAATCAGAAGAAATTCGGACATTTCAGAAATTACCCGAAAATCGGGCAGCACAACGGCAGTATACAGAATTTACACAAAAATTCCTGCAAAGAAAATTTACCGAATTCGCACAGAACATAGATAATCACATTCCAGAACATTTATTCTACTGCACAGAGAATTTACGATTTCACAGAAAATTCCGGTCGACTAAAAACACAGTCGAATCAAAAACACCCGGACGAAAATCTTCAAAATATAGTCAAAACGTGCACACCCGGCACGGCAACGATATACAGAAACTTACGCGGTAAAAACTGAACCAATCGAAAGATACGGACGAAAAACCGTAACGAAAACGAAATCCGGACAGAAAAATACCGCCAACCGCGACGGAACTGAAAATTGAGAAAGACGGAATGTGCCTTACCTCGTGCACAGCAAAATCCTCAACAGTCACTTCGCTCGAAAACGGCTCCGCGTCTTCCCGAAATCAACTTTTCCAAATTTCCTTTTTCTCTCTCCTCAGAACAGTAAAAATCAGATATTTTATAAAATCTTTTCTCTCTCTTCAAATCGGCTGAAACCCTTAAGTAATGCTCATATCGGCCCGGCCGATCGTTCAGATCGGCCTGGACGATCAGACCAAAATCCCATCGTCCAGGGACGATTTTTCAGGACGATGTTTACTATTCATAGGCGATAAAAACCTCTACTCACTGACTTGTGCCATCCACTGATCGTCCCGGGACGATATCTCGATCGGCCTGGACGATCCCTACAGGAAATCACTTAGAGCAATTCTGGACAGATTCTGGAACTGAAAATACACTGATCGTCCCAGGACGATCTGGGACGATCCCAGATCGTCCTGGACGATACTGGAGCAGTTTGAAATATTACATCTATCACAAACTTAAAGAACTTAAATGCTTGTTAAAGGCTATGCCTTGGAATTCTGCTAATTCCCTTTCGGTTGAGATGAACAAGCTTACTCAAGCCCAATCGGTTACGCTTAATTGCCTGCAATCTGCCCCTTTGGATGTTACCCTCAACTCAAACCTTAAGAATATCAATGTGGAGCTTGCTGTGATTAAAGCTAGGCTGGTTGATTGGACATCTCAAAGAAGCAAAATTAGATGGATTAAAGAGGGGGAAGATGACTTGAAGTTTTTGTATTCCAACATTAATGTCAGGCACAATTCTAATCAGATTAGAGGTATTATGGTTAATGACTCTCTTGTCACTACTTCTGAAGGTATTTCCTCTGCTTTTGTTAATCATTTTCAGAACATATTCAATGGGCCTCCCGCTACTGCTGATTGCCTTCCGATTGGGAATACCATTCCCTTTGAGCTCAGAGATTATCTGATTGGGCCTTTTTCTACGGATGATATTAAGGAGGTTATTTTTTCCTCCACTCCTAATGCTGCTCCTGGACCTAACGGTTTCCCATTTGAATTTTATAAGGCCACGTGGAATACATTAGGCAATCAATTGTGCTGTGCTGTGCAATCTTTTTTCTCCACCTCTTTTTTGCCCAAGCAAGCAAAAAATACGATTTTAGCTCTTATCCCTAAGAGTCCTCATGCTTCCTCTGTTAATGACTACAGGCCTATTTCTCTCTGTAATTCATTCTATAAAATTATTGCTAAATTACTAGCTAATAGAATGAAATTGGTGATGCTGTTTATTATTAATCCTGCTCAATCTGGCTTCATTAATAGCAGGATCATTACTGATAACACCATTTTAGCTTCTGAAGTTCTTGGCTACTTTAACACTAATCCAAAGTTCAAATATTTTTGTGCTAAATTTGATATCCACAAGGCCTTTGATTCGGTTTCAAGAGATTTTTTGCTCAACAGGCTGCTTGCCAAAGGTTTTCCTCCTCTATTCACTTCTTGGATTCAAGCTTGTATTTCTGACATTTTTTTCTCTGTTGCTATTAATGGCTCTTTGGAAGGTTTTTTCTCTTCTACTAATGGGCTTAGACAAGGTTGCCCTTTATCTCCCTATCTATTTACTGTGGTAATGGATGGCCTTTCGGCCTGTTTTGAAGAAGCCAATTCGCAGCATTGCTTTCAAGGTATCACTTTGGGGAACTCGAATATTTCTCATCTGCTGTACGCAGATGATTTGCTGGTTTTTTCTAAGGCCAATATTTCTGAGGCTAATGCTCTGTTGGAAATCCTAAAGCGGTTTGAAACTTCCTCTGGGCTCAAAGTTAACCCCTCAAAAAGCTCTATTTTGTTCTCAAAGAATTGCCTCCAATGCAACTCCATTTGTGAGATACTTAATATTCAACAAACCTTCTCTCCTATCAGATATTTAGGCATCCCCATCTTTGTGAAGAAGCCCTCTTTTGTGGATTTTCAGCCACTGCTTCAGAAAGTTTCCAAGGCTTTAGAGGGGTGGAGAGCTAAAACCCTCTCGTTTGGGGGCAGAATTCAATTTCTGAGATATACTATCTTTAATACAATTGCTTATTGGATAAGAGGCAGTATTATACCTAAGCGTTGTTTTAAAATTTTAAACAAGCTTTGTTCCAGATTTCTTTACTCCCGTGACATTGCGGTTAAAAAGCTTCATCTTATAGCTTGGAAGGATACCTGCCTTCCCAAACTTAATGGTGGTGTTGGGCTTCCCTCCTTGGAGGCTCTGTCTCATAGTTTTAATTGCTCGATTATTTGGAGATTTTTAAATGGTGAAAATCCTCTCTTCAACTGTTGGAGAAATCTGTACCATTCTCTTTGGTATCCTCACCTTAAAAGATGCTCTCACTATTGGAAGAATTTGTGCCATACTGCCTCTCTTTTCAAGCACTGTTTTATTCACAGGATCACACCAAACTGTCTTCACTCACTTCTCTGGGACCCTTGGTGTTTTGGTAAAGCTTTGATGGATTTGGATACGCATATTGTTGATTGCATTGATACATCCTTTTTCAACACTTCTTCGGTTACTCAAATTATGCAGGATGGTTTTTGGAATTGCCCTACTGCTTGGCCCCCTACTCTGGTTAGGCTTGTTAGTTCTGTTCCTATTTCTAATGCAGAAACTGGTTGTCTTTGGTTCAACTCTGAGAAGCCTGCTAACAAAATTTTTTGCAAAGAATTCTATAAACACCACCTGAAGGTTTCTTGGTCCCGTTTTATATGGCACAAACATTCCTCCATCCGTTTCTCTTCATTTGGTTGGCAGGCTATGAGGAATGGTTTAAAAACAGCAGACAATTTGATAAAAAGAGGAATTAATGCTAATCCGATCTGTATTTTTTGTGTGGCTCATTCTGAATCCCATACACATCTTTTCTTTGAGTGTGATTTTGCTTTTAGGATTCTTTCCTCTCTCATACCGCAGTCTCATACTCTTTTGCTTCGTCCGAACCTGCATCAAGTTTTTGATTTACTGGAGGAAATTTCTGATGATGCTTACATGCTCAACTTCTATTCCCTTATTATTAATATGGCTATATATTACATTTGGCGAGCTCGGAATGATCGTATCTATGGGAACATCATTGAATGCCATTCCACGGTGGTGAGGAAATTAAAGAAAGCTGCTTTGCTGAAGTTGGATAAATGGAAATATGGTTTCAGATTTTTGCATCTATTATCCTGAGTTTGCTTTTCTGGAGGGGGTTTGGTTGCATTTTTCTGGCTGGACGCTGTTTGGCTGGATTCACTGCTTTTTCTGGCCATTTTGGGTTTGCTGGTTCTACCCCTTGGATGGCCAGTCTGGCAACCAGGGACGATTTCAATTTTTCGTTAGTTCAGACAATTTTGCAGGACAATGATGATTGCTGTAGCTTTGCCCCTTGGAGGGTCTTCTTGGCAACCAGGGGCCCCTTGCTGTTCCTGTTGGTTTCTGTCCCGCTCGACTTTGCTACAGCTTAGGCCTGAGTCCTGATCAATTTTGTATACCACAATTTTGATTCTGTTTTTGGGTTCGGGTGGTATAATTTTTCTCTTTTGCTTAACTGTAATTGTTTCTTTCTTAGGTCTGCTTCTGTTTTTTCGCAGACTTTTTAGTTTTTACTTGTAATTGTTTTTATTAATAGATGGGCTTAGGCCCCAAAATTTCCCAAAAAAAAAAAAGGATCTTTATGAAAAGTCATGTCCGAGAGATCAAAAGTAAGGATGCATAAAACTTAAATAAAATATGATATAAGCCTCATAAATTAAAGTGAAATATATCCAAAATATTATGTAGGGATTGTACGCATACATTTATATTTTAACAATTTAAAAGCAAGAAAATGATGATGCAAGATTATTATAGAACATAAATTAAATTTATAACTAGATATAGGGGTGTCAATTTTTTGACACGACCCGAACCCGACCCGGAAAATTCCTGTTAGGGTCAACCCAAACCCGAAACGGGTCGGGTTCGGGTTCAACAAATCAACTCGTTTTAAAAATCGGGTCAGGTTCGGGTTGACTCAGCAACTCGAAATTGACCCAAAAGTGACACAAAAACTTATATTTGACCCGAAAACCTGAAGATTGACCCGATTTTTGATCCGAAAACTAGCAATTTTGGGTCAACCCCAGATCATTCTTGTCGGGTCGGGTTGACCCGGACCTGAATCGAGTCGTGTTCGGGTCCGAAAACCTGACCCGTTTTTAAAAATGGGTCGGGTTTGAGTTGACCCGAATAGTGCCGGATCAGTTCCGGGCTCGACCCGACCCCGACCCGTTGACCCGAATTGACACCCCTAACTAGATCCATGCATACAACGTACTATACCCTTTGTACTGTAATTTATCATTTTAAAAGTCTTTATTAGCTAACGACTAGAGAAATTGGAAGCGATTTAGCCATTTAAAGTCTATAAAAATAAAAAATTGACTAGAGATAATGTATCTTATCATTTTTTAAGAGATTTAAAGTCTGTTTGAGATGAGTTGATTGTGAAGTTACTGTGATGAAAGTAAATTAGTTATTCTGTTTGGAATAAAATAGTTTTTCATTACAAACCGATATCATATTCTCAGCCATATCTTAAAATTGTCAGATCTATGCTTTAAATGAAGAAATTATAGTGATATATGATTGATTGATCAAATAAGGTTAATATATCCCCAAATGAACTTCAGATTTAACTACCATATTTAGGGCACCCTGATATATTTAGTTATTTACTTAAAATTGAAATGGAGGTGTATGCTTTCAGAAACATGTCAAGCTGAACAGATCTTTTCAACTTTGAAATGCTAGAAGCTGGTCTTTCTTTGGACATTGTCATTGGGCTCTTGGACTTTTTTCTTCCCAAAATAAATGAGTTCTTCAATGGCAGCCCACTTTGAAATCTTGTTGCCTTGTTGGGGCAGAAAAATGAATATGCTTTTACTCACCATAATGACCCCATTCCCTTAAATATCAATATCTTCGGCGTTATTTCCCATTGAGCCTTCATTTGGGACTACATTTTTTCTGATTCTTAAAGCAACTTTTTAGTAAAAGATTAAAATTTTTTGTACTAAAAAAACTGTTTTAAGAAGCAGAAAAAAAGTCGTCTCAAAAGAAGCCTAAACAACCAACGTTCTTTTCGTCAACCATACATACATGAGATCATGCAATGATTCCTCTATATAGGTAACTTCGTTCTGAACAGCTTTCTTATTTCTTAAAATAATGTTTTCGTAAAAAAAAAATTTAATTTTATACTATAACGCTAAAAATAGTATGAAAATCATTCCAAATAAGTCTTAGGCTTCAGTTGAGATGGCTTTTTTACTGCTCTTAAAGAACCTCTTTGGTACAATAATTAAATTTTTTTAGCTTTTAGGTTTCATTTGGGATGACTTTCGTACTGCTTATTAAAGCAGCTTCTTAGTAAAAAAAAAATAATTTTTTACTAAAAAGTTGCTTTAAGAAGCGACAAGGAAGGAGTTCCAAATGAAGCCTATCTAACTTTTGATAAATAAATTTATGCTTCGTTAGGGACGGGTTTCTTACCACTTCTTAAAGCAATTATTTAGTGCAAAAATTAAAATTTTTGTTCTAAAAAGTTGTTTTAAGAAGCAGTAAGAAAACCATCACAAACGAAACCTTAGAGGAAATAATTTTCTTACTAAACCCTAAACCAACTTTCAGAACAAAAATTTTTTAACTTATATTTTTTGTCCTAAAATATTATCTTAAAATGCAATAAAAAAGCTGTTCAAAACAAACCTAAATATTGTTTAGGCACTAAACTTTTTTCTTTCCCTAACCATATTTCACTATACATGACGCTATCCTTAGGATAGGGCTGAAATATTTCTTTTTCTATCTGTAATGATCTTTAAGTGTGGACCCACACCATTAACAAGCCAAGCCCAGGCCACAGCTAACTTTCCTAGCTCAAAAATAAGTGGTCTCCATTCTTACAACTTACAATGCTTCAGAAATAAATATTCTACATACAGGCTGTGGACTGTGATTGCTGCCCACACTACTATCGTTACTGCCATTAAATTCTCAGAAAAAGACTTCCAGAAAAAATAAATCTCAGAAAAAAACCAAAAACCTGAATTCGTCCACTCTCCTTTGTGTTGTGATCTAATATATTCCACTTACTAGGCCTGTGCTTCTTAATTTTCATTTCATTTTTGGGAATTGATTATATACAGATACTTCACTGATTGGAGACAGATATATATAGCTTGTAGAGGGTAATTAATGGGTCAAGCAAAACTATAACCTAACATGATGTTAGGGGTGTAAATAAGTCGAGTCGAATATCTCTCTAATCGAGTCAAGTTTGTTTAGCTGTTACTGAGGAGTAAACTAGCTCAACTTGAGCCCATTTACTAAGCTCGAGCTCGACTCGATAGCACGAGCTCATTTAGAAAGTTCGAGCTCGACTTGATTGTTGAGATCGATTTTAAATTAAAAATTCAATTGTTCTTAGAAATTTTATTCTTTTAGCATATAATTAATTTAAAATTAATAAAATATATTACATAATATTAATTTAAATTAATTATTAAATACATTTTAATTTAATAGAGCGGCTCAACGAGCTTTCGAGCCAAGCTAGGCTTGAGCTCGAGCTCGTTTAACATACGAGCTTGAGTATAGGCTCAAGCTCAAACTCGTTGCTCAATAAGCTCGGCTCACGAGTTCGTTAACAATTCGAGCTCAAGCCAACTCGGCTCACTTACACCCCTACATAATATCATTTAGTTGTTCTTATTGACATTGCTTTTGAAGTGTACCCATTAATATTATAAATTATGCTAGTATCCAACCCAAATACAAAGATTTTTCATTTGTAAATGACATCAATTTAGAAAAAAAAAAGAGTAAAACTTACAAACACTAAAAACTATCATAATATCACAATACAGGGTGTCTCAACCATTGAAACTAATATCACTCAAGGCATTCATAGTACTTTGTTACCATTCAAATAAATGATCTAATCATCACTCATAACAAGCCACCTATAAAATGAAATAAAAGTAAAATATAGTAAAATAAGAATTATAAAAAAAAAAATTGCTTGCACTAAATCAAAATTATAATCTTAAAGAGCAACCTACAAAAACTAACACAATAATTTACAATTGCTGTCTCAGAAGCTTTATGTCTTGACTGAAATTTTTAAAACAAAAGATATTTAACATTTGAAAAAAAACTAAGAACATGAAAAGTTTAGAAAAAGAATACCGCGTAGCTTTGATCAGCCAATGCTTTTGGCAGTTAATCAACAATATATATTCTAAGATTTCTGCAACTTTATACGAGTTCAGGAATCACTGATCAATTGGAAATTATTAATATGTTGAGATTTAAGTATGAAGATTCTTATTTGAACCAGCAAAAGCTTCTCTATAAAATTTGAGATTAGTGCTCTACTCTCCGGCCTCCTACATCGAACATCTGAATTAGAAAATCTTTTGGGGGTGCTCTCCCCTGGTGCTTGCTCTACCAAAGGCATCTTGGATTGTTTTGGTATGCCTTTCCTCCATTTTCATGGGATCACATTGAGTGGTGTAGTTTGAGATTTCTATGTTCATTAAGGGCTTAGGTTAGATTGTTCATAAAGTTGTGGTCTTCTTTTAGTCACCAACATCAATCCATGCTCACCTCACTTTTTTGGGATGTTGAATCCAAGTTATCCATGGGTGATATCAATATTAGCACGCGAGCTAAAGATATTGGAACCCAAAAACCTATGGAAAGAAGAAGAAGATTTTTTGGGGAAAGCAATTTATTAGCTCTCCTTTAGAATTTTCCAAAAGATAACAGATGTGTCTCTTCACATTTTGTTTATAGAGTTTTGATGGTTACAAAAAGCTAGCTGTTAAAAAAAAGTATAATAATAAATGATATACAATACTAATTGCCTTGAAAATGTGTCTTATTCTGATAGACATTGGGTATGACTATTGCCTATTGATCTAACTCCTCAGTCTCATGGTAAGTTCTCTTCTACTAAGTGTTGGGTGAATTGATGAAAGCAATTCTTTTGATCGGTTGAAAATAAAGGATTACTGTTGACAAGTTTTTTGGTCATGGTCAAAATTGATTTGATGGAGTATTTGAACTATTTACATATGAGTGACAAATCTTCTTGAGTTATAGTATAGAGGAGTCCATAATTGGCATGAAGAAGCGAGGTTGGATCTTCTTATTATGATCATCTCTAGTTGCTAGTTGATGAATTTTATTGATGACTCATCACTCAAGCTAACAACGAGTTGCTTTGAAAGTGTGCTTCCAGTAGGTGGGAAGTGTCCTCCAAATCTTGGGCGGCCTACACGAACACATGTTATATTCTTGAGAATCAACTCCCATCAAACTACTTTGTTGAGGTTAAAATGATTACCTTTGGACAAGTCTTCACTATCCAGTTCTCCAATTAGGATTTATTAAATACTTGCTAAGCACCTAAGAAAGCATATGCAAATATACACAATTAATTGAACATATTCAGATTATCAAATAGCTTTAATTTAAGTCAAACATATATAAATTGAAATTAACCCCTAAATATTAAATAAATATTATATTGATTAATGATCTTTCAGGCTTATAACTCCAAGTCCTTACACAATTCATCTTGATTTTTTGGTTGGAAGTCAAATTCAACTAAAATGTCTTAAATTTGAAACTTATATTTATATTATGTGGATATTTTTTATTTAATTGACTAAAAAATCTTTAAAAAATAAAATAAAAATAAAAATACTTGCAGTCCTTGATCTTCTCTCCCGGGAAGTGTGTCCTAAATCCCGTTTGTCAACTTCGTGTGATTAGAAGTTGCACGAACTAGCGTCAGCTGACAAACGATTGCCCGACAAGTCAGCCAAGCTTAACCATTTAAAATTGTAGCCTATCCTTTACATGATATCGCACTCTTGTACATTTCACAATATAGCTAATTAATCTTAAATGATTTTTTTTAATTCCAAAAAAAAATAAATAAATGTTTTTTTGTTACCAAGTATAAGCCGACACTAGGGGTATCAATATTTGACACGACCCAAAAATCCGACCCGAAAATTTCGGGTTAGGGTCAACCCAAACCCGAAACCGGTCGGGTTCGGGTTCAGCATTTCGACCCGTTTCAAAAATCGGGTCAGGTTCGGGTTAACCCTTTGACCCGAAATTGAACCGAAAGTGACCCGATTTTGACTCGTTTTTTACCCTAAAAGAGTAGATTGACCCGTTTTTTACCCGAAAATTAGCCATTTTTGTTGGAAACGTGTCATTCAGGTCGTGTCGGGTTGACCCGGACCCGAAGCGGGTCGGGTTTGGGTTGACCCGAATAGTGCCAGGTCTGTTTCGGGTTCGACCCGTGACCCGAAATTGACACCCCTAGCCGACTCAAATCAATCTATCTGATTTTGACTCAAATCTCATCAAGTTCAGTACTTACAATCTAAATCAAATTAGAGCTAAAAATAAATTTATGAATCCTTTGGAATAGTTTTTTTTATAAATTTATAAAACAGCTTTTAATAAAAATTTAAAATTAAAAGAAAAATAATAATAATAATAATGATACAAAACTGTCCCAACGAAGCTTTAACTTATGATCACTTGTTTTTCATAGTGGTAGGGAATTTTGCTCTTCTTTCAAGGGAGAAATTATTTTGTGCGGATATCGAACGACATTCGATGACCAATCAGAATGAGCCACGTCACTTTTTTTTTCTCGGTACCAATGCTCGGCACCGTTGTGTACCTAGTGACGTGGCGCGTTCTGATTGGTCTACGGACCATCCGGTGTCCGCACAGAATAATTTCTCCTTCCAAGGGGAATAAATTCAAAGTTATATGATTATTAATTTTTTATTAACATTAAAATGATAAACATAACACCATAATTTGCATGCTATCACACATACATAGATATTAACACATCAAAATGCCTTAAATATATATTCAAGCAAATACATTTTATTCCAAAGTTGATTCTACTGAAATTCAGCTAAATTCAACTTTGATTGGGGTCAGAATGGCCTCAAAATCTACTTTTTTTGTTTCCATTATTGTGAACATAATAAATGTTGTTACTGTTATGCGGCCTTAGATCTTCAATCAAAACTTAATATGCTTGCATAGGCCCACTTCTCTTTCTATTATTTTTTTATTACACACCTGTTTATTTGTGCTTGCCAACTTAGGTTCCCATTAGAGTTTCAAAATTTATATAGAAAATTTTAATTTAAAGTAGCATTGGTAAAATGCAATAAAATGATGTGCTAAAATATATATTCGGAAAAAATTTAGGGAGATTTACATACATACCACTTAATACTATGCTATTTACATATTTAACATCTAAAACTTTAATATTACATACATGCCACCCATAGTTCATTTTCATATCAAATATGAGTGGTAGAAATGAAATATATGAGTGGTAGGAAAGAAATGTAAGTGGTATATTTGATATTAAAATAATATAGGGTGGTATTCATGTAATATTAAAGTTTTAGGTGTTGGATATGTAAATATGATGTTATAAAGTGGTATGTAGGTAAATTTCCCTAAAATTTATGTGCACTGGAAATCAACTCTTTGAACCGTTGTTTTCTTTATTTACTTGTTAATGATAATGAATATGAGTTTATAAAGAAGGACCCAAGATACATTGATATACATAGGGGTGTCAATATTTGACACGACACGACATGAAAATTTGACTCGAACCCGACATGAAAATTTCGGGTTGGACCTGACCCGGATTTGAAACGGGTCAAGTTCGGGTTCCTAATTTTGACCCTTTTGAAAAAAGGGGTCTTGTTCAGGTTGACCCGTTGGGTTTCCGGGTCAACCCAAAAACCCATTTGAAATGAGCTAACTGCTGGTGGGAAAAAAATTGTGTCACCACGCAGATTTTGATTTCTCCTATTTTGTAATTGAATACTGCATTGAGAATAAAGTACAGTCTCGAGAGGCCGACACAATATTCTATAATGGATTCAATATCAAAATAGGGTTTTGAAAATTGATATTTCTATAATCAAACACAATTTAAAGAATAGCATATTATTTCGAAAAATAAACATGAAATTCTTAAGAATGTGTTTAAAAATAGAAATAAGCTTTTTGAAAAATTTATTCATTCTTTTATTTAGATATAACAAAGAGAATATTATATCATCTTGAAAGACGAACATAACATTTTTCAAGACATCCAAAATCAAGAATGAATTTTATAAAATTCATCATTTCTAAAATTAAATATAACAAGCAATAAATTATATTGCCTGAAAAGACAATAATAACATACTACGAGCATATTTAAAATTAGAAATGAAGTTTTTTTTAAAGATATCTGCATTCCCAAAGATTCTTCCCTTATTTTATATGAATAAAACAAGGTTTATTTTATTCTGGAGTTCTCAAATCCCTATAGGAGCAAGCTCCTATAGTTAATTACATCCTAGGAGGAATGCTCCTAAGAAAACTCTCGATTAAAGCAGTGATTTCATACCCTTTGACTACAAAGTATAAGACAAGGAATAGAAGTAGGAATTTTCCAAGGTGAAAGCTCAATGTTGAACATTTATTAGCGAGTCAATGGAGAAAAAGTAGGAGGTGTCGGATTCTGAGAAGCTCAGAGACAACCTCAGTCTATCCTATGTTGGGCTTTACATTTTAAGAGAAAATTTTATGGTTAAGTTGACATTTTATTAGAAATTTGGGATTATATTCCCGGAGGGCGAGGACTTAAGATCTAAAAAGTATCTGCCTCAGAACCTAAATCTAATTTGGGTACTACAAAGTAGCGACCCGAACCTAACTAATGAAGTGCAAATCTGGACTTACCCCGGCCTGGATTGGGGAGCCAGCTAACCACCTAAGCGCTTTAAAACCATGTGTCCAGTCTCTTATGAAAGATGGGTAAAGATGTTTATTTAAGTTTTAAGGAATTGGGGGCCGACATCTAAGACAGTTCCTAATTGGCCCCTTAACTTATGTAGGGTGATAAATGTCTAGAAATGCAATTAAAATTTTAGACTCTTTTTAGTTTGTATCTAATGCAATGCATGCTAATTGACTCGAATGCATAAAATGATAATGAAGCAGTTTAAAAATTTAGGCTTAGAAAATAAATTTTTCCCTAGAGATTGCACAACTTCCCCTTGACAGAACTGCACCCTCATAGGTCAAGTGGTCTGTCAGAACCCGCAGGCGGGGAGGTGCCTAACAAGGAAGAGAAAGTATTAATATGCTTATGCTGACTCTCGGCGGTCCCGAGCTAACTTCTTAGATCGTTAGAGTTACTATGTGAGCCTAAAAATTTTTATTTAAAATTACAAGTAGAAGAATTTTAAGCGTACCCTTACGAAAAAAATCTCTCCGTTTCGAATCCAGGCTAAAACAAAACACGGCATGCAAGGTCCTAAAAAAAATCTATTGCACAAACAATGTAAACAATCAATTTTAATAATCCAAATATAATGTCCAATGTCCAATGTCCATATTACACCCAGAATTTGCAGAAAAGTAAAGTGGCCGGGCACCACTGACAACAAACCCGAATTCTAATCCTAAGAATGACGCAAGTGATTTTTTTGAAATAGGATATACCGTTCCTTAAATCTTCATTTCTTCATCTTCTTTCTTCAATCTTCTTGTTCTGTCTTTTCTTCTTCTACGAACTTCTCGGGTCCGTCGGGTTCTGGATATCCAAATGAAAAGAAACTCATCCCTAAGAGGGGTATTTTCTTTTCTATTTGGATATTGAATCATCCTAATTTGGCGTTCCAAATAAAAGAGAATAATCCTTTAAGGTATATTCTCTTTTCTTTGGATTCCAAATTGGATGTAATATCCCACTTTCAAAAAATCACTTTCACATTTATTGACTCTTGATATATTATATTTACATTACATTTCATTTCACAGAAAGGAAAGGAAAATCTAATCCACCTGCAAGGTTATCCTAAGCAATTTATAACAAAAATCATTCCACGCAGTTCTATATATATGCAATTGAATTTAAATTATTAAGCCACACTTGGCCACACTCTTCTTCATTTGGGGGCTAAGCAGCTGAAGCACCTGTAGCATTTATTTATTATTAATTAATTAGCCCCCTTTTTCTGCCCTGCATGAGTGTGGCCACCTGCAGAAAATCATATTAACAATCCAGATCGCACCTAGCCTATGGGTAATCTAATCGTCAATCAAACCAACATCACAGAGTGCAGTAAGAGTAAGTAAGCAAACACACCAATATTTTTTCAACCAGCATGCAGTGAAAATCGAGAAAAAGCCCGTCACACAGCAGTAAGAAAATAAACACCGGCCTAACCTAAAACTAGAGTCGGTTGTCCTAACAAATAAATCTAAGTGTGTGCAGTAGGCTGTGAGGTTTTGAAATGTCCTAAGTTAATTATTGGCTAAAGTTTTTTAATTGATTGAATTCTAATTTAAAGATGTTTACTAATTCTAAAGTGAGATATCACTAAATTTTTTATGTTATAAGTTTCTATCCTAAAGTGTGCATGCTTCCTAAGTCTAGATTTTCTAAGACCCGGTCCTTAATTTTTGTCCTTAATTGTCACTACTGTTGTATGGGATAAAAATTTGTTATTACTAACCCTTAGGACTTTGAGCGTGTGTAAAAGGGGTTTAGGAATCTAAAATAAAGCAAAAAAGTAAACCTAATTAAATTGAAGTTACTACAGGGACCTAAAGGAATGGTTCACGCATACCACATCAAGGGGCCCCTAAAGGTTTTATAAGTTTAGAAATACTCACAGTCACCGGGGGCTACGACCCGGTGGTTCCGCCCGTAGCACCTCTACCCGGCTGGATAGAGGCGACTGACGCCTTTAACTCCTTGTACTTTTGTTCCCTCGACCAGTACCGTTCCTCGCAGTTTATGCAAATAAAACAGGAAAAACAAGGATTAGAAAGCACATTTGATAATTAATAATAGAATAATTAAAATTTACTGAAAATAAATACGTACCTTTTTTCAGGCTTGAACACCAATTTGGCTGACTTTGTTTTTGAAACCTTCACTTTTAGATGCGTATTTGAGCTCCACTTTTCAAAACACCCACAAGTTCCACTTTTCAAACTTTTCAAATATTAATCTTTCAAAATCTATAAACTTTATAATATACTCTTCCCAAAATATCTCATCTCTCAAAACACACAATTTATTTTTCCTTCTACACACACAAGTCACTATATTACCCTTTCTAAAACACACAAGTCATTTCTTTCATACTTAAACATTTTGCTTTACACAAACATTTCATTTCATAAAATTTTCTACATTATTTTTAAAACTACTCTTTACCTTAATCTCACAATCCAATATTTCTCTCAACCTTTCCCACTTTTCAACTTATAAAGTACACACCTTTCATCTTTCAAATATCACATTATTACCTTTCAAAGTACACCCACATCTTAATTTTTAAAAATCTACAAACTTTTCTATATACATTTCCCACAAAAATAAATGTTTTACTTTTCAAAACACTTTATACATATCATCCTCCGCACAAATCACCTTTCTTATACAAAACCTCTCTAATGTACATTTTCACCTTTCAAGACATAAACAAATTACCCTCCAAAATCGCATATAATTTTCATTTTACACATTTCATCTTTCAACATAAATACAAACTATAATTTCCAAAACCTCCCAAAAGAAGCACACATTATTTTTCCTTTCAAATCTTCGCAATTCTCTCTTCCAAATCATACACAAATTCAACTAAATCTCTACATTTACACATAATTTCAAATACAACTTTACCTTTACACATCACTTTTCAATATAGGCATAAACTCTACATCTCCAAAACTTCTCAACATAAAGCTCACAATCCTCTCCAAATTTCACATTTCTCTTTTCCACTACAACTTTTCTATCAATTTGATAAATAAGAAATCTACTTTATTGACTTGAGAGGACTACATTATATTTATAATAATTGATGTGAATTTATTATTTAATGAGACAATAGAAAGCATTATGATGATGTTCTTATTTTCGTTATTATCTAAATCCAATCAAATAAGAAAGCATATTTTAAATGACAGACTATCTTAAATTTACTAATAGAATTAATATTTAATATTTTGTGCTTCAAACTTACAAGTTTTTAGAAAAATATCTGCTTATTCTCACCTCTAATTATATTAAATATTCATAAAAGAAAATAATAAGAAAAGTACATAAAGGTAAGAAAAGTCAAAGTTGTAATGATTAAATCAATAGTGAATATAAAATTCATCCACATATTTTATTCATACCCTTTTTTTTTTATCGCAAATTTGCTGTTGGCAAAGACTTCTTCTAGAGTCTATGGGCGTCGTTCTGGAGTGTACTTGGAATTCGGATTGGAAAGGGAGGTCGGACAGGTTTTGGAGCCGCAGAAGGCAAGGTGGTCGAAGGCTCGAAGCCGATTTCTCACGCGAGAGAGGGACCGAGAGGGATTTTGTTCGGCTTCCCTGGGCTCGGTTTCACGAGAGCGACGGAGAAGGAGAGCTCTCGCTTTTATTTCTTACGAACTGAGAGGGGCGAGTTCTGCGTGAGGATGAGAGTTGGGGATTCGGGTGAGTGGTTTCGTGCGAATGAGAGACGGGGTTGGACTTTTTTTTGTTTGGTTCTTCTGAATGGAGCGAATGTCAGAGTGGAGGAGAGCAAGTAGTTCACGAATTAGAGCATCGTGTGTGCCTTCAGTTTTGTAAACTGCTTGGGAGTTTTGTAAAATTTAGAGAGGGAGAGAGAGAGATCGTGGGAGGTTTTGGGTTGTTGCTGAACCCTTTGACCATGGACCGTTCGGTTGACATTTGAAGGCCTTAATGATTTCGGAATTCGGTGATCTTTGACTCATTGGATTCGTCTCGTCGAGCCGTTCGATTCGAGTATAAGCTCGTCAAAATCGGAGACCGTTTGGTCACTCAAATTGCGGTTTGAACCTTCCAACACCAATTTGAGCCCTTGATTTGGACTCATTTGGGCTCGGATTGGGTTGATCTTGGTGTCGTTGGGTTTGTATTCCTGAGACGCTCAGTTCGACTGTAAGTTTGCTAAAATCGGAGTTCGGATGGTCTCCGAATTAATTTTTGAAGTTTACAAACTTGATTTTGCATCGAGATTCTGTCGATTAAGATAATTTTTGACGACTTATCAATTATTATTATATATATACTTGTGACGAGTCAAAATGGGTTAATCGGAGCCATTGAAATCGAATTCAATTTGAGTTAATTTGATTTGATTGGTGAGTTGTTTTAAGTCCAATGATATATCAGTTTGATCGAAATTGAATTAGATTGAGTCGATCGACATCGACGAATCATAAATCGAGCTTGATTTGAGTTCGTTTGGAGTTGAATAAAAATTGGATTGAATGGATTTCGATTCGAGTTGAGTGATAGGTTTGAGTCCGTGCTACGTCATTAGGTGTCCACCTAAGGGAAATCCTGCGGGTGTGACATCTACACTAGGCTACGAAGACCTAGGTACTAGAGATTGATTTCGGGGAAATTGACCTCAAATAATGAGGTCAACAACTGCGCTGCCCGAACTTGCCCGAGCTAGCACGCGCGCCCGCCCAAGCCTGCCTGTACTTGCCCGCGCGCCTGCCCGAGGATGCATGAGCCTGTCCGCAGTTGCCAACACCAGCACGCGTTGCCTCCAAAGCTGGCTGTGCCTGCCAGCAGCTGCCCGTGTTGCACCAGAGGCTACCCACACCTATCTGCGTCCGCTCGCGCCCCAGCACGCGCCCTGGCATCCGCACCCAGTCGCCGTCTCGCCATCCGCCATCTCGCCATCACCGTCCAGGTCAATAGTGACAGGTCGGATCGTCCAACCTAAATGATGGGTCGGGTCCAATTCAAATTTCTGACCCATTTACATAATCGAGTCAGGTTAGGATTGAACCATTTGAACACGGGTACGGGTCAGTTCCGGATTTGACCCGAACCCTACTTGAAACCTGATTGTGACACCCCTAAATATACATATGTGAAGCAATTGAGGTCCTACGTGTTTTTTTTAAACCCATATATATATATATGGGGGCCTACACGTTAATTTAAAAAGGGAGATTGCATGTCCTTAAAGGATCAACAGCTCACTAAAAATATAACATTCAAAGAAAAACCTATGAGTCATTAATCCAAATTATTACAAGAACTAATCAAAAGAAAAATAGTGGGCTAATGCAACTCAACAGAGAGAACCAACGGGACAAAAGGAGAAAATAAAGCCAGAAAAGTTAAAGCCATCCCAAAAGCCACCACCAAAGCTGCAAGTCCAAGGACGAAGACCGGCCACAATTCAAACAACAACCAACTACATGCAAGAGAAAATCCACTCCAACAAAAACTAACGAGGACTAATTCCAACCAATAAACAAGTAAATCCTCATCACACTACAACAACCTCAACGTTAGAAATAGGTGAATCATGAATAATAATTAAGGGGATATTATTGGGAATCACCAAATCTTGACCAACCATAATACCATTCACAACAACATGAGGGGAAGCATTCCCTAAAGGCCTACCATCCAAACCATTATAGATATCATTCACGATAACTTGATTAGCCCGAAAAATCATATAATCCAAATAAGGCGCCTTAACTAATTAATTATCTTGATTACAGTAAATAGGTAAAGCCAAAGCAATATCAACCATAGTATTATTACCACCCATACACAACTCAGAGGAAGCAACATGCAACATAGGATTCAAAGAGATTGTGGACGTATTATTCAACTCTTCCATAGCAACAACAGTAGCATTGGTAATATTAAGCTCAACCAAACACGTGCAACAGAGGGTTGTGAGCCAATAGATGTATCATTGTCAATTTTTAACGGACAAACAAATAAGGATCTCAGACTGTGAAGAATACGGATGAGAAGAGATGTGGTCACATGTTTGAGAATGAAATACTAATGGGAATAATGGAAAAATCTACACCAATGTCAAAAAAATGGAGATCATTTGGTCAATTTCATATAGCAATTGTTAACAAAATAAAATCGGTGGGAAAAAATCCTATTATAATCCAAATCATTAACTAATTTATTCAAAACATGCAAAGGATTCAAAAGGGTAACCAAATACACTAATGAGCGTGAGATTTAAGATGAATTTTCGGATAGAATTTAGGGAAGGTCGGCGACCGGGAAATTTACTAACCAAAGCATATTTGAGAGGTGCAACAAGAGCAAGGATCTCCTCCTCCGAGATCCACAGTGATGGTAAGCCAAAGAAGGTAGTGGATTTAAGTTCAGGAAAAGTCTGCAAAGTGGAGGAAACACCATAGAGGGCATCATGAAATGAACGGGATTTCTTCAAACCATCCAAGAAGCTAGGGTCGTTTAACCGATTCACCACCATTTTAGCCACAAAGGTCCAAAGGTGGACAAATCAGCAAATTGAGACGAATCCCACAAGATCCTACAAGCCGAATAAAAGGAGAGAAGAAAACTTCCTTGAGAGCAAAACCGGCATCAAGAACGACGGCCAGCGCCGTCGAGGCAAGAGCAGGACCACCAAGACGAGATCAGAGCTAGGGCTCGCAAGAAAAGACAAAAAATATCAAAATATGCTCTACCATCCTACAGAAATCAACAACTTCTTTAAACTTATATACTTGTGTGTATTATACATTGCTGAGGTGAATCGAATCTTATCTAAATTTAAATAACTATTTGTTGTGATTGTTTAATATAAATATCATATCAAATGATTTTTCTCATTTCTTGATGTAATATAATTGGCCGCACACATGTGTGTGTGAGAGAGATATGTCTCTCTCTCTTTAACACACACACACTCACACACACACATCTCTCTCTCTCTCTCTCTCTCTCTCTCTCTCTCACACACACACACACACACACACACTCACACACACACATCTCTCTCTCTCTCTCTCTCTCTCTCTCTCTCTCTCTCACACACACACACACACACACACTCACACACACACATGTGCGCGCACGGATAAGATTGAAAATATTGTACAAAAATATGCATTAACACTCATATACTAGTCAGTGATCTTAATATATTATCAAAGTTGTAAGTCACATTTCTTAAATCATAAGAGAAAGTTTATCTTCCACTACATATTAGATTGAGAAGGATTTATTCGTATCAATATATCAACATATAACCCATACATGATATTGAGATAAACTTTGATACTTTGTGACTCATTCAATCCTTCTAACATCTAATGGAAACCATTATTTCATAAACTATTCATCCATTTAATGAACCCATCATAGAACCCTTGTGAGATTGGAGTTAAGTAAAACACGAAGGTAAATTAATTCATAAATTCTCTAAATCTAAACTTAAATAATCATAGTACATTATTAAGTTAATTAGGTCAATTTGGACCTACATCACTATAGGCCCCCATTTAGTCAAGCAAAACTCAAACCTCATTGCAAAAATAAAATTTATGTCATAAAAATAAAAATAAATAATGTAATTTAAATATGTTTTGTTTTATTTAAAAAAAATAAAGCGAAACTAGTTTCCATTAACTTGTTAACCACTCTGCTTATCTCTCTCTCTCTCTCTCTCTCTCTCTCTCTCTAGTCTTTATATATACATATTAATTATAAACCGCAAAAAAATTAAAAGTAGGACTGCAATTCTTAGAAAGAGGAGGGCTTTTATGCTTTCCCTAGTGTCGTAATCCATTTCGATCCCCACCTGGCCCTATTAAGATCTTACTACAAATTCGACTTAAAACCTTTTTCAGAAACAAAGGATATCAGATACTCAGACGTCCCTCATCTCTCCCTCCTTATCTCTCCTAGACTTCATTTTCAAACGGAGGAGGTGACCAAGGAGTTGAGAACCCAAGCCAGCTCCTGTTGCAATCTGCAGTGGGCTCTCTTGTTTGATTCATAACTCGAGGAGCCAAAGATTCCATGACTTCAATGCTGCCTTGTTTTTTTCCATGACGATTTGTCTTTTGCATCCTTGATTTTTTGATCTCCTTCCTCCTTGCTCTGCAATTTATCAATCTTGAGAAAAAAACCTTTAAAAAGGTTTCATCTTGCAGCTAGGATTTGAGTTCTCCAAAGTTTTTCCTAATTGAATTTTGTTAGGACCACCGGAGTTTGAGCTCCATGGTGGAACGAGAAATGGGTGGTGATTTTCTTTTGAAGCCGAGGAGAAGAAAGGAGGAGAAGGAGAAAGATAAAATGCCCACTGTTTGGCTTTCTCTCAAGAGATCCCTACACTGCAAATCTGAGCCGAGTGAAGTTCATGAACCAAAAGCTAGAGGTCATATTGGCTCCATTCTCAACAGAAAACCTTGCAGGTCTGGCTGTTCTAGATCAATAGCCAACCTCAAGGATGTCATCCATGGGAGTAAGAGGCACATGGAAAGGCCTCCAAGTTGCAGTCCAAGGTCCATAGGAAGTAGTGAGTTCCTCAACCCAATAACCCACGAGGTTATTCTGAGCAACTCCAAATGTGAACTGAGGATTACTGGTTTCAATGGCTTCCATGATGGAGATGCTGGGGGGCTAGGTTCTAACTTTGTGGGTACTCTGAAACCAGGAACTCCAGGACCTGGGGGACATTTGGGGACCCGCTGCAACTCTTCTTCTTTTAAAGGGGTAGGAAGTCTTACTCCACCAAAAAGATCACCAGCTGGTTTGCTTGGTGAAAAGGAAGGCCATGGATTTGGTAGCTCAAATCTTGCTGCAACTGTGTTTGGAAACAATGGTGGGGGTTTTGGAATTCATCATGCTGGCTCTACGCCGAGGGCCTCTCATGAATCTGCTGCTGCTGGTGTTTTCTGTCATAAATGTCGTGAGTATTTTGCAAAGTTGGAGACATTGGAAGCTCATCATCTGTCGAAGCATGCTGGTAAGATTTTATAGCTTGTTTCTACATCCTTTTCTTTCCTATTTTTCCAGTTATCTTTTTTATTGGCGTACAGTTGAATGTCATTTTTTAATTGCCTCGTTCTTAGAGAATGTTTATCAGATTTAGTAATCTGATCTATATACGCTACCCAGTTAGAATTCAGTCATTGTAGTTCCACGCGTTTTCGGAGATGCAATGCTGCAAATCCTATTGTAATGTAATGCTGGTAAGATCTGCATTTAAGGCATATTTGGTTGCTTTTAGATGAAAAGCGCGTTTTATAAAATGAAGACTTCATTTTTCACTAGTGCGTCTGAAAGCTGAATCAGTGCATTTAAGGGATTTGTTTTTTTTTTTTGGGGGAATATTTAAGGGATTTGTGAGTAGTTTAAAGTTCATTTTGTTTTTTATTTTCATTGAGCCATTACAATCATCATTAGCCTTATTGTAATTATTTGGGGTTTTGAAAAGGTTTTAGGATTGATTGTCGACCTAATGAAATTATAAAAATTCTTTTGTTTTCTTAAATTTTTTATTTGTCTACAAGCAACTAAGATCATTTCCAACCGAACTGCATACCACCGTATGTCGTCGGCCATTCGGTCCATTCGAACTCCAAATCTCACGTCAAAGTTTGGTAGATGAACAGTGCGACCCCAATATTGACGTCGGACTATTCACATACATAAAAAATTGGGCTATGAGATTTGCAGAAGAACCGCGCAAAAGAGGAGAAAAATGCGGGAAAGAGGAGAAAATGGTTACCTTTGCAAGAAGCGCGCGAAAGAAAAGAGATAATGCCATTTCATTGGAGACGAATTTCTGCATTTTTAAGTTTTGTTGCATTTTGGAATGAAAAATGGGTTTTAGGTTGTAGATGTCCTAATATGTGGTTTTAACTACTGTTTTGATAAGGGAAAATTTTTTATGCCATTTTGAGATCGTTCATTATGGATTTATGTCTTAATAATTTCTCTCTCTTGCATTCGATAGTAACATACTCTTCTCCTTGATGCTGAAGGAGTTGAAAGAGATGTAATGAAGAGGAAAGTAAAAATGAAATGGTTATAGAAATTGAAATGAATTTAGTTTTCACTCACTTGTTTGGCTTAGGAAAAATTGAGTGTATATATGTTTTATTTCCTTATTGATGCTAAATTGACTTGCTGTTTTTAGTAAAGAGAAAAAAATGAGTCAAAAGGATGACTTGATAGATTTCTCTTCTGACTTTTCACTAAGGTTGAGTAGAGAATTGTGAATAAAAAATGGCATTCGTTAACATTTCATTTGTAAATTCAATTACCTATTTATTACATCAAAATCAAACACTCAATATAAAATTGAGAAGTAAAATGCATTTGCTCCACTCAAATTTGTTAATGTGGCTTTTGTTATGTAAGAAATATGATTGTGTTGATCAATCGGGTTGTTTTGTTACCTTGGATTTTAAGTTATTCGTACTTGTAGGGGATACGGGCCGGGGGTTTACTCCCTGCTTGTGTTCGGGTGATTTTTATTTTTAAATTAGCCAACTTAGAATTCTTCACTGTAGGATATGAAAAAGAAAGAAAGTTTAATTCTTTCTTTTCAGCTTATCGTTTTAAATACCTAGTATCAAGAAGCACTCTTTTTAGTACAATTTCGTCCCAAGACAAAATTAAAATCAGAAAAGCAAGGAAAGGAATTGTTAATATTGGAAACTCGTCATTCATTATTTTATTCCTGAAGGATGGAAGAAATATATTAACCATCTTATATATCATCTTTGTAGTTACTGAACTAGTGGAAGGCGACTCTTCCAGGAAAATAGTGGAAATAATCTGCAGAACAAGCTGGTTGAAGTCTGAAAGCAATTGTGGGCGAATCGACAGAATCCTCAAAGTCCATAACATGCAGAGAACTCTTGCTCGATTCGAAGAACACCGAGAAACAGTAAAGATCAAAGCCAGTAAACTTCCTAAGAAACATCCTCGTTGCCTCGCTGATGGAAATGAGTTGCTAAGATTCCATGGAACAACAATTGCCTGTGACCTTGGCATGAATGGCTCCACAAGCCTCTGTGTATCAGAGAAATGTAGCGTTTGTCGAATCATAAGGCATGGCTTCTCAGCGAAGAAGGAGCTCAAGGAAGGAGTAGGGGTGTTCACAACTTCCACAAGTGTTAGAGCATTCGAATCAATTGAGCTAGATGATGATGATCGTTCAAAAAGAAAGGCCTTGTTAGTCTGCAGAGTGATTGCTGGAAGGGTTCACAAGCCATTGGAGAATTTGCAGGAAATTGCAGGCCAATCTGGATTCGACTCATTGGCTGGGAAAGTTGGTCTTTACTCAAACATTGAGGAGCTCTATTTGTTAAATCCAAGTGCTCTCTTACCTTGTTTTGTTGTTATCTGTAAGCCCTGATGAAGTTTTGATACTTCCTTTCTCATTATCTTTTGTTGAAGCATTTGAAATCTATCTTAATTTTAAACCTTTTCGGTCATGGATATATGTCCCTTTTGTTTTGGGATAAACGCAAAGATAGCCACATTTATCTTACCAACTAGTTATTCAACACTCAGCCTGCCTGAAGAAGCTCTAGAAACCATTGCAAAATACAAAATAGAAAGAAATAAAGAAGTTAATCAAGTACTTTGCCTGGAAATATGGCCTTGTTACGTGGTTATGACCTGGAAGCTAACTTGTTCGAGACTTGTGAAGGTTTAAGCCAGGCCTTTAAATAGTTTTTCCCCATCGGAGATCCCACTTTTGTGTCTTGTAGAATTCTTTATTCATTCCCGCATAATTTTGCTAATGATGCATGTGGGTGAAGCTATCTTCACTAAAAAGCCAACTAAATAAATACAACATTATATTTATGAACCCTACGATTGTGGAGATTAATTATACTTGTTAAACATAATGAAAACAAAAGTGGAGTCCATTAGATCTCAATCTATGGGCCACTAATGGCGTTATGATCCTATCGCTTTCATTGTTATTAAATTTAGAGGCCAACATAAAATGATGGGGTGTGGATACCCTAGGGGGTAATTATCACAATTAATATTCCAATTATAAGACTTTAAATCGATCAACTAGAATAAAATTAAGGCTCTATTTGGAATGATTTTCTTACTGTTTATTAAAGTAATTTTTTAGTATAAAAATTAAATTTTTTGCACTAAAAATTGTTTTAAGAAACAATAAGAAAACCGTCTTGAAACCTAAATTCAAATAACTATTATATGACAACCTGCATTTACTATAAAGTAAGGGTGTCAATTTTTGACACGACCCAAACCCGACTAGAAAAAATTCGGGTTCGGGTCAACCCGAACCCGAATCGGGTCGGGTTTGGGTTGAACAAATCAACCCGTTTTAAAAATCGGGTCGGGTTCGGGTTGACCCAGCAACCCGAAATTGACCCGAAAGTGACACGAAAACTCATATTTGACCCGAAAACCAGAGATCGACCTGTTTTTGACCCGATTTTGACTCGCTTTTGACCCAAAAAATGAATATTGACCCGATTTTGACCCGAAAATTAGCAATTTTAGATCAAATTCGGGTCATTCGTGTCGGGTCGGGTTCGGGTCAGGAAACCTGACCCGTTTTTAAAAACGGGTCGGGTTCTGGTTGACCCGAACAGTGCCGGGTCAGTTTCGAGTTCGAACCGAACCCGACCCGCTGACCCGAATTGACACCCCTACTATAAAGATAGCAGTAAAAGTAAAGGTAAATAAAGACAGAGCATAATAGTTGCATTTTTCAATTATCCAATTATGTAAAAACTCAACATACATATGACTGTTTGTATATATATATATATATATATATATATATATATATATATATATATATATATATATATATATATATATATATATATATATATATATAAAAGCTCAACCACATATAAGAGACTGTATGTGTCCAACTGTTCATATTTTAGCATTTGGATGGTTTAGATGTTTTGATAATAGCTTGGTAGCCTTTTTTCATATTCCGATCGTACAATGCTAATATATCATGTGCAATATGTTAACAGGTCCCCTCAAACTGGTGCATCTGAAAATGTAACAAGTTTGTTAGCAAGATATTGGAATCAAGAAATGGAGAGTGGTTTAGTGAGGAGGTATACAACTTGGTCTTTGGTAGAAATGTGGTGAAAAGTAATGGCTTGGTGTTTGATGCATTCCCAAATGAAAGTGGTAGCCAACTTCGATGTGTTTTGTGCGGGTATGAAACACAAGGTTGTTGGCTAGAGCAATGGCAGACATATTATCACAAAACAACGAAGTGGAGGCGGGAAGAGAACAGTTCAATTCTTGAAGAATATGGCGGAGCCATATGATTTCAGCTGCAGTCGAGGCTAAAGCTCGATATTTAGCTTCAATGGAGGAGCGAGCGATGAAATTTTGTTTCTTGACATTCTAGGAGATGAGAGAGGAGCCGATGAAGTTGTAGTATCCGGTAATGGATTTGTGGTCAGTTGAGTCGCCTACCCAGTCAAAGTCGACGTATGATCTGAGGTTGAGTGAATCCCGGAATTGAGGAAGAACTGTATGAAGTGTGTCTTGGATGTACCTCAATAAGCGCTTGAGAGCTTAGAAATGAGTGTTGAGGGGATTTTGCATTTGCTAGCAAATTTTGTTGACAATGAAGGGGATGTTGGGTTGGGTGAGCTGACTAGTTGACGGTAAAAGGTGGGATTGGAAAATGCATGGGAGGTGGTAGAGGTGTGAGGTGGTTTGATCTGAGAGGGCATCGAGATTGGCTTGCAGTGGTGCATGCCAGATCGGGATAGTATAGTTTGAGCAAACTTGGTTTGATTTAGATGCAAGCCATATGGAGCATGCACCACCTGAATGCAAAGGAATTGGGAGAGATAACCAATGTAATGCATGGTGAATTTGGTGTTGAGGTTGTCCAGAAGGTCGTGGATAGTAGCAGAGTTGTCGGTGAGTAGAATATCATCCATGTAGATGAGGAAGTACATTGAGGTGCCATTCAGATAACTTCTTTTTATAATTTATTTTACATTTATTAATTAATTTATATAATATTTTTATGAGCATATATATACTCATACTCTGTCCAGTTTGGAACAAGTCTCTAATGATTCAACTCATTTTGTTCAATTTGAACTTCATCTACATTTAAAAAAAAAAACATATCATTTCAATCTAAAATTTAGGCCAAAAAAATATTTTTAACAATTTTAATTCAACTTTAATTTTAAGTATTTCCTTGAACATTCACTGCCACCCATCTCAAGTTTTACCAAAATTCATGAATGAGATGCTCAGTGATCACCAACCACCTTCTTTATAGTTTTGGCAGAAGTTAGTACTTGGTCGTTCAGTCTTATTTAAACACGAAGTACCATCAACCAAAGCGCAATAAATTACAGCTTCAAACATGCCCATACATTTCGATGGACATTATTTCTGAGGAAGGAAGAGTTATTATGGTCGACTGTACCTATGTACACCACATTCAAATTTCAAATATGAAATATATTTGCATCCATCGATCCGTGTGGAAAAGTACTATTTTAGGCTTTCAATATGATGAGGAAACAATGGCCGCCCCACTGAAGAAAGCGCCAAGATTATGAAAGTTTGCTTGCAGAAAATTATGGGCTTTTGTAGTTTGTTTATCCTGATATGTGTTTGTGTCTGTCTTAATTGGTATAAATGTCCAAACAAAAGCTTATCTAATTATAAATTAATTTAATAAATCTTAGGTATTTTTACATACATATAACACCTAAAATTATTGAAAATACATATTTAACACATAAACTTCTATATTTACTAATATACCACCTAAAACCCATCTTTTAATCAATTCTAACATTCAGCTTAAACCTTTCGTCAAAAATAACTATCAACGATTGTCTTCGCCATCAATGACATCCTTTCAGAATGAATACAAGTATCTCATCGCTTCAATGGAGTTGTAGAATAGAAGGAAATGGAGATTTTAGGTGGTATATATTAGTAAATATTGAAGTCTAGATGTACAATATGTATGTTCAATAGTCTTAGATGTTATGTATGTAAAAATTTCTAAATTTTATTATTTTTCATGACTCTCAACAAAATCTATATTAAGGTGATTTAATCACCTGCTAGTAAGGTCCAATGTCGTCAAAAATTTAATTTAAACTCCACAATTTATTATAGTTTCATAGTTGCAGGTGTAAAACGCCTTAAGTAAAAGAAGGTAAACTCTTAAACATCGAGCCGTCTTTTGATATAATGGTTGAAATTTTATTTAGATAACTCCATAGCTAAGCATGTTCATCCAAGAGCAATTCGGGGGTGGGTGACCTACTAGAAAGTTACACCAACAAGTTAAAACCGTAAGGCTTAAGACGGACAGTATTTCGATAGTTAAGAGTTTGAGTTATTATAATAGTAGCTTATAAGTTTGACCACTTTCATCAAGATTATATTTATCCTAACTCCAATTACGGTAATGGAGAGTGGTTGATGGTCACATGTGGCTGATGTTGGTTGAGATGCGGATCAGGTAATTGCCAAAGGGGCGATATACGATAAATTTTAAATGATAATAAGCTCTTGTGCACGGTTCCTAAGCCTGTTGGGAATACTAATTTTTAATTCATACGCACGAGGATCAATCCATTAAAAATTTCAATGATAAAATTTATGGCATTATTAGCCCATCCAACCCATTTGATAATTTCAGTGATAACCACCCTTCTAATTTAATTGAAAAATCGTTCCAAATTCACGTGCGAGTGTGGTATCGAATATCGATAGTTTTTTTTTTCTTTTTCCATCCAATTATTTTAATTTTGTCTCTAAAACATCAAAATGGTATGCTAAGTTTCAAGTCCTCATTAATGGCAGCAGATAAAGCATAATGAAAGTTTATTACATGTAGTTCAAGACGCTCTATTATGTTGTTGAGCCTTTCAAGGTTCATATGACCGAACTTAGGGGTGTTAAGTGAATATAATGACAATAAATTATACAAGTTCGAGCTGAAGTTTGACTCGACTTGAAAGCTTTTTGATCGTCTTAATTAAATTAAAATGTATTTAATAATTAATTTATATTAGCATTTTATAATTTATTTTACTAATTTTAATTAATTCTATATTAAATTAAGAAAATCCTATATAAAACTTTTTTTTTTATTTATTTAAAACTAAGAAATCAGGGTTAACAAGTGAGTCGAGCTCGAGACTATGAATTTCTTAATAAGTCTAGCTTGAGCTTAGTAACAGCAAACCGAGATTAGCTCGATTATGCAGATACTCGACTCAACTCAACTCATTTACAACCTAGACCGGACTACTTGATGTGAAGCAAAGGCTATGATTAGCAGGTGGGGGCTTATATAGTTCTAGAACTAGATAGTAAAAACTTCAAAGGATGCTTTCGTTAATTGCCGTTTTTAATATATATATATATATTTTTTTTTGAATGAAGCGTAATAAATTATAAATAATATGATTTAAATTCTTAATATTTGAAATACAACGTTCTCATTTTATGAATGAGTTATGTATTCTTTCACCTAAATGTAAATCATTTCGTCTCACTTTCATATTTTTCTAAGATGAATGATCATAATCATATATATATATATATATAAGTGAGAGATATTGCAAACTGCACACAATTTCATGGGCCTATTGTGATAAGATCCAATAAGTTTGACCCACCACAATTTTGAGCTTCTTTGATATTGGGCGGGCCTATGCATCCATAATAAAATAACCACTTTCCTCGCTGTGCATTGCCAATCCTCTGCTTTGGTCTCCTCATTTAAATTTCTTACAAAAATATATATTTTTATGAGAAAAATGCTATGAAGAAAAAGATTTATTTTTTCCCAATCAGAATGAATGATAAATTATAAAATATAAATAATTTAAATTTATGGTTTAAAAAAGATAATATTCTTCAATAAATAGGTCATGAATCTTTTTAAAATGAGTAAGGCACCGTTTTTCTATTGCTTTTTAAAATAAATTTTAATACTCAAATTATTTGAATTAGAAAATTTTATACTATAAACCTGCTTTGAAAAAACGTAAGAAAGTCATTCTAAACAAAGCTTAACATTTTGTTTCGAACAGCTTTCTTATTGCTTGTAAATATGCTTTTTAGTATAAAAATATCATAAAAGCAAAAAAAATAGTCTAAAACTTTTTCAAAAGAATATGAGGCTTTCTTTGGGACGGTTTTTTTTTCTGCTTTTTAAATCAACTTTTCAGTACAAAAATTAAAATATTTGTACTAAAAAATTACTTTAAGAAGCAACAAAAAAGCCGTCCCAAATGAAGCTTAAGACTCATATTTTAATGATTAAAAAAATAATAAAATAATTTGTATATCATGTAAGAATAAATGTAGAATAACAAATGCATTAAATATGCACAAATTAAAAAAAAAAATGTAAAATAACAAAAGCAGAATAACCGTTCTTTCATTGGCGTCATTCTGTTATTGCCACCTGTCTTTTTACAAATGATGAAGGAAAAAACCTTTAAAGAACATGGAATCCATTTACACGGTAGAAAAAACGCAGAAAAGTGGCAAGTACTACTACGCACTAAACCAACTGCCAATTAAGAAAGGGCTGAAAGGGTAGCAATGATAGAAAGATTGGGGATAAGTTAAGCGAACCTTTTGGATTGGCTATCACTATGAATTTCACATTCACATCATGACATGTAACTCCACTTACTTTCCCACTTCTCTACTCACGTGGCCGACTTCATCCCACTTATACTTTAGTTTAGGAGGGTAAGTTAATCGAGTTGACTCGTAAGTTGGCTTGGACTCAGCTAGATAAATGTTTCATGTGCAGAGTTTGATGAGCTAATAAGTCAAAGTTGAATAAGTCTTGTCTAGACTTGTTAGCTCAAGAGCTAGTTTTTTTAAAATATTAATATAAAATACACTTAAAATAAAAAATATATTAATATTGAAGTTGTTGTGTCCTGGAGTTTTCCGACGAAAGAGAAATATAAAATTTAACATCTTAACTTTATACGAAGACCCGGCACGCAATCAGATAAGAGAGTGGGTGTAGCATTTATGAGGCACTAAGATTTTTACATGGAAAACCCCTAAAAAAGGGAATTACCACGGGGCATTGCCCAATTTGAATGAATCAACTATTATTCGCAATCGATTACAAATGAGGCCCTTCCTTAAGGGGAAAGCCTTGGCTTGATGTACATTATATGAAGTACATGATGGAAATACAAAGAGTCGCTGTTGATGTGTTCGTTTGGTCTGAAGGACTGTAGTCGATGGGCGACGTAAGTCGAAAGAACTGTAGTCGGCAGGCGAAGGAGGTCAGAAGGACTGTTGTCTGACAACAGAGGTCAGAAGGACGGCGTCAGATAGAAGTCCAGCAATGAACAGAAATCCAGTATCGGATTGATGTCCAGCGAAAGTCCGACAACGAGAAGAAGTCCGATATCGAGTAGAAATCTGGTGATGAGCGGAGGTTCGGCGTCAGATAGAAGTCCGACATTAGTCGACGGCCGGGGAGAACTCCGGCCTTAGATAATATTCGGGCAAAACTCTAGAGTCACTTGATGATCGGACATAATTCTGGCGTCACTTAGAGATCGAGCGGAGTTTCGGCGGTGGTCTAGGAGAAGCTTCTTCCCTCCTCTTCTTCAATTCTCGTCTTCTTCCTTTCCTCATCTCTTAAGAGAAATGAGGAGTTATTTATAGTTTTTTAGGATAGCATGGCCAGTAAATATGATGAAGATCAGGGGTAAATTGTGAGTTGTTTGAATGGACAAGTAATGTTGAATCCCTTGATTATGAATCATTTATAGGGCATTTGAATATTCTAATGATATCAGAATTCAACGATCTTGGACCCGTTGGATTCGGCTCATCGAGCCACTCGATTCGACTATAATCATGTCATATTTGAAAATCGTTTGGTAATCCAAATCGTGGATTGAACCTTTAGAATGTGTTTTGGGCCTTTGATTTGAATTATTTTGAGCTCTGATTGAGCTGAATTTGGTATCGTTGGGTTCATATTTTTGAGACGCTCAGTTCGACTATTAGTTTACTAAAATCGGAGTTCACATGGTCTCCGATTTAATTTTTAAAATTTCCAACATGATTTTTAACCTCGATATTCATGGCCGATCAAAATAATTTTTTTAATGATATATCACAAGTATTTAAGTATGAAAGTGTTAAAAAAATTTAAATATTAATACCATTTTTTATATCAAGTGATTTTCTTAATTATTTTTATTATAATTTGTCATTATTTTAATGCTATTATTACAATAATTGCGTGAATCATAATATTTTGTTTTTTTTTTCTTTTTTCATAATAAACGAGTTGGCTCAAACTCATTTCATTAAGCTCAAGCTGAAGCTTAAACTCTATTAGTTAATCAAATTCAAAGTTATTTTTGGATGTCATCTTAGGAATTTAGAAAAAAATGAGCTTAATTAATAACCTATAAATGCCACTTTTTCCATTAATTGATCGATTGGTGATGATTTTCAAAAAGATTAAGATCATCATGAATTTTTTAGCCCTTAATGTGTCATAAAAGCCATTTGTCGTTGCTTTGTGAAATATGGCTTTAATAGGTCAAACAAACCTTTTTTTAATCATAAATTTGATTTTTAAAAATATACAATGCAAATTGTATCAACAAAGCGCTTTTTATAACGATAATCATATTTTACATTATAATTTGAGCTATGACCGTCATGACCTATAAAATTGCATGAAATCATATCAACATTGGATAGTACATAAAATTTTCAATTAGCATCAATGGGCCTCCATCCTTCTAGAAGGATGGCTCATGCAACATTAAGTGCATTTATTTATTGTGTAGCAACAATGGGACAAATTATCAACTAGGCAATAAGAAAATTATGCCAAGCCCCTATAGCTATCCTTCCCTTGTATTTATTAAAAAACTCACATACAAGTGAGGAACAATCCTCCTTTCACTTTGTCCTTCTTCATTTATAAGCCACTTGGATAATAACCTTAATAGCCTCATTAGAGCCAGGTAAATTACCATTCATATAAAATTTGTCATTTATATCTGGATCGAATTTGCACAGTTATTTTGGAGGCCAAATGATGAAAAGTGGGAGAAATTTTGGGGTTCTGAAATAATTCAGAAATGTCTCAATCTATCATATGTGTTTGGCTTTCACTCTTGGTTTAGAGAAGATTTTAATTGATTTATCATTTAATCAGAAAATTAGGATTAGATTTTAGATTTTTGGGACTTATGATTTTGGGTCTGTCCTAGATTCAAAATTTAGTTTTGGTAATAAACAATAGTAGTATGAACGTAATTAATGCAATGCAAATTTGAGCTTACCTCTGCCTAAATTGGAGTGTCTGCTAGACCATTTAGGCATTTTAAGATAATGAGTTTGATCTTTATGAAAGATGGGTAGGCTGTTATTTAAGTTTTTAAGAAATTGGAGTCAACGTCTAGAGATCTTGATTGACCCCTTTATTTATGTAGGGTGATTATGCTCAAATGTGATTAAAATTTTAATTCTTTAATTAGTTTCCAATGCAATGCATGATGATTGACTATGAATGTATAAATCATATATGATGAACTTTAAAAATTCATGCTTACAAAATAGATATTTTCCTACAGATGCATAACATTCCCTATATATGTTAGGTGGTCTGCCATGACCTACAGGTGGGGAGGTACCTAACAAGGAGAGATGAGAATATGAATGCATGAGAACTCCTACGCATTCCCGAGCTTTTTTCTTAAAAAATGATTATATTTTTATGTGAGACTAAAAAAGTTATTTAATTACAAGTAACAAATTGTTAGTGTTGTCCTTGAGAACCTAAATGCGCTTTCCAAGCTAAACAGATTACGAATGCAAAAAAAAAAAAAAAAAAGAAGATTACGCTTGCAAGAAAAAACTTAGAAAACCAAGTAATTTCTAAAGAATAAATAATGTAAACACATCATCTAAACTTATAAAATAAATATAAAGTCCGTGTGGTAAGTTCCACTTAATTTATAATCCAAGGTTTACATAAATTAAAAGTGGTCGGGTACCACTGACAACAACATGTATTCAAATCCGATATAATGACACAAGTGCTAGAGTGGGATATTTTTTTCTTCTTTCCTTCACCTTCTTCCTTCGCGCTTTTTGGATCGGTTGAGTATGGATATCCAAATAAAAAGAATTCCTCCCCCTATGAATGTTTCTTCTCTTTGGACTTCAAATTTTACCTAAATTTTGATCTTCGAATAGGAAGTATTCTTCTATGTAGGGGATGTTCCCTTCCCCTTTGAAGTTCAAATTGGGTATCAAAAACCCCGTTCAAAGTGACTTTCACAACTCATTAATTTATAATACAAGTTAAAAAAAGACTATACAACATGCATGTCATCCTAAGCAGTTTATATTAAAAATATTAAACTCATCTCAAACAGCTATATAATTTCATTTGCCCACATTTTAGCCAATCATAATCACTTGGTTATGCTCTTTTATTTTTGAAGTTCAAATTGGGCTTAGCAATTTTTAGCATCTATAAAAAATTCATTTGTTAAATTTTAATTTAGCTCCCTTTTTATAATCTTGCATAAGCATGACCACCTATAGAAACTCTATTAGCATCCAGACCATTCATAACCTAATTGAAACCTAATGCCCATCACATCAATTCATAAAGAATATAATAAAATCATCACATCACAAGGCATCACAAAACATATATATCATAACAACCAAGATGGAAGAAAAATAGCATAAAATCCACGTCAAACAGCAAGCAAATGTAAAGAAGAATTGTCTTGGCCTAAAATTAGAGTTGATTTTCCTAACAAACTATCTACAATGCGTGCATCAGGTTGTGTGATTTTGATGTATCATAGATGGGTTATTTGAATAAATGGCCAAGTATTTGAAGCTATGACATTAGAGTTTGCATGGGTGATGAGTGTATGTTTGAGGTTTTAACCATGTGTGGAAGTTTGACCAAGTCAAACAAATAGTAACTTGACTTAGTATAATATTAGATAAGTTTGAAATATTCAATTGAATGATTTTGAGTGGGAATTTGGTTTAAAGTTACTTAGAGGAATGAGTTTGATATTTGTTGGGTGTATGATTGATTTGGTCAACTAGGTAAAACAAAGGGTTGGCTTTGGGCCCAATAAATTCAAAATCTTATTTTGGACCCAATGGAGGTGGTCTCATGCAATGGTGAGGTCTCCTTGCATGAAATGCATGTTTGGGCCTTTAAGGGGTATTTTGTTCAATCATAGTTGACTTGATTAACCTGGTCAAATTAAAACATGGGTTTTGGTTCAATGCACTCTTAATGTTGTCTAGGATGTATTAGAAGAGATTTCATGGCTTATCTTGATTGATTTATATTGAAGTTTATTAGAGAAAACTTCAATTTTCCCCATAAGGGGGATTTTTGTCAAATGGGCCCATGGTCAACTATGGGTCAACCAATGTCCACCAAAGTATAGTTTTGTGTTTAACATGTCATAAAAAAGATCTTGGACATGTTTTGGGGGAGGTCCCAAGGTCAAATTCCACCATATGCAAGATCCAATGGTATATGCTATAAATATTTGAAGGTTTTACAGTTTTTGGATTTCAATTGATCAGTTTTTCATGTTAGATGACTCAAATTGGCCTCAAATTTGGAGGATTCACCCTATAAACATTCATAATAATTATTTAACAAAAAAATCATGAATCCAAGGTCATTCAATTTGGTTTTGAGGTGATTGAAAAATCACCCTGAAAGGGTCATATGACAAGGGACTTTTAGCCTTGAGTTTTTGTTTGAAATTTTGGATTTGATTTTGATTGATGAACCTCATGCAAAGATGAGGTCAATAATACTATTTAGTGAATGTATAGTTATGTTATTTACTATACCCAAATGGTGATGATCATTAATATACATCAAATGTATAATGGAGTGATGACCATTGTAAATAGGAGAGTAATTATCATAGTTGAATTGATATTCTAGAAGATAAGAGATAGTGCCCGTTGTGATAGTAAAATCAAATGGATGGAGTATTGGGAGCCTCAACACATCTGAGGAGAAAAACTATATATTTTTTTCTCAGTAAAGGATCACAGAGAAAGTAATATAATTCATGTAAGTATCAACCAAATTAGAAAAGGCAAGGGGAATGCAATTTTGGATTATTCAATAGAATTGAGGATATGTTGATATTTAGAGAGGCTTTTTGAGGTAATTCTTCACACAAAAGATTTTATTATCTTGCAAGGATTTGAATTTTATGGTTTATTCATTAGTTAGGAGAATATTACTTATATTATTAATGCTTTGAATAAAGGCAGTTCGAGCAATAACAATAAATAGTAAATCAAATATAAATAAACTGATGGATTAGTTAATAAAAATATTTCTACTTTTTAGCAAGATATGCACCTATTGAACTTTTAGAATAAAGAGTGATAATCTTTAAATTTAAATTCTATTAGTCGTTAAGAAAATACTTAAGTATTTCAAAGGGAATGGAATATGTTTAATACTAAACATAAATCTTAATATCTCAACAATGTAATTGATTTAGGATGGTAAATTTCAAATTTATTAGCATTAGCTTGCAACCCCATGCAAGTACCAAAGATGTCAAGAGTACTATTTAGTGAATGTATGGTTACATCATTGGATTTTCTCAAGAGGAGAAGATCATTAGTGTACATGAAATGTCCAATGGAGAGGTGGCCATTGGATATAAGAGAGTAGCTAGAAGGTATGAGAGAGTATTCATTGTGATAATAACAAGAAAAAAAATTAATACTAAAAAACTATGCCTCAAGCCATTCGAGAAGAAAGACTATCATTTAATTTTCTGTAAGGATCACAAAGAAAGGAATATAGTTAATGCAAGGTTCAACCCAATTGACAAAAGGAAGGAAAAATCTGCTTTGGATAAGTCTCCATAATGAAGGATCAATTGATACTAAAAAAAGATTTTTTTGAGGATAATATTCACATATAAGATCTTATCAACTTTCAAGGAATTAAAAATTATGATTTATTTATTAACTAGAGAGATATTATGTGACTGCTTCTATGACAAAAATGATATTTTGAATTAAACTAATTTCGATTGACACAAGCTTTGAACTATGAATATTGGGAGGGGGGGGGGGGGTGATGGGGTTCAACTAATATGATATATATATATATATATATATATATATAACTTTATTGGGGAGAAATCTTGATACATATTTGAATTCAAATCTTTCGAAATAGAATTTAGGACCATCCAAACTCGAATTTTAATAAACTTATAATAAAACTAATTGATTCAACAAGATGAACCTAACAACACTAAAACTGGTTAGAATTGAGCCCAAATAGAGCACTTAAGGCATACTTGGAAACCTTACAATATTGATTGGGCATCAAATGATCTTCAAATTTTACATGCTTATAGTCAAATCTAGTTTTTCGATGAGATGAATCGAATTGGTTTAATTCCAATATCATTGAGGTACATAAAATACTCAAAGAACGTTCTATGATCAAGAGAATAACTATTGGTTGTTTGATTAAGTATTTTGAATTTGACAATATTTATAGTGTGTGTCACTCTCAAAATTTACAAATAGGCTCTCAGTCTCTATATTAAGGTGGCCTTTGACTTAAGATTTAAGAGAGCTAAAAAATTTGAAGAATCTCAAATCTCAACTTAAACACCATCGTTAGATCACCATCGTTAAATCACCATCATCAGACCACACCTAATTGTCACCATAAGACCACCACATTACCACCTCCATCACTTGACCACTGCCACTCAACCGTTGTCATCGTAGAACCATAGCCATCGAATCACCATTGCTAGACCATTCAATATAGGAAACTTACCTTTTTGCAGCAGAATAATCCATCACAAAATAAATAAAATCCATTGCAAAATTTTATTTGCGGGGGATTTGTGCTGAAATTCAAAAAATAAATAAAAAATTCATACATGATTCACTGCCCGCTGCCCGAACCTGACGTCATGCCTGACCAGTTACCTAAGTCTGACCGTCTGCCTGACCATTGCCTGCGCATTACCGGCTGCCAGCTCCTGACTGACCGACTGCCTAACGAGATTGCCCGCGCCACATGACGTACCCAGGATTCGAACCTGCTCCTCTTGCAAACCAACCCCTTCTCCACTCTATTGCGGAGACAAAGCACAAAAGAAAGCTATTCTTTTAATTAGTATTATAACGTAGCTTGCGGAGGATTTATGAAGGCAAATTCTGTCACAAATCTATCGTAAAAAAATCTTTAAAAATTTTCGTCACAAATTCGTCGCCATTTTTGACAAAAAAAATTAATGTAAAGACTGCCACAAATCCGTGATTTTCCTGTAGTGATTATTATTGTGCCACCACCACCAAAACACTGTCACTAGTTCACCTCTGCCTAGTAAGTATCATCAGATCATCTCCACCCAACTATTACCTTTAGACCATTGACATCTAAGCTGTAAGACCTCGTTCCTTTGCCGTAGCTGCTGGAAAATGATTTTTCCTCCCAGGATCGGCCAGGACGAAGTTTGGATCGTCCAGGCCGATCAGTGCATTGAAAACAGCTGATTTCTGGAGCAAATTCTGGACAGAATCGTCCAGGACGATATTGAGATCGTCCAGGACGATCTGCACTGTTCCTAAAATCGTCCTGATCATCGCCCTGGAGTATCGGCCAGGACGACCAGAATTGGTCTGATCGTCCGGGCCGATCGAGACGATCGGCCAGGCCGATCAGTGTATAGATATAAGAAAATCAGCTCGTTTTGAAGAGAGAGAAAAAACATTTTTTAAAACCAAAATATCTGAGGAGAGAGAAAGAGAAGGAAAGCAAAGGAAGAAGTCCGATTTCGAGGCCCGCGGAGCGATTTTCGTCGTTCGTTGCTGTTGGATAGTTTGTTTATCTCGCGGTAAGGACTCCGAACCTTACTTCTGTTTTCAAAGATATTGTGTTTTGACCGAGTTGTGATCTGTTTTGTGTTTTCGTAGTCGACTTTTCGACATGGTTTTGATTTGACAAGACTTTCACCGCACAACTTTTAGTATATTATAGATATGATTATTGTATACGATTTGACTGTATTCTACGAAGATTTTACCGGTCGGAATTGATTCTACGCGATTTTAATTGAATAGGAAATTATCAGGACTTGATTTGATTTGGATTCTATAGATTGATAGTCTTGCATTGATGCCGTGGTTATTCTGTTGTAATTTGGTGAAATTCAGAATTTGTCTTTTTGCAGGCTTTTTGTGTAATTTCGATAGACTACCGTTACTCTGCCCGATTTTCGTATGATTTCTGATTTTCTCGAAATTGATAGATTGAATTGATCTGCCTTTGACTATTGATGTGATCGTTCTCGATTTCTTTAATACTGCTTATTGCATCGATTATTGCATTGATTGATTGATTGCTGAAAGACAAGTGGAAACCTAGTTGAACGTTGGTTATAGAAACCAACGTGTATTGAACGAACTACAACAGCACTATTGATATTGAACGAACTACAACAGCACTATTGATATCGAACGAACTACAACAGCACTATTGATATAGATTGACCACTACAACAGCACTATTGATATTGAACGATTGATAACTACAACAGCATCATGACTAGTGTTTGGGCTTGTCGAGTAAGACCAGTGTATGAAATTGCATGTACATGATATTGCATCGCATTAGATTTCCTGATTTGTATTGATTTATTGATGTCGGATCGGTTTATTGATATTGATTGGATTTATCGAATTGATTTACTATTGTACGGATTTCATTGATTTCATCGATTGACTATTGAGCATTGATATAGAAATGAACGGATATAGATATTGCATTGATAGCATGGACATCGTACTACTGCTTATAGATTTATTGTACTGCTGCCTATAGATTTGATAGATTCACTATTGCTACTGTTCTACACCGTATTGACTGATTTATAGATTCCTTGTCTCGTATCGCTTTTCTCATTTGACTTCATTAATTAGATCGTACTGATTTGACCGTAATGATTTGATTGACGAACATTGATCGATTGAATTGATTTATCGAATTGCTTGCCGTTAGTATTGACTGGTTTTATTGACTATTGATTTCCGGATTTGCATTGACTCTTTGATCATGTCCGATTGATTGATTTGACTTGAGTTGATTAACTTGCATATTGTTTTCAGTGTCGTGCTTTGATTTCAGTTGTAGGCTTTGGTGACCTGCTGGGCTTTGTAAGCTCATTATATGTGGTTAATGATTTCAGGTGCAGGACCTCCAGTTTGACGATCTTTCTGCCGAGTTCCGTAGCTTTTCTTTTGTAGCCTGTATGGCTAGTGTATTATTTCTTTTGGCTGTACTTTGACTGTTGTATATTTTGTGAATTATAGTATCCGCTGCAGTTTCTTTTCTGTAATGTAATTATCTCTGGATATATGTTTGGATGGGTTGATATGAACAGCAAAAGAGGGAAATAGAAAAATATCAGATGAATCCTTTCGCTACACGGATCTCGGGGCATTACAATTGGTATCAGAGCAAGTGTAGTGAAAAGGATTTGATTATATCCAGAGTTGATGATTGCATTATTTGATTTGTTTTGTTTTACGTATTTGATTTCCGCGATTTTGATTCGAACGATTTGTTTTGATCAGGCCGATGGATCCGAAAGGAAAGAAAGTTGAGTCTACTACTGATCTCCCACTCACCTCTGCAAATATGAATAAGTTTGCTAATATGGTCGCTCAGATGGTGAGTGACAAATTGGCAAAACGCACTGGCCGTAGCAAGAAGAGTGGGGAAAGTAGCAGAGCAAAATTTAATGTTTGCAAATGTTGTGGGAAAAGACATCCGGGACAATGTTATCTGAGGACTGGGCAATGTTTCCGATGTGGTGGATATGGACATAGAGTGACGGAATGCCCAAGTTCTGAAAGACAAGGACCTGTTCCGATGGTTCCGACTGCTCCGACTGTCCCGACTGATCTGATTGGAGATAAGCAAGAGATGGAGGAGGATGCACCAGGGATGCCTGTAAATGTGACTGGTACGGGTTTTGTTTATCGCCTGCTTCGTTGTGATTTGCGCGATTTATTGAATGATTGGATTAGTTCTGTTTTGTTTCGTTTTGCTTTTGTTTTGCTCTGTACCCTTAGGGAAATGTCGGGACGACATTTTTCTAAGGTGGGGAGATTGTAAGACCTCGTTCCTTTGCCGTAGCTGCTGGAAAATGATTTTTCCTCCCAGGATCGGCCAGGACGAAGTTTGGATCGTCCAGGCCGATCAGTGCATTGAAAACAGCTGATTTCTGGAGCAAATTCTGGACAGAATCGTCCAGGACGATATTGAGATCGTCCAGGACGATCTGCACTGTTCCTAAAATCGTCCTGATCATCGCCCTGGAGTATCGGCCAGGACGACCAGAATTGGTCTGATCGTCCGGGCCGATCGAGACGATCGGCCAGGCCGATCAGTGTATAGATATAAGAAAATCAGCTCGTTTTGAAGAGAGAGAAAAAACATTTTTTAAAACCAAAATATCTGAGGAGAGAGAAAGAGAAGGAAAGCAAAGGAAGAAGTCCGATTTCGAGGCCCGCGGAGCGATTTTCGTCGTTCGTTGCTGTTGGATAGTTTGTTTATCTCGCGGTAAGGACTCCGAACCTTACTTCTGTTTTCAAAGATATTGTGTTTTGACCGAGTTGTGATCTGTTTTGTGTTTTCGTAGTCGACTTTTCGACATGGTTTTGATTTGACAAGACTTTCACCGCACAACTTTTAGTATATTATAGATATGATTATTGTATACGATTTGACTGTATTCTACGAAGATTTTACCGGTCGGAATTGATTCTACGCGATTTTAATTGAATAGGAAATTATCAGGACTTGATTTGATTTGGATTCTATAGATTGATAGTCTTGCATTGATGCCGTGGTTATTCTGTTGTAATTTGGTGAAATTCAGAATTTGTCTTTTTGCAGGCTTTTTGTGTAATTTCGATAGACTACCGTTACTCTGCCCGATTTTCGTATGATTTCTGATTTTCTCGGAATTGATAGATTGAATTGATCTGCCTTTGACTATTGATGTGATCGTTCTCGATTTCTTTAATACTGCTTATTGCATCGATTATTGCATTGATTGATTGATTGCTGAAGGACAAGTGGAAACCTAGTTGAACGTTGGTTATAGAAACCAACGTGTATTGAACGAACTACAACAGCACTATTGATATTGAACGAACTACAACAGCACTATTGATATCGAACGAACTACAACAGCACTATTGATATAGATTGACCACTACAACAGCACTATTGATATTGAACGATTGATAACTACAACAGCATCATGACTAGTGTTTGGGCTTGTCGAGTAAGACCAGTGTATGAAATTGCATGTACATGATATTGCATCGCATTAGATTTCCTGATTTGTATTGATTTATTGATGTCGGATCGGTTTATTGATATTGATTGGATTTATCGAATTGATTTACTATTGTACGGATTTCATTGATTTCATCGATTGACTATTGAGCATTGATATAGAAATGAACGGATATAGATATTGCATTGATAGCATGGACATCGTACTACTGCTTATAGATTTATTGTACTGCTGCCTATAGATTTGATAGATTCACTATTGCTACTGTTCTACACCGTATTGACTGATTTATAGATTCCTTGTCTCGTATCGCTTTTCTCATTTGACTTCATTAATTAGATCGTACTGATTTGACCGTAATGATTTGATTGACGAACATTGATCGATTGAATTGATTTATCGAATTGCTTGCCGTTAGTATTGACTGGTTTTATTGACTATTGATTTCCGGATTTGCATTGACTCTTTGATCATGTCCGATTGATTGATTTGACTTGAGTTGATTAACTTGCATATTGTTTTCAGTGTCGTGCTTTGATTTCAGTTGTAGGCTTTGGTGACCTGCTGGGCTTTGTAAGCTCATTATATGTGGTTAATGATTTCAGGTGCAGGACCTCCAGTTTGACGATCTTTCTGCCGAGTTCCGTAGCTTTTCTTTTGTAGCCTGTATGGCTAGTGTATTATTTCTTTTGGCTGTACTTTGACTGTTGTATATTTTGTGAATTATAGTATCCGCTGCAGTTTCTTTTCTGTAATGTAATTATCTCTGGATATATGTTTGGATGGGTTGATATGAACAGCAAAAGAGGGAAATAGAAAAATATCAGATGAATCCTTTCGCTACACGGATCTCGGGGCATTACATAAGCTCTGCCACCCAACCTGCATCGTTGAACCTTTGTTACCTTAGCAACATCATTAGAATGCTTTCATTTGGCCATAATCATTCGAATGCCTCTCATACCTTGCCAACTTTCAAGTATTTTATACCATCCTCACATTCTCTTGTAATATTGTTTTCTCCAATTTTATGTACAAGTAAATCTTTGTAATTAACACTCACTTAGTGATTATTTCAATTGGATTAGTTTTAACATAAAAACTTTGGCATCTCCCTTACTCTTTTCATTTATCCAGTTATGTGTGGAATTTTCATGCAAAATCAGGATGTAAACCTCTATCACTCTATTGCTATAAATTTCCTACGACATAATATGTTGGATAGACATTCTATATTTTCTATTTATTATTTTCATTTATGCCATGCTAATTGCTAATTATCTTCTTTCAATATTTTATTAGTTATTGTTCTTGAGATTTTACCACAAATTTTTATGTTGGACTCATATATTATGCCAGTTATAATTATGTTTCTGTTTCTAATAAATTTTTTTTTGAATTAAACATTTTTGAACTAAAAATTTATTTTACAAAATTAATAACTGAGAGAGATGAAATCTTAATGTCGACATGAAAAATATTTGAGAATGAGAGTAATAAGCCTACAAATAATGAAGAATTGCTTAATTGCATGTATGAATTGCTCTCCCATTCAGCACGAGCCTACGAGGCATTGGTAAAGATATTCTTTTAAAGATTGGCGGAGGAGCTTCTTAACAGTCAACGTCAAATTAAAGTCAGAAATATCATTCCGAATGGGCTAAACCTAAACCCTAAATTCTAAACCCTAAACCCTAAACTAAACCCTAAAAATCCTAAACTCTAAAAACCCTAAACCCTAAACCCTAAACCCTAAATCTTAACAAAGTTCGATGTAATTGAAAGGGAGATGTGTTCACTCCGATCATAATCTGACGGCCAAACGGAAGCAAGCAAGACATGGACTGACGGTGGCGATCGTTGCGTTAAACGATCGTTGGACCCCGTCACGCGTCACTTGCCTGCGTGGCTGTCAGTGCGGTCGGCCACGTATGCACCGGCATAGAAGCTTCCGACAAAACTTCTATAGCGACATCATCGCACACGCACGATTTGAATCGGACGATCGGTGCTTCACTGCTACTTGGCCAAGGCGTATCCGTTACCCCGCCGTTAAAACGCGTAAATGTAGAGTCGTTGTGGAACGCTGACCCTTTCAATTTGAGCACTTCGGTCTCTATCCTTTGTGGTCTTATATATGCCTTGGGCGCTTGAGCTAGACACCGGTAGTTGTTTTCTTCTCAGAGAGAGAGAGAGAGAGAGAGAGAGAGAGAGAGTAAGAGAGAGAGAGAGAGAGAGAGAGAGAGAGAGAGAGGGAGAGACGAAAGGGTGCTCGGAAGAAGAAAAGTATCAATTTTGTGTAATTTGAGAAGGCAGAGGCAGAATTGGTGAGTTTTTGGATATTTTTATCTTTTCGTATGTGTTTTATGATTTAGTATCAGCTTTTTGGAGTTGTTTGGCAGTGATTTTGCTATTGCGTGTAGGAATTGGGCATGAAAGAGATGAAATTAGAGTTTTTCTTAGCTTTGATGTTTTCGGTCGTTGATTCCTTTTTGTGCCTTTGCATCGATTTCTCAACGGATTTTCACTTTCTGCTCCTTGTATCAAGTTGCGCATGATAAATAGTCCCATGAATTCTTTTTATTCTTGCTTCGTTAAGGCTTTAAATTTTAGAACTTAGAAGTATTTGTGGAAGAATGGGAACTCCATAAATGGAATGATGCCCCTGGTCCCTTAACTCTGGTCGCTCACTCTTGAGTTCTCTGAATCATTTTTTGATTAATTTCTAGGGTTCTTCTTATGTGGGTGAACAAAAAGAAGAAGGAAGTACAAATTACTAGTTCGATCACCGATGGAAGTCTTATTGAGTACGGCTTTTAGTTTTATTTATGGCAAGCTATCTAGAGTTTACATTATATGTGTTCTCGGCCTTTTGGCTAAGATCAAGTGTAGTGTTACGCTGTTCATGGAAGCAATAAATGTAGAATAATGTTTCAAGTATTTATCCTATGACCCTGCCTTGTTGTTGTCCGATGACTAGACTTTTCATTCAGAATTTTACTCAAGTCTTCTTTTTTCATGGTATACTTTTTTATCAAGTTAGAAGATGCGATGTTTGGATGGTATAAATATCACTTAACCACAACTTTAAAAATTCTTTTGATATCGGTTTGGTTAAGTGGGTCATATTGTCTAGTAGAAATCAATGAACCTTCTAAATTTCCTCACAAATATATCAGACTTGATGATGGATGAACAAGGAGAAATGAAATTGTATATTTTTATTGGAATTCATCTACATTTAAATTTATATACGAGTCTGCAATTGCGGACTGTAGCTTGGATTTAGAGTAAAAAACAGCAAAAGATATATGCTACAAAATCACTATATATATAGTTCCTTGATAGCTCACAAATAGAAATCACAAAATATATATGTAGATCCTTGATATGCACACCTTAAATGAAGTTACTAAGAATCATATCCTTCGGGATAACCTAAACGGTTCCTTATTCTGCACACTCAAATGAACTGCTGCGAATCATGCACTTTGGAATTACATATACGAGAAATGGTAGATCTAAGGTTACATGGAAATAAGTTTTTCAAAATGGTTTGTAAATAATAGTTTTAACATTTCTGACAACACTCTACCAAAATGAATGAAAAATGAGGATTCATGAAGCTGGCCGCAAATAGTTGGGAAGATGATGATGATGGGATTACATATAGTATAAAACAACGATCCTTTTCTCATTAGGGTTAGTTTCTTGTAAAATCAAAGCAATATATGCCTACACCAAAGATCCTTTTCAAAAGTTTGTTTTTTCACTAGGATTAAAGCCTTGTTTTTAATTATGATATTTTGATTAACAAATTTGAATCATATAAGTAAATATCATAAGAAACGCTATATCTAGGCATATCATTGGATATAGTTACATTTATTACATAGGATATTCTTCAAAATAATTTAAGAAATCTCTTAGAACTACAAGTTATGATTATAACATTGTTTATTAGGATTTATGAACAAGGATAGGTGCTTATTTGGATGTTGTAGATAGAATATAATATGTTAAAACATGTTAAGATGATGCTAGAATACTATTAAAATACAATCGCTTTGTAATGCACAATTTATTAATTCAAAATTCATCCCTAAAAATTCTAGGCCAATTAGCATGAAGTTAACAAAAAAAAAAAAAGCCCATATGCTCGAGCTTTACAATTCATTAGGATGATAGAACTATAAGGGCATGAGTTATATGTTCTAGTGGATGACCATTGATCTTAAACTAATTGGTGAGGGCTACTATTAGTAGATTATGAACTCAATTTCTATATCACATTTGGTATGAGGATTATAGACTCTTAAGTGTATCTCAATGATCTATCTTTCTTATAAGCATTCCCTAAATTAACCATTAATCCCCCTTCAAGGAAAACTTTTTAATGCCATCAAGTGACATACAACAAGAGCTCATTCAATCACATGGAGTTTGTATGCTAGTCACCGATTCTTGAACTTTTTTAAACATGGTAGAGGCCAATAATACCCAAGAGAACCATTAACCACATTAACTATGTTATCCTATTTGAAACTTCAACTCTTTTATCATTGAAAAAAAAAACCTATTTTACTTCATACATTTCATCAATTTGCAAACTACACTTTTTTTTTTTTTTTTTCAGAAACTTCGAATCCTTTACAATATATCATTTAGATGTTCTTCAAATCACCATGAAGATATCTTGACATCTAAATTAACATAAAAGTTATCTTGATAACAAAAATGAAGAATAAAAAAAGACAAAAAATTAGCGTTGAAGATAAATTTTTATTTGATTCGGCAATGCATCAATGACGACTAATTTTCATTATAATTGAGTCATTGGATTCAATATGTAGTCCTAAAAAGAGGTACACATCGATATGTCCTGAAAGTTTTTGTGAGTCGATAAGTTATTAAACATGTCAAAAGATCTTTTCCTTATCATTATGATGACGATATATGACTCTCAACCAAGGTTCGTAGTTCGATGGTTCGATTGGGGTCGAATTAGATGACATAATAAATATTAATTTTATTTAAATATAACATAATTTATATAATAATGATGTAATCATATAAAAAATATGTCTTAAACATAATAAATAATCATGAAATATAAAACATGAAAGAATACTTATTTTAATTGAAGACATAAAGCATTTAAGAAAAAATGTAATAGTTCTCATTCCATTGTTCATATCATTGAAGACATAAAGCATTGCGTCAATTAAAAAATAACCAAAGATGCAATTTAAGCAAAGTTTTGTAAATTAAAGTTCTAGGCCACTACAACGTGATCTTTGTGATTTTCAATATTAAATTTGCATATTTGATAGTACATAAGATTCTAGAAGACTTTAAATTTAATTGATAATTTGGATTTTTTTTAAAATACAACATATATATTTCCCAAAAGAGTTGAATATGCCAAATCAAAATTAGTGAGATATATTCAATTACTTTGGAGAAGTATTGCTACTAAGTCATTGTGGTCTGATATGAAATATATAGCATTTTAAAATTTAAACTTAAGAATTTATTATTCATAAAGCACCAAACGACACACCTTACGGCTCCAGGTTCTGGCACAGGTGGTCCAGCTATCCCCTGGCTCCCAATTCCCGCACAGGATGACCAAATCAGGTCTCATTATTACCACATTGCATTGGGGGAGGAATGCATACCTATCAAGCCTCTATTATGCATTTGGCGTTAAGGAGTTGAGCTTGGCATTCTACGTCGTGTTGTACGCCGATCGGAGAGGAAGGAACAGGCCAAATGGCAGACTTGTTGCCAGAGGAAGGAACGGTAGACTTGATTCATAGTGCCTGTATGGAGAAGAACGATCGAACGGACTTGTGGAAAAGAGAACAAAGCCGAGCGGACTCACAGAGAACGAAACGATCGAACGAACGAAATGCTTAGGGTTGCTTGCGGGATTAAGAGTTTATTTTTTTTTTTAATCTGAACCGTAACACCGTAATTTGACGGTTGAAATTAATTCATGCTTGAACCGCTCGATTTTAGAGAAACATCGCTAGCCTGAGCGGTTCTCAAGCGGTTAGATGATATCCCAGTTCTATAAATGGATTGAATTGGCCGGATTGAGGTGTTTAGCAAGTTCAGCTGTCATATTATATATGCAATCTCTAATAATTTGGTTATATTTTAAAAATATGAATTTTTTTCTTAGTAGTGTTTCTTTTGCCTGTCGTTAAGACATTTTTATACTTTTTGAATTAAACCCAATTATGTTTTATTTACTTCAATGCATTTGAAGTGATTGTTGGTATGTAATTGAGTAATAGATGGTTGCTATTACTATTATAATATTGTGATAATAATATGTGTGTAAAAGACAAATAAATATTGGTTGACCCATTGGTTGGAGATTGATTTACCTATACATGATTGTTAACCGACAGACTTTCCTTTAAATACTATGACTGAGTGTTATCCTTTACTAATACAATGATACAACGATTGTGAGTTACAAGGAGTTATTATTGTGTCGACGGGCAAAAAATGACAACTCTATTTACTGAGCCAACATTTTATTAATATTAATATAATCTAAAAAAATATCAATTAAGTCGGAATTTCTTACTTGTTTAGTGTGACTATTGAAATACATGTTATTGAGGCATTGTTCCTATTAATATACGTATTTATTGCTCCCTTCACTTATTTTACTGTTACTAATACTTACACCGATATTGATTGACACTATTGATCATTACACTGATATTGAGTATATAACATATTGATTATGTAAAATGCTGAGCATGTGACATATTGGATAACATGTGTAATCATTCTAGGATTTTACTTTATTGATATGATTCTGACGATTTTCATTGAGACTTTGGTTTTTTTACAATTTCCTTACTGATTGATATTGATACGACGACTGTTGTATCGATTCAACACTTGTACTGGTTTATTGGTTTCCCTATTGTACTGGTTTACTAGCTTCCGTACCATACTATTTTACTATTTATAGATTATGCTGCCACTGCATATAAGTTTTATTATTTCTGCACTAATTCTTGATTTTATAATTGTTACTTTTAGACATCCATACTACTTTTTTACTATGCTTTGAATTCAATTATAAGATTTTAGTGACTTGTTGGGCTATTTAGCTCATTTTATGTGATTTAAATGATTTCAAGCCAGTAAAGAGATTCAGGAGTGTGAGACTGATCAAGATTCTGTAGGTTCTATTTTTTTAGTTATTCTTTTGTACTCAGGAATGGAAGGATATATTGTGATTCCTAAGTATTGTATGTGATATTTTTTTGTCAATGCATATAGATGTGTATTGATATTTTGAATTATAGAATTTATTTATGTTATTTATTACTGATAGATGAAATTATATAACCCTAGTTGTTATATAATAAAGATAAAAGAAATAATTATTTCAAATTAGATTTTGGGGCGTCACAAATTTGGTCTCAAAGCAATCTTGTTTGAAGAATGAATTGTTACCAGAGCAGAAAAAATTGATTGTGAATCAGGTAGATTGGGTAGATTAAGATTTATTATTTTGCATGCATAATTGAATGACATGTGATAAAATGAATTGCGTGACTATATGTTTTTTTCTTGACGTGTTTTGATTTGAATTATGATCGTACGAATTTCTTTTATATTAATTTTGTGTCTGAATCCTTAAGGAAAATATCGCAGAAGACATTTTTTTTAAGATGGGTAGACTCTTGGTCGAACCACATAAATCACATCGTGTTCATTGTGTTTGGTTGTGTGATTTGGGTTATTTTTCGCTAATTTGCAGTACACATAAGTGTGTCAAAAAATTAACCCGACCTGCCAACCCGACTCGAAAATTCTAGATTCGGGTTGACCTACTTAACAAACGAGTTGGGTTCGAATCTAAAAATTTGACCCGTTTAAAAAATGGGTCGGGTTCAGGTCAATGTGCCAACCTGATTTTAACTCGGATTGAAAGATTCACATATTTTGCAGAGAAGCGAGCTTAAAGGAGGTGAGAATGAAATTTTATTTCATAACTTTGTTGTAGTTCGCCATTTCCCTTACAATTCTGAACGGTCGCTAGTTCAGAAGTTCCGAATGGTTTGCTGGTTCGAGTCAGAGCGGAGTAGAAGAAGCACGTGAAAGGGGATTTGGCTGAAGAAGAAGCACGCGAAATGGATTTGTCAATCAGGTGGATAGTCAGTTAGAGTTGGATTTTGCAGAAGAAATACGTGTTATGGGATTTGGCCGAAGAAACGCGCAAAAGCAGAATTATAGATTTTTTTTAAATGGGTTAGCGTGTTGTGTCGGGTCAACCCATGTTTGAACAAGGTCAGGTTCAGGTCTGGGCTTGTGACCTCTTTCTTAATCGGGTCAGGTTCAGGTCCGGTCAAAGGATTTTCTTAAGGAGTATGGTGGTTAATTTAAATTAGGAATTGGAGCACAGTATTAGAAAAATTAAAATAGAAGAAAATATCCAAACAGAATGACGTATTCTAAGGAATGCTCTGGTGCAGTCTTTAGAATGCGTCAAATCATTTGGTGCATTCACCCCAGTAAGCTGAACTAAATTCTAAAATTATTGTAGCAATGCGCCAAATAGTTTGGCGCATTCCATTGAATGTGCTAAATTGTTTGTTTTATTCTAAATACGTCAAACAGTTGGTGCATTCAATGTAATGCATCATTATGTTTGGGTAGTTTGCTTCTTTTTAAAGTTTTTAATACCTACTTCTATTCCTAATTTAAATTAACCACCATGCTCCTTAAATTCGAATTGGACTTGAACCCAACCCGAAAGACCATTTTGACACTCCTAACAACACATATGTATATCAAGAAGCATATTATGGAATCTTTAAGATATTTATAACCATAGTCAACTTACTTCAACTTGATTTTTAAATATTGATTAATATAGTTCAAGAAGGGTACTTTTCAATGTGTCTTGCATATACATCAAGTATGCTGCAACTATACCCAAACAGAACTCTGGCTTGTCTTACTTGATGGACTTTATATAGTGCAAATCTGCAAGAAATATTTTCTCTTGTTTTTTTTTTCGGAACGAGGTTGGAGAATTTCATGAGCTAAAGTTGTATTCTTTTCTTGCAAGAGGGCAAAAAACAAATCCATGCATTTAGCATATGTATGAAATAAGAAATTGGAAAACTTATGAAACTGAATGCCAAAACTAGAGAAAACTTTTCATTTGCTTTGATACAATCACCAAGCCAGATAAACTGTGATTGCATCAATTACGAGCTGATTGGCAATATTCCTATTATTCTTTCATTCTATTCTTTACCTTTGATGAATTCACCGCATCTGTTTACCTCAGCCTCTTTTCATGTAGTCACAGTCACAGCAGATCAATAGCTTTTATTAGTTGTTCTGCGCTTGGTCTCAAAAGATGACATCTTATTCAAACAAATTTTGCTCATGTATAGAACAGTTAGATTCAGTATAAGTTTTGCTTTATCCACAAGTTTGTTTTCTCAATGTTTAGACTTAGTAGATGTGATTTGATGCCATCTTTCATACAATATCAGGACCTCCAATGCGATCACGTTTGTATGGATTCTCATCGGTTTTATAGATATGGAAGTCAACTTACTGGTGCTAATCATTTGTCCTATGAATTTACTACTGCAACATCATACTCTGAATGGACAACAGGATCCCTCAAGCTTGATCTTGGAAACTCACCTAACTCCACTCTTTCTAACCAGTTTTATAGCGATTCATCCATTCCAAGCAACAGTAAGGAAGGGCACATCTCCACAATTACTGGCACCAATTGCAAGCAAGCCGAGGTAAATTTTGCAGAGAATTATGCATCTTGTAGCCGCAGCATGAAGCATGCCCTTCAAGAAATTGAGAGCGTCCTTATGTCACCTGATCACAATGAAGCAGCTACCAGCACAAGTGCTGAATTTGAGGAAATCAAACCAAAAGTTCTCACAAAGCAACGATCCAGGCCAGAGAGGCACCATTCACAGGCTAATATAGCATCCACCCGCCAACTACAATATTCCTATAATCTTCCTGAGAAGCGGCCAAGGGAGACAATGGAAGCCCTCCCCATGATGGATATCAAGCATTTGCTTGCAAGATGTGCGGAAGCTCTAGATGATGGCAGGGTGAATGAGTTTGACACCCTCGTAAAGGAGGCTGCTAAATTCGTCTCCATAAATGGCGATCCCATCCAGCGGGTTGGTGCTTATATGCTGGAGGGTCTAGTTGCTCGCCATGAGGCCTCCGGCACTAAAATCTACCGTGCTCTAAGATGCCGCCAACCAGAAAGTGAGGAGCTACTATCGCATATGCGAATTCTGTATGACATCTGTCCTTATTTCAAATTTGGTCATATGGCTGCCAATGGAGCAATTGCTGAATCATTGAGAAATGAGGATAGGATTCACATCATCGACTTCCAGATCGCACAAGGGACACAGTGGGTTACTCTAATACAGGCACTGGCTGCCCGTCCTAGGGGCCCTCCTCATGTCAGGATCACAGGCATTGATGATCCAGTATCAGAGTTTGCAAGAGGAGATGGCTTACAGCTTGTTGGTAAGAATCTATCTGAAATGTCGAAGAAGTTCAACATCCCACTTGAGTTTCATGGCCTTTCAGTTTATGGTCCTCAAGTAACAAGAGACATGCTTGAAATCCAGCCAGGTGAGGCTCTTGCAGTGAATTTCACTCTCCAGCTTCACCATACACCGGATGAGAGTGTCAATGTGAACAATCCTCGCGACGGATTGCTCAGAATGGTGAAGTCCTTGTCACCAAAAGTTGTCACATTGGTAGAGCAGGAATCAAACACGAATACAACGCCATTTCTTATGAGGTTTTCAGAGACATTTGATTACTACTGTGTGATGTTCGAGTCGATTGATGAGAGCTTGCCAAGAGACAGCAAGAAGAGGATAGACGTGGAGCAGCACTGCCTGGCCAAGGACATTGTTAACATAATTGCTTGTGAGGGAGAGGAGAGGATCGAGCGGCACGAGCTGCTCGGCAAGTGGAGGTCGCGGCTCACCATGGCTGGTTTCAAGTCATTCCCCTTGAGCTCTTACGTCAACTCAGTGATAAAGACTCTTTTGGGTTACTATTCAGATAAGTATACATTAGTAGAGAAAGATGGTGCAACGTTGCTGGGCTGGAATAATAGGAATTTGATATCTGCTTCGGCTTGGCATTAGTTTGTTCATTAGTTGTGAAGGAAGTTCCATTAGTATCGCACTAGCATAATAAATCTGGCAATGATGGGTTGCTAAAACTCAAATGTTATTTGCATCTGCGGGTCTCGCATCTCCTGTAATCTTTTGTTCGCTGATTATGTTCAAGTAGATTTATTAGTAAAGCTCATGTTGAATCTTATTTTATGTATCCCTTTTTTAATGGATGTTTAAAACATTTATAAACGTTCCACCAGCTGAAAAATAAAAAATCTCTCCATCTCTTTATGGCCTCCTCTTTCCCAATTTTTATTAGGTCCAGTGTCGTGACGTAGCTCTACGTTCGGACGCCAATAACATGTTGCCACGTGCTCTTACGCTTTAACGCGTGGCCTGACAACCCGACCTGGACCGGAACCCAGGATTGCTATGTTCGCGTATTGCTAGGTATTGCTAGGTATTGCTTGGTAATAGCGAGAAATACTGTTATGTGAAGACCAATACCAAGCAATACCTAACAAAACCGGGATTTTGCTCGGTATTGCTAGGTATTGCTCGGTATTGCTAGGTATTGGTCTTCACAGGGCAGTATTTCTCGTTATTGCCGAGCAATATCTAGCAATACCCCGGTCTGCACAAATCAACTAATACATAGCAATCCCGGGTTCGGTCCGGGTCGGGCCGTCAGGCCGCGTGGTAAAGAGTAAGAGCACGTGACACCATTTTACTGGAGTCCAAACGTAGAGCTACGTTAGGACATTGGACCTAATAAAAGCCCCTTTTTCCAGGCTCATGCCTGTAAAGGTTTGTGGGACTTGTAAGTGAGTCAAGATGGCTCGTGATTTAGCTCGAGTTTATTAAACAATGAGTTAGATTTCAAGTATTAGTATAAATTTGAGCTCATATGTTATATGAGCTTGAGCTCAAATTCGGCCCGACTCAACTCTTTGGATTGTCAACCCAAGTTGATTTATATTAATTAATATACTGATATTTATCTTATCTTAATAATTATTTTATTGTTCTAATTCACAATAAAAATCGAGCTAAAAAAAGAATCAATCTTAAGCTTTTTAATTGAACTTGAGCATTTGTGTTGAGTTTGAGCTTCATATTCTTCACTCGAGCCAAGCTCTAAATAAATGAGCTCTAGTTCAAATTCAGTATAAATTAAATAAGCCCTGTTCGATGAAGCAAATTTTCCACTTGTTTACTCTTTAATTGGTGCGGTTCTATTAGGGTATTTTCCTAAATCTAAGTCTTCCATCCTGCCATCTCCAGCTTCTCTGACTTTTTATTTTATTTTATCATGGTATCATCTGCTTATTATATCTCTGGTGCAAGTATACCTCTCTGTTTTTTCAAGATTTTAAATCAGCTATGGATGTTCTTTTCTTCAACCCATTTCTCGGTTAAAATTCTTTGTCTTTCTCTCTATTGTTAGAATATAGAGTTTCAACCTTAACGATTTTATTGACAATAACAAATAATGAAGTTAGCTAGTGTCAGTATAGTTCGGCAATAATGATTATGAGACTACAATGGGGCGGTTGGAAGATCATAGTGAGGTGACGATGATCGAGAGATCGTAGTTGAGTAAATGTATTCAGAAGACCGTAGCACGATGATGGTGCTCGGGAGACCGTAGTTTGAGTTGGAAGTCAAGAGCCTATAGTCGAATAATGATGGTTAAAAGACTATAGCCGGTGGTTAAAAAGTGATTGTCGAGTGATTCATGGTGGTTTGGAGACCATAATCAAACTTTATTTGCCACATGGTATCAAGGGCGAAACCACATGTTGCTTGGGAGGCAATTAATATCGATGAGTCAAAAAGACTTTCAAACTGGCATCTATTTATTCTCAATTAACATACAAATGACACTTCTCGCTACCAAAATCATCTAATCATCCAAAAATAAAATAAAATATATACATCAAGTATTTATATGAACTCTTCAGATTTTCATTCATCCAAAGATTTAAACAAATAAATTTAGAATGCAATAATTTTAACAAAATACCTAAATAAACTCTGAATTAATAAAGGATGTATGTACCTTATGATGAAGTTAATCGGAGAGGAGACATCCAGCCAGCAAATGAATGCAATAGAGATCAAAACAACCAAAGTAGCTGAAAACAGAGATATATTTTCTTGTGTACTGTTTCTGTAATACAAGTATATATATGCTTCTAATACTTAGGAAACTATAAGTAGTAATGCTAGTAAAAGCCAAACCTACTGGTTGATAACTAAAATAGGAAATGAGGTAGTGGAACGCCAACTAGTAAAGCAATAATATGGCTAAAAGCATAACAGAAACGTTAAGATACTCCCTTGGCCAAAGATGTTCCGCATCAGGACTCCCCCGCCGGCGAAGATTCTGCTGTCTTAGCAGAAATGTTTGTTTGTGCTTCATTAGTCGGATAATACGGGTAAAGATCTGCTACATTAAAAGTAGAAGCTGTGCCAAATTCAGAAGGTAGATCTATAATGTAAGAATTGTCGTTGATTTTTTTTAAGATGGAAAAGGGCCAACTTTTCGACGACCCAATTTAGAATATACGCTTAAAGGTAGTTGTTCACGGCGAAGGCGTACCATGACTAACTTGCCGGGTTTAAAAATTCTCTCCCGCCGTTGGGAATCAGCTGCCAATTTATAATTCTCATTAGAGTTGAGAAGCTTCAGGCGGATGTCAAGGAGCATCTGAGAAAATTGATCAACCAACTGTGCTGCATTTGGGTAAAATGGCGACATCGACTGTATGGTTAGGCACCTTAGTATAAACAATATGAAATTGAGAAGTACATGTTGAACGATTCGACATGCTATTATATGCGAACTCAGCTTGGCTCAATAGCTCATCCCAGCGTTTAGGTTGCTCTTGTACTAAGCACCTTAGCCTATTTCCCAAAATACGGTTTACCACCTCAGTTTAGCCATCCAATTGAGGGTGATAAGCTGAACTAAGATTGACATTAGTTTTAAGTCTTTTTTACAGTTCACGCCAAAATGGCTAATAAATTTAACATCTCTGTCCGACGTCAAACTGCACGGAATGCCATGTAGGACTATTTCGTTGAAGAATAAGCGAGCAATGTTAAGAGCATCAAAAATTTTTTTTGCAACCAATGACTACTACAACCATACTGGAGTCGTTACCTCGCTTGGTTCTAGGGAGTCCAAGGACGAAATCAAGACTAAGATCTTCCCATATTGTGTCCGGAACCGGTAATGGCATATACAACCCGGTGTTTTGCTTACCGGCTTTGTAGCCTTGGCATACTGGGAAGCATTCAACAAATCGAGTGACATCGCGATGCAGATGTGGCCAGAAGAAATGAGATTGAACTTGCTCGATGGTCTTCTCATGTCCGACGTGAGCTGCAAGGCCTCCTGAGTGGATCTCTTGAATGATTTGGTGTTGCCAGGATGAATCTGGCATGCACAGAGCATGCTGTTTGAACAAATACCCATGTCTTATGGAGTAGTGACCAACTGTGGATTATTCTAAGCATGCGGCCCACATTTGTTTGGAATCTTTGTCAGTTTCATACAGTTCCTAAGGCATTGAAGTCCCGTTAATTCGGTATTCAGCTGAGTCAACAAAGTGCATTTTTTACTCAAAGCGTCGGTGACTCAATTTTCTGAACCGGATTTGTGTTTGAGGACAAAAGTGAACCTTTGTAAAAACAAGATCCACCAGGCATGCATACAGTTCAACGTCTTCTGATTGTTGATGTACTGTAAAGCCTTGTGGTCGCTATGCAACACAAAATCTTGATGCAGGAGGTAGTGTTCCCATTGTTTGAGGGCACGCACAACGACATACAACTCTTGCTCATACACACTCTATTTTTGGCGAGCTGGACAAAGTTTCTCACTAAAATATTCAATTGGCTTGTTTTGTTGCATCAAGACGGCACCGATACCCATGGCCAAAGCATCTGTTTCAACAGTAAATGGCTTTTCAAAATTTGGAAGTGCAAGTACTGGAGCAGAAGAGAGTGCAGCCTTAACAACTTCAAAGCTAGATTGATGAGTCACTACAGGAAAAACAGTGAAAACCGGCGGTTTTTACCGGCGGTTAGTGTAAAATTACCGGCGGTTTGTCAAATTACCGGCGGTCTAACGGCGGTTTAGTGACCGCCGGTACAAACGGCGTAGGAAACAAATTCCGACGGCCTTTTACCGGCGGTTTATTTTTGCGGCGGTTTTCCGGCGGCCCATACCGCCGGTGATCACCGGAATTTCAACCGTCGGTCTTTCGGCGGTTTGGCCGCCGGTCATAGTACCGGCGGTCTAATGTAACCGCCGGAAAACCGCCGGTCATAGTACCGGCGGTGTTCCGGCGGTTAAACCTGGCGTCGTCTGGTTCATTAGACCGCCGGACGGCGCCGTTAGACCGCCGGTATCTTACCAGCGGTTGACGGCGGTTATAGCCGTCGGTATTACCGACGGTTTAAACCGTCGTGCGTCCATCGTAGCACCGCCGGTGATCGTCGGTAAGCCGCCGGTATTCACCGGCGGTTTAATAATAACACCGGCGGCTTTATCTTGCCCGTCCGGTATCGTAGTTTCCGGCGGCCAAACCGCCGGTTAGCCGCCGGAAACCTGTAGCACCTGAAAAAAAAAATTGACAGCATCCCCTCTATTTGAGGGAGGTTCACCCTAAAGTCTAAACCTGCAGAAAAAGCATATATATGTTGGGCAACACGCCGCTATATTCATCACAACCAGAAAATACAAAATTCATCACAACATTACAATCACAAGTTCACAAAATAGTTCATGATAATGCTACAATCACCAGTTCAGAAGTTCACAAGTTCTAATTAATACATTCATCAAACATAATAAACATCTAATCATCATCGGTATCCTCACTGTCTGCAGATGGCTGCTCCTGTTGGTCCTTCTTCCTTTGTTTTCCAGCTCTGTAGGATTGCAACTCTGCTTGCATTTCATTCTGAGCCTTCCTCATTTCTTCAATCTCTCTAGCTTGAACCCTTTTCATCTCTTCAATCTCTCTAGTAAGTGCTGCAACCCTCTCACTTACAGATTCTTCAGCTCCACTTGGATCATGGAATGCAGAGGTGTATGAACTGCCCTCAATAGCAAAAGCTTGTGAACCCATGCCATATACCCTCCCCCTCTGTCTTCCACCAACAACTTCTGACCATGTGTGATACTCAGAAGTATGGGCCGATCCAGAAGATGATCCCTCGCCAGTGGACTGCCTACTTTCTCTAACTCGTAAGAAATCATCCTGCAAGTTACAAATAGTTTTATTAAAATAAATTTTTATTCTAAAAATCCAAAAAAATTTACTCACATGAGCCTTCTTAGATTTCTCATCAACCCACTGCTGGTCAGCTTGATGTTGATGAGTTCTTGTATGCAGCTCCAATGGTGTTGGCTCCCGACCCAGGTGCGCTTTCTGAAAATTTGATGCTTAGTTATACTAACATAAATATATGTAATAAACAAATTCAAAACACTTACCAGTCGCCGCCTATGTTCTGTATGAGGTACAGATCCACCAGTATGAAGAGAGCTTCCTAAACCGCCGCAGTCAGAGGCTCTGCTCTGTTTATTCTGCTCTCTCATTTTTATAAACTCCGGGGTAGCCCAAGCACTACTCAAATCTGCCCAAACGCCCTCTCCAATCCAATTAGGCCTCTGCCCGGACTTTCTAATGTCCGTGAACATGTCTCTGAGACGGGTCGCTCCTCTCCTCTCAAAATTAGATCTGATCCTCGTGCTGTACTCAGGCAACCACCTAAATTCTTTCTGTACAAATTTAGGCAATATCAAAAAGATTAGTACAAATTAAATCATATATTTGAAATAATACAAAAAAAATATACCTGAAATTCTCCAAACCACATATCTCTAACAGGCTTTGGGATCTTCTTCCAGGATAAGTAAGGAGCATCATACTTATTCTTTATTATATCCCGGATCATATGTATAGGTGGCCTTGAAGGATTGAAGCTGCAAGTGACTTTGTTTATCAATAACATGTAATATATCAAAATAAAAACAACTGAATAACTTAAATTGAACTTACTTATCGCCGTCAGGCTCGATGTATTGACGCTTATCTGTTGCTGTTGCAGGATCGGTAGCGCCAACCTCTGGTGGTCGTGATGGTCCACCCTGTTCATGCTGCACCGGATAGGGGTAGTAATATGGGTAAGGGTAAGGAGGGTGAGGACCAGTGGATGGACCAGCAGCCTGTGATGATGGTGGGGGGTAATATGGATAGAATGGAGAAGCATGTGTCTGATCTGGAGAGGGGAAGCGAGGACTCGTCGAGCTGGGAGGGAAGTGGCCAGGGAAGTATGGAGGTGCAACAAGAGGTGGATCTAACTGTCCCTGACCCTGCTCTGGTGAAGGCTGCTGGCTCCTGGCAGGTGGTGGCGGTGGTGGTGTAGGTAGATCTGGTGCAACTGAAGGCCCCTCACCTACCTCAGTCTGTGTGGGTACTCTGCTAGTCGTAATCTTCTTCCGGCGGAACTTTGAGGCAAATGATTTACGAGGAGGATCGTCGCCTAAAGCCATCTGCAATATTAAAACAAAAATAATTAAGAAACAGTTAATAAAACAGTTAATAACTCCAATATTTTGCTCTAACGTGAACGAGTAAGGAGCTTTGGGCTTCATTAGTTTACCGTCAGTTGTTGTTACTAACTCCAAATTTTTTCGCCGACAAAACTCTTTAATGTCCATCCTTGCTTTGACATTATCTTTACTCTTGCCTTTAACATCCATAATTGTATTAAAAATATTATCCAGAAAATTCTTCTCAATGTGCATAACATCCAAGTTATGTCTTATCAAATTAGTTCTCCAATAAGGTAATGTCCAGAAAATACTTTTTTTAATCCAATTATGTTGAACACCATAACCCGGGAATTTAGATTCTGATAGCATTGCATACTCAATAATTGTTGGAATGTTGGAAAGTCTCTGGAGTATCTCATCACCACTTAATCTGGGTGGAGGAGGTGATCGCTCAATTCTGTTTTTAACAAATGCTTCTTTATTTCTTCGAAACTGATGATTAGCATGTAGAAACATACGATGACAATCAAACCAAGTATTTTTCCCTCCATGTTTTAATGTGAAAGCTTTACTGTTCTCTATGCAGTAAGGACATGCTAATTTCCCTGCTGTGCTCCAACCAGACAACATACCATAAGCTGGAAAATCACCGATAGTCCACAGCAAAGCAGCTCGAAGGAGAAAATTTTGTTTTATTGATATGTCATATGTGAGCACTCCTTCCCATAATAATTTGAGGTCATCAATTAATGGCTGCAAATAGATATCAATCTTTGCCTTCGGATTATGTGGTCCAGGTATAATCAGAGTTAAGAACATGAACGGAGTAGTCATACACATCTCTGGTGGCAGGTTGTATGGTGTTAATATAACTGGCCAACAAGAATACGGTGTAGCTGTTTGACTATAAGGAGTAAAACCATCAGTACATAATCCCAATCTTATGTTGCGGGGTTCAGCAGCAAATGAAGGATGCACTCGATCAAAATGTTTCCACGCTTCAGCATCTGATGGATGAGAAAGAACATCACTTTTTGCTATTTTCTCCTTATGCCATCTCATATGGCCTGCTGAACTCATTGATGCATAGAGCCGCTGAAGTCTTGGAATGATTGGTAAATAAAACAAACGGGAATATGGCACATCTTTCTTTGGACGACGTTGTTTTCCCGAGTTCTGCTTAAAATGAGGAGCATTGCAGATGTGACAAGTAACTTCTGCTGCATCATCCTTATAGTATAACATACATCCATTGATACAACAATCAATCTTTGTAGCAGTGAGACCCAGCTTGGATACTAATTTCTTTGTTCGGTACAAGTCTGAGGGAATTATATTGTCAGCCGGATTAGTTTCCTTCATAAGACCAATAACGTCATTAAAACACTCACGGGGAATATTATACTCAGTTTTAATACTTAACATCCTCACTGCAATGGATAATTCCGAATGCGTACTGCAACCTTCCCAAATTGGCTTTTGGGCTGAATGTAATAACTCAAAGAATTTTTGTGTCTCTGCATTTGGTGGCTCTTCCACATTAGACCTTAAATTATGACCTGCTACATCAAAAATAAGGTCTTCATAGGGTCTACTCATTTGATTTTCATGAAATGTTTCATAAGCTGTAGATGAACCAGCATGAGCATCTCTATGTGGCTCGTACTCGCCATGTGATGTCCAAATCCAATAGTTTGGAAGAAATCCCCTACGATATAAATCAAGCTTCACATCATCGGGCTTTAGGAATGCTAGATTTTTATGCTTCGAACACGGACATCTAAACATTTTATCAAGCTGAAAGGAAGGCAGTTGAGATGCAACTTGAATGAAAGTTTCAACTCCCTGTATAAATTCAACTGTCAATCCTTTTCGACCCGGCAATAATCTATTATACATCCAATATCTCTCTTCTTGGATAGTCATTTGCACGTTGAAGTAAACGTACCCTACATGTTGGAGGCATAAACAATCTGTTATACATCGAAATAGATTTTTATGCTTTAAAAGTCACCTCTAATAAACCAATGTTCCTTATAAGAATTCTCAAGGTCAACAAGCCATTGCCAAAGAGGCAATCTACCAAGTCTTGTGCAACTAAATAAACTATATACCAATATTATAAATATTAAAAATAGAGAAGTTGCAATGAATAATTTGATCAAAATCATCAATACTAGTTAAATTAATATCACTTTTACAAAAAACCCAAATTTTACTGGAACAATTAGCGAAGGAAAAAATCAAACTTTAGGAAGAATCAACCATGGGCTCTAAAAGGACTAAAAAAGAAATATTAAGATTTCAGTATAAATTGTGGATACGCATACAAGTTTCACGATAACCAACACATGTAATATTCACAACCATATAACTAATCATTAAGATCATTTTTTGAAAGAAGTGTTGTATCTTGTGATTCTAGAATCAGCAGAAGATTCAAGTAATTACTTTTTTTTTTAGTTTTTCTTATAACTTTTTCAGAAATCATCTTTAGTAACATTAACTAAACTTATGTCCTTAAGTTTATCAACAAACTTGTGGTAATAATCCTCATTGGCAGAATTTATCTCGCCCTCCTCTCAATTGCGAGGAGAAGGACAAATACCTTATGATTCCTCACTAGATTGCTCAGTAAAAACCTCCTTTCCTTTATTATCTCCAACCATCTCAAGAGATTCAGCATAAGATAACACAAAAACTAGAATCTTAACATAAGGAACCATTTTAAAAAACATTTAAAGAAATATAAGTTTAATGAGGACCTTTGGCATTATTCACAGTATTACATTCAGGTCCTAGAATATGCAGAATAGTTGAATCAAGCCCAACATCAAGAGCAACTTGAATTAAAGAATTGGTAAGAACATAATTACCTTCGTTGGGATTCTTCATCTAAAATCACTCAAGCATAGTTAAAAGTTAAACCCAACTGTCTAGATTTGGAGCTTAATAACTCAAGCATTAATCCAAATTGATTTTGACAAACAATATAAGCATTAATCCAAGCAAATCTAAACCTATATATGCACCATAACTCTCTCCCACATTTTTAAAGTATAAAACATTAACTAACAAGATAATATCAACAAATAATCAAAGAAAAACCATTAAAATTAACCTTAAAAGAGAAATCGGTTTGTTTGGGGTCGGAAACAATCGGCGGTCGGGCGTCGGAGTAAAGGGGTCGGCGGCGGTCGGACTGGGGACGGCGGCGGTCGGACAGGGGTCGGCGGGGGGTCGGAATGGGGTCGGAGGCCGGAGTTTCTTCGTCGGGGGCTGATCGGACGAGCGGAGGAGCGATATGAGCGAGCGGCCGAGAGAGAGAAGGAAACAAGGAAAATGAAATGAGCGGAGCGAGGGGGCTCGTATTAGGGCTTTTACCGGCGGTTTAGACCGCCGGTAAAAAATCACTTATCACCGTCGATTAAGACCGCCGGAAAACCGCCGGTTCATGTCTATATCCGGCGGTTTTTCGGCGGTTTAGACCGCCGGCAAAACTCACTTATCACCGGCGGTTTAGACCGCCGGATAAGCGCCGGTTAATGTTGAAATCCGGCGGTTTACCGGCGGTTTAGACACCGTCGGTATTACCGACGGTGTATCGTAGCTAAGCCGTCGATTAAGCCGTCGTTGGCGTCCGACGGCGTAACCGCCGGCGTAGCCGTCGGTAATACCGACGGCCTCTAAACCGCCGGTTCAAACCGCCGGTTTTCACTGTTTTTCCTGTAGTGAGTGTCCGACCAAGAGAATTGCTTCGATTTCAAACAATCTGTGAGTGGGGCAGCTAATATACTGAAACCTCGTATAAAGCGTCGATAAAAGTTTGCCAATTCATGGAAACTCTGCACATCGAAAAACGACTGAGGCGTTGGCCATTCTGAGATGGCTTTCACCTTTTGGTGGTCTACCCGCACACCATCTGCCGAAATAGTGAAAACCAAAAAATAAACAGTATCTGTGGCAAATTCACATTTGGGCAAGTTCAGATATAATTTGTTGGCTTGCAAAATTTCAAAAATTTGATTTAAGTGTTTGAGGTGCTCGGTTAGCGAGGGACTGAAAACCAAGATGTCGTCAAAATAGACAACACAAAATTTGTTCAAGCATGGCTTCAAAATTTCATTCATAAACCTCATAAAAGTAGAAGGGGCATTACACAACCCAAAAGGCATCACCCTCCACTTGTACAACCCTTAATGAGTTTTGAACGTGGTCTTCCATTCGTCGCCGGGTCGAAGACGAATCTGGTGGTAGCCGCTTCGCAAATCAAGCTTAGAGAAGATTACTGCTCTAGACAATTTCTCTAGCAACTCATCAATTCTTGGAACAGGAAACCTAAATTTAATTGTAATCTTATTGATTGCCCTACTATCCATACACATTCGTCATGACCCATCCTTCTTGGCCACTAGGAGTGCGGGAATTGCACACGGACTCAGGCTAGGTTGTATCAATTGTTTCTCTAACAAGTCATCCACGAGTTCTTGAACAGTAGCATAATCTTTGGGACTCAATCTGTAAGGAGGCAGATTCGGAAGTGTAGCTCTGGGTACAAAATCGATTTGATGTTGAAGAGATCTTAGTGGCAGTAATGATGCTGGTAAAGTAACTGGACCAATTTATTCAAATTTATTTAGGAGCTACTGCACTTTGGGTGGAACATTGCTGTGATAATTGGGAAGATTTTGCTCCTTAACAACCAATGCTAGTAACACCGAAGCCTCATAACCGGATTGAACAAGGGCTGAACCGGACACCAGGTGCATCACGGCAGCTTTACTGTTAGTTAGCCCCACATTCTCAGCAGGATACGGTAGCAAGTTGAGGCGTCTTCCTTTCCAATCAAAAGAATAGGAATTTGATCTGCCATCATAAATAGCTCCTACATCAAATTGTCATAGTTGCCCCAAAATTATGTGGCATACATCCATATCAAGGACGTCACAGAGCACCTCACAAACATAATGTTTTCCAATCAAAAACGTTACCTGGCACATCTTGGACACCATGATTTCCATTCCTTTCTTCACCCAAGTGATTTTGTAAGGATTGCGGCTTTTAGTGGTCTTTAGTTGTAATGCTTGCACAACGGATCGGACAATGACATTCTCAGTGCATCCACAATCCACTAGTAGATCACACACCTTACCGTTGATAGTACATCTAGTCTTAAAAACGGAACTTCGTTGGGACGCCGTATGTTGCCGAGGTGCTAATAACATGACACAAATCAAGAGATTACCCACATATGGTGTAACTTCTTCCTCTTCTTTCTCGTGTTCTTTTGCTTTGCCTTGTGCCTCTTCACCCTCAACCGTGGTGAGCTGTAATTGCGTCCGATTAGAACACTCATTGGATTTGTGTCCTACTTAGAAACATCGGAACCACTTGATTGTTGAAGGCCTAGCATATGAATTCTCCCGTATGGGGGCTTTAAGTTTGTACTGCATTTTCGGATCAGATAGAGGCCCTGGAGCTGTCACATGTTGTGACGAGCTGCTAGGGTTTGGAACAATAATAGGTGCTTTGCCAACCGGAGTAGCAGGCTTTGGCCCTTCAACATTGTAATCAGCATACGATTTCCTAGACGAGTGTTGTTTGTAGCCCCTTGTCAACTGAATTTTTGCTTTTAATGCAAAATTAACTGACTGTGACAACGACCATACCGCATTCAGTTCCAATTTTTCTTGGATGGCGTCTTTAAGTTCCCCAATATATCTAGCGACAATTTGATTGGTGTTCTCATTGAGGTCATTTCGAGCATTGAGGCGATAGATTTCCTCGGTGTAGCCTCTCACAGTCCGATTTCCCTGATTGCGATACTGGTATTTGAGGTACAACATTTGTTCATAATCTGTGGGAAGGAAATGCAAGCGGAGAAGTTGCTTCATCCTTCGCCAGCTGCGAACCGGACCACAACCTTCCCTTCGGAGAGTTTGCAATAGTTGCAATCACCAAGCGCTCGCTTCACCTATCAATCTACAAGCCACATACTTCACTTGTTTCTCCGGCTCAATTTCCATGTATTCAAAAAATGTCTCTACCGACCTCTCCCAATCGAGGTAATCCTCGATATGTAATCTACCATAAAAAAAAACGGAATATCAAGCTTTACCCGAAATTCTCCCTGAGGCCGGCCAAATGCAGCTCCCCCATGCCTGCGATTGAATTGTGCTGGCATCGTTTCACCTTCTGAGTCGGAATGCAGATTGGCATTGAACTGTCCAAAGTCCTCCTCCTCTGGTGACTTCCAATACAATGGGCACTCGCCTACACCCTTGGTATGGCTCTCGATCATGCCGGCCAGCTCCCTGGGGTTGCAATCGATTAATTCGATTCCCTCCCACCTCCATTTGAAGGGTTTGAAACTCCCTGTGTATGTCCACCGAGAGCTGAAACAAATCGGCGGAGACCTCATCCATCCGTCGATTAAGGCCATTGTGGGCTTCCCACAACTCATCAAGACCGTGAATGTCGTCGCCAATCTCCCGTCGACTGGCAGGCTCTGATACCAAAACTGATGTAGGTAATCAGAGAAGAGACGTCCAGCCATCAAATTAATGCAATAGAGATCAAAACAAACAAAGTAGCTGAAAATGGAGATATATTTTCTTCTATATGATGTGTTTCTGTAATACAAGTATATATCTGCTTCTAATACTTAGGAGACTATAAATAGTAATGCTAGTAAAAACCAAACCTACTAGTAGATAACTAAAACAGGAAATGAGGTAGTGCAATGCCAACTAGTAAAACAATAATATGGCTAAAAACATAACAGAAATGGTAAGATACTCCCTTGGCCAAAGATGTTCCGCATCACCTTACATATCCAAAACTCTTGCTCTCTATTTGAATCAACATACTCAATAAGTTGCTTACCTTTTTCTGAAATATTGTAAACAACATATGAGTATAAAACTCAATAGGCCAACATGCTATTCACAACTTGTAATTGAAATAAGGAAGAACACACAAGGTTTACATTTTTATTCTAACTTATGACAAAGTTTAGGGTTTATACTTTATAGAGCATAACAATAGGATAAGTTAAACACACAAGATAATATAGATGCAAAAATGCACCTGACTCGATACCTGCTTAATTATAAGTCCTATTTGTTATTTCCCACCTACTCTAAGATGGTGCAGAGCAGAATATTTCAATCACAAAGTCAATTCAAAGGTCAGAACTGTTACGGGCTAGAAAATACGCGGCGATAGAGATTTAATTCTGCGTCTTAACGTTGTACGGATAACTAGCTCACACACAGATAACACAAGATTTTTATAGAGACATAACAATTGAAATCATAATTTGAAAAACATATGCATATGACATAAGCATACATGTAAAAACACCTAGTGCTTGACTATAATCACGCCACAATTGAAGATATTTTGGTCATCTAATTTATGATTTGAACATTCTAAATGCTCTTCGAGTCCTCGATTTGGACCCATTTGGGCTCGAATTGGGTCGAATTTGGTGTCGTTGCGTTGTTCTTTCTAAGACGTTCAACTAAACTATAAGTTTGTAGAAATCGGAGTTCAGATGATCATGAATTTAATTTTGAATTTTCTAACTCAATTTACCTCGAGATTCATGCCCAATCAAGATAATTTTTTGATGATATATCAAATAATATTTTTTATTTGCATTATTATCTATTAATATTTTAATAGTATTAAAAAAAAAAGACCTAAAAAGCCTGAAAATTTTGGCTTTGTAGAAGAGTTGGCGGGTTTGTGGTGTGTGAAAGAGGTTTTTTTTTCTTTTGTTTAAGAGCTCCAAATATAAAATGGTACATCACATATTTAAAATATATGAATATTCTATCAGTTATATAAACTTTCCTATAAATCTAAGAAAAAATTAAATTAGAACATTCTAATACAAATTAAATTAAATTAAATTTGAAAAGTTTTAATTTATTTTAAGATTAGTATTTATTTTATATTTACTTTAAACTTTTTTATTTATTTAAAGATGAAATTAGATTGCCTTATAGTTTTGATAAATCTTAGCCTACTTTAAAATTTCTTAGATTTCTGTATGAGGTTTGAGGAGCTTGTATATAAATTTTAATTTATCTTTAACAAACTTTATATCCCGCGGTGAAGATTCTTCTGGCACCGAACTTCTGTTTTTGAGGGGAAATCTTACTCCTAAGTCCTAACCAAAGAAAAGTCATGCATGCTCAGTCATCTGTACACTGTTGAATAGATATATAGCCAGGTTTCGTATGAGTTTTAAGGCATATTTATTGGCCCGGCTAATTATTTATGTCCGATGCTTTGTCCTTCACCTCAGCAGATCTACTCAGGCACCGAATGTCGCCTCCCAACTCTCCTCTCTTCCTCTTCAGCCTCCTTACAATCATCCTATCAATCAACGTTCAAACATATTCCCAAATTGATCAGGACAACCCTTTCGTCACCGACTGCCATGGCGATAACTTCACCTTATTAAGCCCCTATGACTCCAACCTCCGCCTTTTGCTCAATGAACTCATCGCCTCCACCCCCAAGTCCACCTCTTTCTTCATCCTCGAACTCTCCACTTTCCCTGAAATCTTCGGCCTCGCGCAGTGCCGCCCCGACGTCACTCCCGCTGTCTGTTTCGCCTGCCTCAACAATTCCGCCGTGGCATCCTTCAACAATAAAGGCTGTGGACTTAGGAAATCTTTCGCCAATCGTGCTGGACACTGTGTCCTCCATTACTCAGACCAGACGTTCTACAATATCCTGGAAGAGAATTTGTTTGTTTGGTATACATATGCCCAGAACGCATCGGCTTCCTTCAACAGCCGAGTGAATATCTTGATGAAGAGTGTGATGGAATCGACGACGGCCGCAGAGTTGAAATTTGCGGTGGCGAATGATTCGGTGGATTCGCCGAATATATATGGGATGGGATGGTGCTCGTTGGATTTGGCGAGCAGCGACTGTGCCCAATGCCTTAGTAACGTTTTCGATAGGATTCCAGCTGGGAAGACTCAGGGTAGCGGGGCATTTGTGAGCTGTCATTTGAGATTTGAAACATATCAGTTCTACTCAAACTCTACGCTGCTGCCAGCACCGGCGCCAGAGGCAGGAGCACCAACGCCGGAGGCAGGAGGTGAGTGTTTAATTTCTGAGTACCTGAATCTCTAATTTTTAATTTACTTTATTTCTAGTTTTTATATGCTATGCATATATAATTTGGATTGGATCACCTTAGAATGATATAGCCAACTAACGCTTTTTTTATCAAATTTGAAACAAATAACATTAATGATGATAATTGCATTGGAATAAGTAATTTATGTAATTCGTAACTCTCATAAATTTTAATATCTTTCCCATAATGAAACATGATTTTAAAATAGAGCATATCATATTTCCTCTATGTCTGGGCCGCTCAAATGAAGCAATTTGACCGACTTGCATTCCCACCGTCTCGCTTTCAATACTAAGTTTTCCACAGACTTGCTCAATAGCGACTTTAGACATTGATAAAAAAAAGTCTTTTCAAGAAATTCATCTTTAAGAGGAGAACCAGTCAGCCATCTACATAATCACAACTATATTATGCAGAATAAAATAAAAAAAATGAAAGATTCACAGATAGCTTTTATATTGTAATAGTGAAGAATAGTAGTACATCATATAATATATATATATATGAAACACCACTTAGCTTTAACCTCCTATAATTTGTACTCTTGACATTTCTTCTATGGGTGGGTGGACCTCCCAACTGAAGCAATCGGAGTACGTAGTTCATGTTGACTTGATGAATGGTTCAATTCATTGAACCGTTTGGTGCGACTGAAATATCATACATAGAAAAATAAGTCAATGACGAAACTAAAAATAAAAAATAATAAAAAGGACAAGGATGGAACTCATCTTAATTTATTAATTATGAGTTTAAATTTTTAATTAAGAGGCCGTTGGTTAGACTTTAGAGGTCTTGCCAATAAATATATATACGTTTACAATTAAAATTGCTGAAAAAATAAAAGAAAATAATCCAATCAATATAGAAATTAAGAGAAACTATTTCAGCCACAAATAGAGACGAGTTCAGATTTTTTTTATCATTGGACTACGCTCCAACATAGAATTTTGTTAATTTTAATTAATTGCACATCAACATATAATTTTATTGATATTGGATTTGACTTCTCTTATTTCGACTACAAATAGAGATGGGACTCGTTTTTTATCATCGGACTAAGTCCATTGTTTTAATAATTTTGTTATTTCTTGAAAATTTTATTTGTTCAACATGAATATAAAGATATTAATATTTAAGTAAAAATTTTGTTGAATTAACTATTGACACCGCTCCGACTCCTCGAAGGGCGACAAACGGTCTCCGGCGAACACAACCATGGATTCTGGTGTCTTACCTAGCCTCACCACCTGAAGGAATTCAGGATACAGAAACAATGCGGTAATGGAAAAGCAGGAAAAATAAAAACAAAATTGTTCCGTACTCAAAAATCAATATCTGTCTTATTCACTTGTAGCCGAGTGTATATATACAGGATTTCAAAATTAAGGCTACACATTATTTAAAAGAAGAAGGCTACACAGACAATATCCATAAACTAGCTCCGGTGTCATTCACCCGGGGTGGGGGAGAACTCCTCCACGTCATAGTGAGGAGTTAAATCAGCTACATTAAAAACTGCGGATACGTTATAATCTCCTGAAGGTTTATTTCATATGCATTGTCGTTAATCCTTTTGACAACTCGAAAATGTCCATCCGCTTTTGGCTTAAGTTTTCCGAATGCTCCGGGTGGAAAACGTTCCTTCCGTAATTTGATCCAAACCATATCACCCACCTGGAAGTGCAGAGGTCTTCGGTGCTTGTTGGCTTGATTTTGGTGTTTAGTATTTTGCTTCAGAATGTGTTCGTGCACCTGTTGATGGAGTTTTTTTTATCTCTTTGCTCCGTTACTCCCCTTCTTTACTGGCGGCGGAGATTGCTACAGCTGGAATTAAATTAAGAGGCGTAAGAGGATTGGTACCGTAAACAACTTCAAATGGACTATGCCCCGTCGTCTGGTTCGTTGAGTGGTTGAATGCGAGTTCGACTTGGGCTAGAATGAGGTCCCATTGCTTGATATGCTTCCCTACAAAACACCGCATCAAGAAGTTACCTAAGCTCCGATTGACTGTTTTCGTTTGTCCATCCGTTTGGGGATGAGCAGTTGAGCTGAATTGAAGACGAGTGCCTAGGTTGCCCCACAAAGTCCGCTAGAAATGGCTAAGGAACTTGACATCTCTGTTGGACGTGATTGTCTTCAGAATTTCGTGGAGTTGAACTATCTCCTTAAAGTACATATCAGCAATATGTGTAGCATCCATTATTTTGTTACAAGCAATAAAATGAGTCGTTTTTGAGAATCTGTCGACAACTACCATGACAGAATCTTTATTCATTTGGGTTCACGGCAAGCCCAGAAGTCCATACTGACGTCTTCCCAAGGGCCGAGGGGAATGGGTAGCGGCGAATACAGACCTGCATTGGTGAGTGAGGTCTTGGCTCTTTTACAGACTTGGAAGCTTTGAACATAACTGAGCACATACTTTTGTATGGAGGGCCAGTAGAACCTTTCCTTCAACAGTGCCAATGTTTTGTTACGCCCAAAGTGACTGGACAGTCCCCCATCGTGGCATTCGGCAACAAGTGCAAGTCGCACGGAGCACTCCAGAATGCATATTTTAGCACTGAGAAAGAGATATCCTTCTTTACGATGGAACAATTTATGTGGCTTATCTTGGCAGAGCGCCCAGATTTTCCTGAAATCCGGATCAGAAGCATAGAGATCTTTTATGGCTTCAAAACCGATCAGTTTGGTGTGTAAAGCTTGCAACATAATGTAGCGTCGGCTAAGGGCGTCCACAACTTGATTTTGTTTTCCGTATTTATGTTGCAGCAAAAATTGGAAGGCGGCTAGGAACTCCGACCAAGTGGCATGCCTTCCTTTCAATTTCTTTTGGCTTTCTATGAATTTTAGAGCCGCATGATCCATGAACAAAATAAATTCCTTGGGTAGAAGATAGTGACTCTAATGGTGTTGAGCTCAGACAATTGTGTAAAACTCCTTGTCATAAGTAGAGTACCTTTGTCAGGTCTCATTTAGCTTTTCGCTAAAATAAGCTATAGGCTGTCCTTCTTGGCTCAATACAGCTCCTACTCCCACGTAGGACCGGAGCGTTTTTCATGTTCTTCTTTAGTTCGTTGAAGCTAAGCTGGGCCGTCGTTGTCCAGTGAAAAGTATTGGCTTTTAACAGTTCAGTAAGAGGAGCTGCAATTGTACTGAAGTTGGCAATGAATCAGCGGTAAAACGAGGTTAGACCATGAAATCTTCATACATCTGTGAAGGAGCAGGGATCGGGCCAGCTGACAATTGCTCCGATTTTATCGGGATCCACTTCAATGCCTCTAGCGGATACAATGAATCCCAAGAACCGAATTCTGGTGTCTAGGAACTGACATTTTTTTTAATGGCAATACAGTCTCTGCTCCTTAAGAGTTTGGAAGACATGTCTTAAGTGTTGCAAATGAGAATGCACGTCTGGACTATATACCAGAATATCGTCAAAATAGACGATCACAAACTTGCTTAAGAATGGTTGGAAGATCTGATTCATGAGGCGCATGAATGTGCTCTATGCATTAGATAATTCGAATGGCATCACTAGCCATTCATAGAGCCCGTCTCGTACCGTGAAGGAGGTCTTCCACTCGTCGCCTTCTCAAACTCGTATTTGATAGTACCCGCTCCTCAAGTCAATTTTGGAAAAGATGGAGGCACCTTGCAGCTGGTCGAATATATCATATATTCGTGGGATGGGGAATCGATACTGCACCGTAATCTTATTGATCGTCCTGCTGTCGATGCACATCCCCAACGACCCATCTTTTTTTGGTACTAACAAGGCTGGTACCACACAAGGGCTAACACTAGGACGAATGTACCCCTTGGTTAGTAATTCTTCTACTTGTTTCTACAATTCTTGATGTTCATCAGGCCTTAGCCTATAGGGTGGTCGGTTAGGTAGCGTAGCACCTGGGATCAGATCTATGGCGTGCTGGATTTCATGTAGGGGAGGTAATCCCGCGGGGAGATCTTCTGACCAGACCTCATACTCTTGGAGCAGCGGTTGCACCTCAACTGGCACGGTGGGAGTTTTCCCCTCCGCTTCTTTTACTAGTACAATATATCCCCCTGTAGCTTGTTGAATGGCCTTCTGACATTCGGACTTGCTAACCATCAGCTGATCAATTGTGGCTTCCTCAGAAGTGGGTTTAAAGGGAATAAGTACAATCGTCTCCTTGCCTTGTACTAAGGTATAGGTGTTGGCGGCTCCATCATGTACAGTTTTTTTTTATCAAATTTCCATGATCTTCCCAACAACAAATGACAGGCATCCATCGGTAAAACATCGCTCCACGCTTGATCTTTCAATTTTCCAATAGAGAAGTGGACCAGTCAACGTTTTGTTACTTCTGCCTCATTACCTTGCTGAATCCATAATAATATGTATGCCTGAGGATGATTTTCAATGGGTATCTGCAGTTTGTCTACCAGAGTACACGAAGCAATGTTCTCGCAGCTACCGTTATCAACAATGATTTAGCATACGCGATCTTTTATGATACATCTAGTCCGAAATAGGCTATGACGCTGTTCTTGCTTCTCTCTTTGACTGCTAAGCAGTCGCCTCAAGACGAGAAGATGTCCTTCATCCGCACTAATGATAATGGATCTGATCGTTGGTGTGGAAGTCACCAACTCCTCAGATTCGAGTTCGTCCACCTGTTCGGCATCTTCTTCAAGAACAATAATGACTCTTCTGGTGGGACAATTGGATACAATATGTCCATAGCCTTGGCACTTGAAACACTTTTGAGCCGGTGCACTGCCTGTGCCACCCGAAGGAAGAGACCCCTTGGCGGCCCAGTGGCCTTTCTTGAGAGCTCAGCGGCTTTTCTTGCAACATGGAGACTCCACCACGAATAACCTGAGAAGGTTTTTCTCCCACTACCTCCTTGAATTGGACTGTGCAACCTTAGGGGTCTTCTATTGTCTTTCAACTTTAAGGGCGAGGGTGATCACATCATGAAGCGTCCAATACGGCTGAAGCTGCACCACATTGTCAATAGTGGGCTGAAGACCTTCCAAGAACTTAGCTATCGTGTTTTCAACCGGCTCATTCAAGAACCACATATTCCTCTACAGAGAGCTGATGTTGTTGGAGACGGTGAAGCTTCAAGAATAAATCTTGCTGATAATAATCGCTAAGATATTTACGCTGTAACTCCTTTTCCATTGTGGGTCTCCGAAAGGATTCCGATCGTGTGGTTCGAATGCAAAGAGTACGATCACACTATCCCGTAGGACAAAGTGGTCGTAGACCTTTACAATCGACACGAGCAGGCCGATGGAAGAGCAGATGGAGTTATAGATACGATTAGCCATGGAGGATAGCGGCTTTCACCTACCAACCTCGATGGATAATAATATCTATAACCCAAAAGTTCACGAGATTTCCTCTATTCGATACATTGGCACCGAATAGGGTTTATTTAATTGTGGGGATCGGTTTCCTATGGGCGCAAGCCCCCGTAGTTAATTACATCCTAAGTCTTGACTTAGAAAAACTCTCGATCAAGAATGTTAGATTATCTTCTCCAAATGGGTTTAGTGCAAAGAGGTTTCTAGGCTTTCATAATCAAAGGGAAGAAGATCCCAAGTTGGCTTAATCAATCACACATAGTTCAGTCAACATTCGGCCGGCTCGAAGAAGAGAAAACTGGAGAAAAGAAAGATGTCACACATCTCAAGCAAGCATGAGAGAAAGAGTGAGGTGGCGTCATCTGTGTGACACAGATAGGTATGATTTATAGTTTCTAAAAGGATGGAGAGCTTATCCACCAATAAGGTGTATAGTAGTACACCTGTACCACTCACCTTTAGACCCTAAATCTATAAAAGATGTAATGTTGTACACACAACACTAGCATCTACGACCTAGCTAATGCAATCCTGAACTTATTCCTTGTCTGACAAAGGAAGCCAGCTAAAATCACCTAATCGTATAAAATCCATGTTATCTAGTTCATATGAAAGATAAGAGGGTAGTTTAGACATTAGAATTTGGGATCGATAATTAGAGAAATTCCTAAGTGATCCCACACTTATGAGTGGTATAATGCTCCTAAAGCTAATGCAATTAAATTTTAATTTTAATTAGTTACTAATGCAATTTATGCTAGTTAAAAGTATCCAAATCATGGATGTATGCAATTTTAAAAAGGCTTATAAAAATAATTTTTGAGAATGACTAAACTTCCCCAGGTCCGGCACTTCATCCTCATAGGCCAGATTATCCGGACTCTACCCGCAGGCGGGAAAGTTTGTCTAAAAGAAGAGAGAATGCGTGTATGCGACCCCGGACGATTCCGGCTATTCCCTAAAATCGTTATGTTTCTATGTGAGTTAAACTTAAATTTTATTATTAATTACGAGTAGAAAAATTTTATCCTAAAAGAGCCTAGCGAATCAGGCACAAGCACATGCAAGAAAGAAACCTATGAAAAGCATGCTGGTTCTACTGCACAAACAAAGCAAACAAAGCACAACAAAAATAACAAAATCCCACAAAAAAGAGTGTCCATGACAAGTGTCATACAATATTACATCATAGAGTACAGAAAAGTAATGGTGGCCGGGCTCCACCGACAACAACCCATAAATGACACAAATCTTTAAAATGAGGCATTTTACATCTTCAATCTTCTTCTTCACTTCCTTGATTCGTCTTTGGATCATCTTTGGTCTTTCAGGCTCCTTGTAACGAACTCTCCAGAAGGATGCCCAAAAAAAAAAAGGAAATCCCCTTGTAGGAGTTTTCTTTTCCCTTTGGACTCCTATTCATTTAAAATGCCACATTTTAATGATTTTCACAATAATACTATCAAATACATTACATTATTGAAAATAGAAAAATCTAGACTCTCCTACAGGGTTTATCCTAAGCAGTTATATATGAATAAAAGAAATGCTCACATCAATCACTTGGCCGTGCTCTGATTATTGGGGGCTAAGCAGCTGAAGCAGGTACCTAAAGCAGCATTATTCATTTTAGCCCCCTTTTTAGCATTGTGTAAGCACGACCACCTGCAGAAAGACAACATTAATATGAAAAAGTGTGCCTAACATATGAGTATTCTAACGCTCACAACGACAGTGCAGAAAAGAAAAGAGCAGAAAAAGCGTGACAGAAAAGCACCACAGAAAAACTACAATAAGTAGCAAAAAACAAACAACACACAGGTCACATGCAGAGCGTCACAATACAGCACATAAAAAAAAAGCAGAACAATAACCTAACCTAAAGCTAATAGTCGTGTCCTATTAAACTCTTCTAAGTGTATGAAAGCTGTGTGATTTTGATAGGTCATATATGGAATAGTTTAGTTAGAGTTATTTGTATTATTATTTGTTGAAAGGGGCAAAAGAAATTTTAGTTAAAATTCAAATCTTAATATTTTAAGGTTGATTTTAGGGATCTTTTATTTTTAATGTTTAATTAATTACCACCTTTGTTTCACACCGAGGCCGTGAGATTTATTTCACCCTCCTTGGGGCTAATTTAATAACCTCGTAGGCCTGGGTTACCTAGTGATAATTAACTTTATTGGATTATTTTAATTTGTTGTTAAAGAAAAAGAAAGAAAATGTGGATTAAACATTTTATTATCAAGGTTTGAATTAAGCCAATTAGAAAAATTAATTTTAGATTTTGACGTTCCCTTAGATCCATTCATGGCGTTGTGCCACCAGGCTTGAGGAACCAACCTCCTTAGGACACTTAGCCCCGCAGCTCGGAGTAGTCCATCCAATAAACTTCACTTTTGGAGCGGTTGTTGTGTATTAAGAGATTTGTTGATTATTTTTAAAAGATTATTCTAAGTTTGATCTTTAAAAATCTTTTATCCTAATGAGTTTAATTTGTAACTTAATCTCCTAATATAATCTACATCTTTTAGATTTTAGATTGATTAAGAATTAATTATTAGATTAGTTAGTATTGATTTAGATTTACATTTTAGATTTAGAATTCAATAATTACAAATGTTAATAATAAATTGATTAAGAATTAAATGTTTTAATATGTTTTTAGAAATTAGATTAAAATTTATTGGTTGATTATTAATAGATTAAAAAAAGTCAAAATCTAGGAAAAACATGTCACTAAATTTTTGTTTTAAAAGTCTCTATCCTACGAGGAACATGCATCATAAGTCTATATTTTTTAAGACTCGGTCCTTAATTTTTGTCCTTAGATGTCACTAGAGTTGTAGGATCAAAAGTTGTTTTGTTTTCTAATTCCTAAGACTTCTACACGGATGTCACAGAGTTTTAAGGATCTAAAAAAAAATAAAAGTAATCCTAAATATAATTGAAGTTTCTAAGGCCCTAAGGGTGGGATGCGTACAATCAACTAGACCCCTAAAGGTTTTCTAAGTTTTTAAGAGAGCTTACAGCACCGGAGGCTATGACACGGTGGTTCCGCCCATAGCGTCCCTACCGGAATGAATAGGGACGACTGATGCTCGGCTTCGATTGTCCTAGCTCCTTCCCCAAAAATGCTCCAGCGCTCCTTGTCCATCGCTTTCCAAAAAGTACCTTGCAAAACATAGATGAAAAGTGGATTAGAGCAGTTCTATAAGTAAATAATAATATGAAAGCATAAAAATGCATAAAAGAGAAAAAGAACGTACCTTTTTGTTACTGGTTGAGCTACTTGTGTTTTGGGTTCTCCTCATTTTGTAGGTGCATAGTGTCAAAGCACGAAAGAAACGATAAAGAAAACTAACGGTGAAGTAAAAGACAACTAAAAGAAATTAAAAGAAGAAGAATGAAAATCGTATATAAAAGGGATGTAGGTATTGTTATTTTAGACACACTTCTTTAAAGTCAAGTGTATCCTAAAGCAACACTAACAATGCCATTTAATGTTCCCACAATCTAAATGAGGCACTTGATATGTTTAAGACCTCTGCCTACAATATATTCTAGACATATCTTATAACCAATAAAGGGAGAATAATTCCTAACCTAGTCCAAAAGTAAAATTCTCTTTTGTTTTACACTCATCCAAAATTCCTTATTTTTTTAAAGGCTAACACTAGAGGAAACTGACTCAAATAAGAAAGGATCATCTAACTCTAAAAAGACACTAGAGACCCTCTAACACAAAGCTACTACTAAAGTTTTAAAACCCCAAAATTTATCTTTTAGAAACCAATGTAAATCAATATGAAGACAATTCACATATTAATCATCATCTTACTCTAAGAAAGACTACTAAGAGATTTTACTACACAAGCTTGATCACCAAACTATAAGCTTCCAAATATTCCATAAAAATCTTTAAAGTAAGTATCATACAAAACCTTACACAAATTTCCTACCAAAATTCTTCTTTTGTTTCGACCTAAAACCCTACAAAAAGACTAACAATCAAGCGCCTCATTTTAGTTTGGTGTGGGGTAGAAAACATAAAGCTTTCCAACGAGAAGGTTTTATAAGAACCTCTCATTGTAAAGCATTCGTAAAATTCGTCGCATAAAACTCTTTAAAGCAAATCGATTTAAAGCCAATATTAATCCATCTTAACATAAGTAAAACAAAACTTTTTTTTTCTTTTACAAAAAGCAAGTTCACAAAACTTTTCAATATGAAAATAACTTACAAAAAAAAAACTTTAAAAGACCTCCAACCATAGAATGATTCACAAAACTAATGATAAAACTTCTCGATGCAAAACAACTCATAAAGCCTTATAACAAGAAAAGATACAAGAAGTGCGATTCGCTAATTCAAAACAAATCATAGTGTCTTTCAAATTTTAGAACAAATCATAACCATTTCATGAGATGAATCAAAACTCTTTTCATTAAATCACCCATAAACGCTATAATACAAATATACATGAAGACTCTCTAATAAACTTCCATAACAACATCATCAAGTCAAGTGTAAATGGAATGGTATAAATACAATCATGCATAAAATCTTCTAATAAAATATTTAGCCATGTATGTGATAGCCTTCAATTCCCAAAAACAACATAATCGATTCCATTTTGTTTGAAGATAAAGCTTAATGGAGAATTCACTAATGCCATCACAACTTGGAAGACTCAATCAAAATAGCTCTAACATTTATATCTCAATTCTATAAAAGAGACTAAAAGGAACTAGTTGCTCTTTTTTTATTAAGAAAGAACTTTAGTCAAGGAAATATTTTTATGAGTAGCTATTGTGGGACACACATCTAACACCATGCATATTTAAGAAAAAGTGGTCATGATTCTTAAGCTATATAATGAAATGACTCAATTTCTATGAACTTGAAACTCAACGCATTAGTAAAAATACAATTTTTGAAAAGAGGTTTTGATATTAATTTGCTTTCTCTAAAGGTTAGAAAACATGCTCCAATAAATTCCACTTTCATGTTACAAGCCACCAAAAATTCCAAATAAGTGTCTAATTCAAATCCATGAATCTATTCTCATGCCAAATATATGACATTTTGCCAAAGAACTCAAAATAAATTCTTATGCTATTGATAAGGAGAAAGAAGAGAGGTTATTCGATGCCAAACTTGCTCTCCAATGTTCAAGAAATGTTTCACCACAACCGACAATATGATTTTCATATAACATTCAACAAATTCATAAAAGCATAAAGAAAATTCCACCAACTTGTTTCAATTCAACATGAATCAAATGCAATTAAGAATAGACTAGTTTGATGCCAAACCACTTTCCCAAAATATTAGAAAATAATCTCTAATTTCCATAGAGATTCTTATGCAAAAGCAGCGATAAAAACCGTCAAAATCTGCGCTTGTTTCCCACAAAACTAGTGAGAAAAGCTCCCCAAAAGCTGCAGGAATTTTCACGAATAAAGCAAGGAAAGATCCTCCTAAAGGCCATAGGAATTCTTATGTAAAAAACAACAACAACACCTCCAAAATCTGCACTTATTTCTTGCCAAAACAGTGGAAAAAGTTTTATAAAAAGTTGTAGAAACTTCCATGGAATAGCCATAAGAGATTCATTTGAGTGCTATAGGTATTATTGTACAAAAACAGTGAGAAAGCACTCGAAATCTGCACTCATTTCCCATAAACAAGAAAAGTAAAAGAAGAGATCCATAAAAAAAAAAACTGTTGGAATTTTCACAAAAAAAGTGATACTTGCCAATCATGTCTTTCACATAAATATCCAACAAGTGAAGAAGAATCATGCTTCGAATAAGCATAGAGATATCTCGCCATCCACCAACCTTGCAACTAAACATGCTTCCTATGATATAAGTTGTGAAACTAAGAAACTCATGATAGCTTCTTAACCAACTTCGAAGCCAAATAAAAGTAAGAGAAAGAATGTTCTAGTAAGCACTAATTCCATACAAAAGAATTCAAAGTCTTTTGACATAAGCTATGCGAAACTTATCTTATGCTAGCAAGATAACTTTTCCAAACAAATCTAAAACATGTGATATTGTAAGTGTATGTGTTTCTAAAATATGACTTTAGCATTTTTAACCCAAGTAGCCAAGCATATGGAATTTATGGATCTAAGAGATTAGCACACTTGGCATTTGACATACACTTCATCTTTCTACACATACCGGCACGATGAATAAAGAGAATGACATAATTTGTAACGAATGATTACCTATGATAAAATACAAAAAGATGATTACTCAAAATCATTTCTCTCTAAACTTTGTAATGAGGCAACCTAATCACGAAATCATAAGTGATAAACCATCAACTCATTATAGATCATGAGAGAATGCGACTATTGAATTAAATAGCATCCACTAAATACATCAAGCTATAGGCGAATATTAGCACAAATATGTACCATGAAGTTGTAATATCTCGTTCCCTTACTGTTCCTCTCTGAATTGGATTTTCCTCCCAGAATCGGCCAGGACGAAGTTTGGATCGTCCAGGCCGATCAGTGCATGGAAAACAGCTGATTTCTGGTGTTTTCTGGAAGGATTTCTGGACAGGATCGTCCAGGACGATATTGAGATCGTCCGGGACGATAGGCACTGTTCACACAATACCGTCCTGATCATCGCCCTGGGAATGGTCTAGGATGATCAGAATTTGGTCTGATCGTCCCGGGACGATCGGGCGATCGGCCAGGCCGATATGTGTAAGATATAAGGAAATGAACTCGTTTTGAGGAGAGAGAAAATCATTTAAAAATCAAAATATCTGATTTTAGAGAGAGAAAGAGAAAGGAAAGAGAAGAGGAAACTGGTTTTTGGAGACCGCGGAGCGCTTTTCGTCCGACGCTGCTGTTGGGAAAAGTGTAGATCTCGTGGTAAGGACTCCGAACCCTGTTTCTGTTTTCAAAGATGTTGTGTTTTGACCGAGTTGGGATCTGTTTTGTGTTTTCGTAGTCGACTTTTCGACATTATTTTGATTTGACACAACTTCCACCGCACAACTTCTAGTATGTTATAGATATGATTATTGTACACGATTTGACTGTATTCTACGAAGGTTTTACCGGTCGGAATTGATTCTACGCGATTTTAATCGAATAGAATAATATCAGGACCTGATTTGATTTGGATTCTATAGATCGATAGCCTTGTATTGATGTTATAGATATTCTATTATAATTTGGAAAGATTTGGAAATTGTGTCTTTTTGCAGGATTTTTGTGTAATTTTGACCGACTACCGTTATGCTGCCCGATTTTCGTATGATTCCTGAATTGTATGAAACTGATAGATTGAATCGATATAGATATGATTATTGATATGATTGCTCTAATATTGATTATTGATTGATTATTGATACTGGAACACGTATAACCTGGTTGAACATTGGTTGGAGATGATACATGTACAGGATGGTGGGCCGACGGGCTTTCCTTTAAATCATAGATCATGGATCATGGATATAACGATGGGAGTCATAAGGAGATTATATGCCGACGGGCAATAGAGTGACGACTCTTTTCATAGAACCAATGTATTGATATCTACAACAGCAATATGAATTCTACAACAGCAACATGACCATTGATTATACATTGTTCAGTATATAGTATTGAATTGCATGTTTATTGTATTGATTTACGGATTTATTGCTTTATCGATTTCTACCTTATTGATTGATCAGATTTACTGTATCGTACGGATTTTATTGATTTCATCGATTGATTACCGAGCATTGATATGGACATAGATATATATAGATATTGCATTGATAGCATGGACATCGTATAGTTTCATTGTATTGCTGCCTATAGACTTATAGATTCACTGTTGCTATTGTTCTACACCGTATTGACTGTTTTATAGTTTCCTTGTCTCGTATCGCTTTTCTCATTTGACTCCATTGATTAGATCGTACTGATTTGACCGTATTGATTTGATTGACGGACAATGATTGATTGAATTGATTTATCGAATTGCCTGCCGCTGCATTGACTGGTTTTATCGACTATTGATTTCCGCTGCATAGACTCATTGACCATTGACTGATTCGGATTGATAGATTGACATGCATATTGATAGCATTGCCGTGCTTTTATTTCAGTTATAGGTATTAGGTGACCTGCTGGGCTTTGTAAAGCTCATTATATGTGGTTGATATTTTCAGGTCAGGGCTCGGGAGCAAGAGATAGGAGTTGATTCAGATTGACAGGTTTTAGTTCTTTTGATCGATAGATGATTCTTTTGTACTCAGGACAGGATAGATTTCTCTAATTGCATTGATAGTGTAGTTCCTGAGTATTGTACATGTTGTTTTGAGATATGAATCGACTGTTATATTGATGTTTTAAATTTTATAGATGTTTGATAGAATGCTTAATGATGGTTTTAGATAACTCTGGTAAATTGTTTGGCTATTGATCGACATTCTTTCCAAGTTAGATCTCGGGGCGTTACAAGTTGGTATCAGAGCAGTGTTATTGGAAGAATGGATTGTTACCAGAGTTGTAGGTTTGGATTGAGAGATTGGGTAGATTGGGTAGCTTTAAGAGCTTCATTGGCATACATCATTGCATGTGTGTATCATTTATTCTGAATTGTGCAGGTGAAAAGATATGGATCCTTCAGCAGAATCCAGTGTACCGAATGAGCAACACAGCGCAGCTCTAGTACCTTCAGAGAATATGATGCAGTTGGCTACTGCGATTGCACATGTTATGGGGGATGCCCATAGCAAGATGAGTGGGAGCAAGGAAGAAGAGGTAGACAGACACTTGCAGATGTTTCACAAGCTGAAGCCTCCGTTGTTCAAAGGGGCTGTAGGACCACAGGCTGCTGAGGATTGGATTATAAGGGTGGAAAAGATTTTTGACAGCATGCAGTGTCCGGGGAATAGAAAAGTACCATTGGCAGTATTCATGTTGGAGAGTGAGGCAGAGAGATGGTGGATTGGACAGCAGAGAGAGAAGTTTCAGGGGAAGACCAATGCTGAGATCACCTGGGATGAGTTCACTGCAGTGTTCAGGATGTGGTTTGTACCACCGTCAGCTCAGCGACAGATGCAGGAAGCTTTTATGAGATTGGAGCAAGGCCGCAAGTCAGTGATGCAGTACGAGGCCGAGTTTACTGCACTTGCAAGGTACGCTGCTCACTTGATTCTTACTACTGAAGAAAAGTGTTATAGATTTCTGCACGGATTGAACAGAGAACTGAGACATCCACTTGTACCTTTTCGGATCCACGAGTTTTCTGAGCTAGTGGAGCGAGCCCGACTGATAGAGATTGATTTGGCGACACCAGTATCGAGGTACGATGATACCAGGAGGAGGAGAGATGAGGTACGACGAGACGATTCTGGTAGAGACAGAGATAGAGAGAAGAGAAGCAGGTATGAGAGTTCGAAGGGATCTGCATCGGGATCTGCGTCACGATCTGCATCGATAGTATCGTCTGGCGGTTCTGGCGAGTGTACTCACTGTGGTAAACGACATGCAGGTCGGTGCTACCTATTGATGGGACAGTGTTTTTACTGTGGACAACAAGGACACAGAGCAGCAGATTATCCTCAGAAAAGACAGGGCGGAAGGACTGATTCTGGTACGGGTACAGGACAACAGAGGACTGTTGGCTCGAGGGCCTATAGTGAGAGATCAGGGAACCGGATGGATGATAGGGCTGTCAGAGATCAGAGAGAGACAGTTGCGCCACGACCTCCTGCATTTCCTCCAGTGGTGCCACGCATCTACAGTCTACAGAGTTTACAGCATCGTGAGGATCAGCAACGACCAGAAGGTTCTACTGGTAAGATTGATTTGACTAACCGATTGATATTGACATATGAACATTGCATATTGACATTTGATTGATTGCATTGTGTGTTATGTATGGATTTCGACGAGTTTTGATTTAGATTTGGATTTCGATCGATTCGTTTTGCATTGTCTGTTTTTGCTTCGTACCTGTAGGGAAATGTCGGGACGACATTTTTCTAAGGTGGGGAGATTGTAATATCTCGTTCCCTTACTGTTCCTCTCTGAATTAGATTTTCCTCCCAGAATCGGCCAGGACGAAGTTTGGATCGTCCAGGCCGATCAGTGCATGGAAAACAGCTGATTTCTGGTGTTTTCTGGAAGGATTTCTGGACAGGATCGTCCAGGACGATATTGAGATCGTCCGGGACGATAGGCACTGTTCACACAATACCGTCCTGATCATCGCCCTGGGAATGGTCCAGGACGATCAGAATTTGGTCTGATCGTCGCGGGACGATCGGGCGATCGGCCAGGCCGATATGTGTAAGATATAAGGAAATGAACTCGTTTTGAGGAGAGAGAAAATCATTTAAAAATCAAAATATCTGATTTTAGAGAGAGAAAGAGAAAGGAAAGAGAAGAGGAAACTGGTTTTCGGAGACCGCGGAGCGCTTTTCGTCCGACGCTGCTGTTGGGAAAAGTGTAGATCTCGTGGTAAGGACTCCGAACCCTGTTTCTGTTTTCAAAGATGTTGTGTTTTGACCGAGTTGTGATCTGTTTTGTGTTTTCGCAGTCGACTTTTCGACATGATTTTGATTTGACACAACTTCCACCGCACAACTTCTAGTATGTTATAGATATGATTATTATACACGATTTGACTGTATTCTACGAAGGTTTTACCGGTCGGAATTGATTCTATGCGATTTTAATCGAATAGAATAATATCAGGACCTGATTTGATTTGAATTCTATAGATCGATAGCCTTGTATTGATGTTATAGATATTCTATTGTAATTTGGAAAGATTTGGAAATTGTGTCTTTTTGCAGGATTTTTGTGTAATTTTGACCGACTACCGTTATGCTGCCCGATTTTCGTATGATTCATGAATTGTATGAAACTGATAGATTGAATCGATATAGATATGATTATTGATATGATTGCTCTAATATTGATTATTGATTGATTATTGATACTGGAACACGTATAACCTGGTTGAACATTGGTTGGAGATGATACCTGTACAGGATGGTGGGCCGACGGGCTTTCCTTTAAATCATAGATCATGGATCATGGATATAATGATGGGAGTCATAAGGAGATTATATGCTGACGGGCGGCCGACGGGCAATAGAGTGACGACTCTTTTCATAGAACCAATGTATTGATATCTACAACAGCAATATGAATTCTACAACAGCAACATGAACATTGATTATACATTGTTCAGTATATAGTATTGAATTGCATGTTTATTGTATTGATTTACGGATTTATTGCTTTATCGATTTCTACCTTATTGATTGATCAGATTTACTGTATCGTACGGATTTTATTGATTTCATCGATTGATTACCGAGCATTGATATGGACATAGATAGATATAGATATTGCATTGATAGCATGGACATCGTATAGTTTCATTGTATTGCTGCCTATAGACTTATAGATTCACTGTTGCTATTGTTTTACACCGTATTGACTGTTTTATAGTTTCCTTGTCTCGTATCGCTTTTCTCATTTGACTCCATTGATTAGATCGTACTGATTTGACCATATTGATTTGATTGACGGACAATGATTGATTGAATTGATTTATCGAATTGCCTGCCGCTGCATTGACTGGTTTTATCGACTATTGATTTCCGCTGCATAGACTCATTGACCATTGACTGATTCGGATTGATAGATTGACATGCATATTGATAGCATTGCCGTGCTTTGATTTCAGTTATAGGTATTAGGTGACCTGCTGGGCTTTGTAAAGCTCATTATATGTGGTTGATATTTTCAGGTCAGGGCTCGGGAGCAGGAGATAGGAGTTGATTCAGATTGACATGTTTTAGTTCTTTTGATCGATAGATGATTCTTTTGTACTCAGGACAGGATAGATTTCTCTACTTGCATTGATAGTGTAGTTCCTGAGTATTGTACATGTTGTTTTGAGATATGAATCGACTGTTATATTGATGTTTTAAATTTTATAGATGTTTGATAGAATGCTTAATGATGGTTTTAGATAACTCTGGTAAATTGTTTGGCTATTGATCGACATTCTTTCCAAGTTAGATCTCGGGGCGTTACAAGTTGGTATCAGAGCAGTGTTATTGGAAGAATGGATTGTTACCAGAGTTGTAGGTTTGGATTGAGAGATTGGGTAGATTGGGTAGCTTTAAGAGCTTCATTGGCATACATCATTGCATGTGTGTATCATTTATTCTGAATTGTGCAGGTGAAAAGATATGGATCCTCCAGCAGAATCCAGTGTACCGAATGAGCAACACAGCGCAGCTCCAGTACCTTCAGAGAGTATGATGCAGTTGGCTACTGCGATTGCACATGTTATGGGGGATGCCCAGAGCAAGATGAGTGGGAGCAAGGAAGAAGAGGTAGACAGACACTTGCAGATGTTTCACAAGCTGAAGCCTCCATTGTTCAAAGGGGCTGTAGGACCACAGGCTGCTGAGGATTGGATTATGAGGGTGGAAAAGATTTTTGACAGCATGCAGTGTCCGGGGAATAGAAAAGTACCATTGGCAGTATTCATGTTGGAGAGTGAGGCAGAGAGATGGTGGATTGGACAGCAGAGAGAGAAGTTTCAGGGGAAGACCAATGCTGAGATCACCTGGGATGAGTTCACTGCAGTGTTCAGGATGTGGTTTGTACCACCGTCAGCTCAGCGACAGATGCAGGAAGCTTTCATGAGATTGGAGCAAGGCCGCAAGTCAGTGATGCAGTACGAGGCCGAGTTTACTGCACTTGCAAGGTACGCTGCTCACTTGATTCCTACTACTGAAGAAAAGTGTTATAGATTTCTGCACGGATTGAACAGAGAACTGAGACATCCACTTGTACCTTTTCGGATCCACGAGTTTTCTGAGCTAGTGGAGCGAGCCCGACTGATAGAGATTGATTTGGCGACACCAGTATCGAGGTACGATGATACCAGGAGGAGGAGAGATGAGGTACGACGAGACGATTCTGGTAGAGACAGAGATAGAGAGAAGAGAAGCAGGTATGAGGGTTCGAAGGGATCTGCATCGGGATCTGCGTCACGATCTGCATCGATAGTATCGTCTGGCGGTTCTGGCGAGTGTACTCACTGTGGTAAACGACATGCAGGTCGGTGCTACCTATTGACGGGACAGTGTTTTTACTGTGGACAACAAGGACACAGAGCAGCAGATTGTCCTCAGAAAAGACAGGGCGGAAGGACTGATTCTGGTACGGGTACAGGACAACAGAGGACTGTTGGCTCGAGGGCCTATAGTGAGAGATCAGGGAACCGGATGGATGATAGGGCTGTCAGAGATCAGAGAGAGACAGTTGCGCTACGACCTCCTGCATTTCCTCCAGTGGTGCCACGCATCTACAGTCTACAGAGTTTACAGCATCGTGAGGATCAGCAACGACCAGAAGGTTCTACTGGTAAGATTGATTTGACTAACCGATTGATATTGACATATGAACATTGCATATTGACATTTGATTGATTGCATTGTGTGTTCTGTATGGATTTCGACGAGTTTTGATTTGGATTTGGATTTCGATCGATTCGTTTTGCATTGTCTGTTTTTGCTTCGTACCTGTAGGGAAATGTCGGGACGACATTTTTCTAAGGTGGGGAGATTGTAATATCTCGTTCCCTTACTGTTCCTCTCTGAATTGGATTTTCCTCCCAGAATCGGCCAGGATGAAGTTTGGATCGTCCAGGCCGATCAGTGCATGGAAAACAGCTGATTTCTGGTGTTTTCTGGAAGGATTTCGGGACAGGATCGTCCAGGACGATATTGAGATCGTCCGGGACGATAGGCACTGTTCACACAATACCGTCCTGATCATCGCCCTGGGAATGGTCCAGGACGATCAGAATTTGATCTGATCGTCCCGGGACGATCGGGCGATCGGCCAGGCCGATATGTGTAAGATATAAGGAAATGAACTCGTTTTGAGGAGAGAGAAAATCATTTAAAAATCAAAATATCTGATTTTAGAGAGAGAAAGAGAAAGGAAAGAGAAGAGGAAACTGGTTTTCGGAGACCGCGGAGCGCTTTTCGTCCGACGCTGCTGTTGGGAAAAGTGTAGATCTCGTGGTAAGGACTCCGAACCCTGTTTCTGTTTTCAAAGATGTTGTGTTTTGACCGAGTTGTGATCTGTTTTGTGTTTTCATAGTCGACTTTTCGACATGATTTTGATTTGACACAACTTCCACCGCACAACTTCTAGTATGTTATAGATATGATTATTGTACACGATTTGACTGTATTCTACGAAGGTTTTACCGGTCGGAATTGATTCTACGCGATTTTAATCGAATAGAATAATATCATGACCTGATTTGATTTGGATTCTATAGATCGATAGCCTTGTATTGATGTTATAGATATTCTATTGTAATTTGGAAAGATTTGGAAATTGTGTCTTTTTGCAGGATTTTTGTGTAATTTTGACCGACTACCGTTATGCTGCCCGATTTTCGTATGATTCCTGAATTGTATGAAACTGATAGATTGAATCGATATAGATATGATTATTGATATGATTGCTCTAATATTGATTATTGATTGATTATTGATACTGGAACACGTATAACCTGGTTGAACATTGGTTGAAGATGATACCTGTACAGGATGGTGGGCCGACGGGCTTTCCTTTAAATCATAGATAATGGATCATGGATATAACGATGGGAGTCATAAGGAGATTATATGCCGACGGGCGGCCGACGGGCAATAGAGTGACGACTCTTTTCATAGAACCAATGTATTGATATCTACAATAGCAATATGAATTCTACAACAGCAACATGACCATTGATTATACATTGTTCAGTATATAGTATTGAATTGCATGTTTATTGTATTGATTTACGGATTTATTGCTTTATCGATTTCCACCTTATTGATTGATCAGATTTACTGTATCGTACGGATTTTATTGATTTCATCGATTGATTACCGAGCATTGATATGGACATAGATAGATATAGATATTGCATTGATAGCATGGACATCGTATAGTTTCATTGTATTGCTGCCTATAGACTTATAGATTCACTGTTGCTATTGTTCTACACCGTATTGACTGTTTTATAGTTTCCTTATCTCGTATCGCTTTTCTCATTTGACTCCATTGATTAGATCGTACTGATTTGACCGTATTGATTTGATTGACGGACAATGATTGATTGAATTGATTTATCGAATTGCCTGCCGCTGCATTGACTGGTTTTATCGACTATTGATTTCCGCTGCATAGACTCATTGACCATTGACTGATTCGGATTGATAGATTGACATGCATATTGATAGCATTGCCGTGCTTTGATTTCAGTTATAGGTATTAAGTGACCTGCTGGGCTTTGTAAAGCTCATTATATGTGGTTGATATTTTCAGGTCAGGGCTCGGGAGCAGGAGATAGGAGTTGATTCAGATTGACAGGTTTTAGTTCTTTTGATCGATAGATGATTCTTTTGTACTCAGGACAGGATAGATTTCTCTACTTGCATTGATAGTGTAGTTCCTGAGTATTGTACATGTTGTTTTGAGATATGAATCGACTGTTATATTGATGTTTTAAATTTTATAGATGTTTGATAGAATGCTTAATGATGGTTTTAGATAACTCTGGTAAATTGTTTGGCTATTGATCGACATTCTTTCCAAGTTAGATCTCGGGGCGTTACAGAAGTACCTTGATAATGCATGGGATAGATCCTCATTTTGGAGAACAAACCATATGCTTTTAAAAGACATTTCACACATAAATACATCACTATGTTTTGGTATACATTAAACATATAACTTCTCTAATAAGCCATAAATTCATCTCACAATGAAGAGGACCAAGACCTCTTTTCTTGCAACACATGAATATTTATAGAAAAATGAGAGGATGGCATGTAGATTTCTCCAAATAGCATAACAACCGTAAAAGCTACTTGAAACTCATCAAAATTTCTTATCAATATCACTAGTTAAAAAGGGTCTTAAATGCTACAATAAAGAGATTCCACAAGCATAAACATATCCAAACTCATAGGAAATATGTGGTGGTGATGGACGCTGTGGTGCTGAACTAACCACGGGCCTCTTGCCCTTATCATGAGCATTAAAAGTACTATGCACCTCCCCCTTCCTAGGAGGTGGTGCCCCAACAAACTCCAAACACTGAGGTCTACGGATGGGTTGACTCTCAACCTTAGGAGGGACGGCACTGGGTATGCTGTCCTGCAGGCTAATGACTTTGGTTAACAACTTCTGAAAGGTTCGAATGCTGAAACCCTTCAGGTACGGAGCGATAGGACCGTCTATGTTTTTCAACAGAATCTCAACTGCATGTTGTTCTTACAGTTGAGGTTCACACTAAAGATTAAGATTTCTCCACCTAATTATGTAATTAGGTAGAGACTCGTGAGGGCGCTGCCTGGTCACTACTAACTCATCAACAGTCACTCTGTGCTCTGTACTAATGAACCTCTGAACAAATAATTGCTCCTTCTTAGTAAAAGTGCGAACTGAATCGTTAGGGAGGTCGGCATAACACTCAAATGTCACCGTCCCTAAGCTACTAACGAACAGTCTCAGCATCAAAGCATCGTTTTCTCCAATGTTACAACATATGGTCCGATACTGAGCCACATGTTGTCTTGGGTTCCCAAACCCATCAAACACTCAGAAACAAGGAGGAACAAAACCAGTGGGATAAGGCTCCCGCTCGTACTCTACCGAGTAGGGACGACCTCTACTAACAGAATCTCCAGACTTTCTAGAAGCTATAGCCTGGTCAACCCTCTGTACAATCATATCCTGAATCTGGACTGGTGATAACTGTACTGACTGACTCTGGACTGACACACTCAACGGTACTGCTGGTGGAGACATCAGAACTGTCCTCTGAACTCTATCAACTCTAACATGCTCTGGGGCTGACGACTGTGGTGCTGCTGGCTCGTCTCTGGATGTAGTAGGAGTAACTACATCCATGACATGGGGTGTAGCCCCCAACATCGTCAACTGGGCGGTCATCGCCGCCATAGCCCTAGCCATCTCCGCCATCTGAGTCTGTAACTGTAAAACTGTAACATCCGTGTCTACTTAACGGGGAGGTCCACCCTGTGCTGAGGTGGAAGGTACATCAGTTCCCTTTGTTCCTCTAAATCATCGTACTGCTCATGCTGCTCGTCTGACGTGCCACGCCTCGTGACAACACAAACACGATGGACGGGGATGTCTTCATCTGACTCTCCTTCGAGTAAGTCCTCATCGAAGGTCTGATAAAGAGCATCGATGTACGGACCCAAAGGAGAAGAAATCCTAAGGGGACTAGGAACAACAACTGGCCCCACTCGAGCCAGTTTGCTGCCCTCAACATCTACTACATCACGACTCATCTGAACTGGCACTGATCCTGAAGGGACTGTATCAACTCATCAAATCGTACCAACTGTCTGTTCCGTCTCGACAGGTTCTCCACCTACCGACGTCTCCAAACCCATATACTACGACGGGACCCGGTAGGAACATCTAACTAAGTGGAGGGGAAAACGATAACTGAACCAAGCTGTGATCGGGCAGGCCCTAACTGTGGGCGACGTCCATGACGGCGAGGGCATCGTCCAACAGTAGGGGCACCTGCCTGAGGTCTATCAGTGGGAACAACTCTAGTCTGCTCTCGTGGTGGCTGTCCTCTCTGCCATCGGTAACTCTGCCGTTACTAACTGTCGCTGTAACTGAGCTTGCACCTTAGAGATCTGTTGGAGTAACCTCTCTTCACTAATACGACCCCTACCGCACGCTGAACGGATAATACCTCGGATCCTCTGTGTGAGGGTCCTAGCAACAGTATCCCTGGGGACTCGAGCGCGAGGAAGAGTAGTGGGGACATGAGGGGCTGCCGCAATATGAACAACATCCTCCTCGTCACCACTATGTACTAGCGATGAGAAGCGTTTTCCCTGGACTGCGTCGATCTCAGGGGAAACTATAAAATCTTGGACTGGGTAACTACTCGTCTACGTGGCTCCAGTTGTAAGGGAACCATCCTCTGCTGAACTGGCTCCTAGTGATCCACAGAATCTACCATCTGCGGAACTGCTGCATCGGATGCTGCTAAACATAATCTTCTATTCATATTCCTCTTAGCCCTTCTCCCAAGGCCGGAGGTGGAAGAAGAAGCTACATCAGTACCCACAGGCTGTACTGAAGGAACAAGAACTACTGACTGAGGGAATGTCGGGGTCTCCTCAGCAATCTCAGGGTGAGACAACCGGGAGAAAACAGAAACCCGACGAGTAGGAGGTGGAGGAAGCTCGGCCTGAGCAACCCTCTTCCTCGAAGTGGAAGGAGGGGAGACCCGAGCACGAGCAGCCTCTACCGGAACGATAGGTAAATGAACTGCTACTGGCTGCCGGCGCTGAGGGGCCAGGTCTACACAAACAACAGGAGCGACAGGCGCTGGCCGCCTGACCGCTGGACGAACAGGGTGAACAGGGAGTGACCTAGGCACTGGCTGCCTAGCCACCGGGCGCACTGGCTGTGCACGAACAGCAACACGACGAGCAGGTGCCCGGGCAGGCTGCCGAGCAACTGGTCGTCCAAACGGTCGCATGGCTGCGCGTCCTCTCCTCTGAGGGGGAGAGAAGGCAGCAGCCTCGGAGGGGGTCGGCCCGCCCAAAGTGACGTACGCCGAGTCGGTAAAAGAACCGAAGGTGATTCCCCCCGCAGGTGGGCTCGTTAGTAGGGACTCAGGGAGTGTCACCCACGAGTCAGAGCCAAAATAGAAAGTAACTGAAGGACCAGAGTACGCCATTGCACTTTTGCTAACATAAACGGCAACAATTAGCGTAAAACAAACCACGAGAGGAAAGACTGAAGGAAAGGGACGGAATAGCCTATAAAGGCTAGAAAAGAAATAACCAAACTAAGGAGTACTAAACTCGGAATGCACACAAGAAAAGATAATTTAACATCCAAAGATGGGGAGAGAAACCTGTCCCACCGTGGTCGTCAGAAATCTGTGGGTCTCCGAAAGGATTTCGCTCGTGTGATTTGAATGCAAAGAGTACGATCACACTATCCTGTAGGACAAAGTGGTCGTAGACCTTTACAATCGACACAAGCAGGCCGATGGAAGAGCAGATGGAGTTATAGATACGATTAGCCATGGAGGATAGCGGCTTTCACCTACCAACCTCGATGGATAATAATATCTATAACCCAAAAGTTCACGAGATTTCTCCTATTCGATACATTGGCACCGAATAGGGTTTATTTGATTGTGGGGATCAGTTTCCTACGGGCGCAAGCCCCCGTAGTTAATTACATCCTAAGTCTTGACTTAGAAAAACTCTCGATTAAGAATATTAGATTATCTTCTTCAAATGTATTTAGTGCAAAGAGGTTTCTAGGCTTTCCTAATCAAAGGGAAGAAGGTCCCAAGTTGGCTTAATTAATCACACATGGTTCAGTCAACATTCAGCCTGCTCGAAGAATTGAAAACTGAAGAAAAGAAAGAGGTCACGCATCTCAAGCAAGCATGAGAGAAAGAGGGAGGTGGCGTCATCTGTGTGACGTGAATAGATAGGATTTATAGTTTCTGAAAAGATGAAGAGCTTACCCACCAATAAGGTGTATAGTAGTACACCTGTACAACTCACCTTTAGAACTTAAATCTATAAAAGATGTAATGTTGTACACACAACACTAGCATCTACTACCTAGCTAATACAATCCTGGACTTATTCCTTGCCTGACAAAGGAAGCCAGCTAAAATCACCTAATCGTATAAAATCCATGTTATCTAGTTCATATGAAAGATAAGAGGGTAGTTTAGACATTAGAATTTGGGATCGATAATTAGAGAAATTCCTAAGTGATCCCACACTTATGAGTGGTATAATGCTCCTAAAGCTAATGCAATTAAATTTTGATTTTAATTAGTTACTAATGCAATTTATGCTAGTTAAAAGTCTCCAAATCAGGGATGTATGCAATTTTAAAAAGGCTTATAAAATAATTTTTTAGAATGACTAAACTTCCCCAGGTCCGACACTTCATCCTCATAGGCCAGATTATCCGGACTCTACCCGCATGCGGGGAAGTTTGTCTAAAAGAAGAGAATGCGTGTATGCGACCCCGGACGATTCCGGCTATTCCCTAAAATCGTTATGTTTCTATGTGAGTTAAACTTAAATTTTATTATTAATTACGAGTAGATAAATTTTATCCTAAAAGAGCCTAGCGAATCAGACATAAGCACATGCAAGAAAGAAACCTATAAAAAGCATGCTGGTTATACTGCACAAACAAAATAAACAAAGCACAACAAAAATAACAAAATCCCACGAAAAAGAGTGTCCATGGCAAGTGCCATACAATATTACATCATAGAGTACAGAAAAGTAATGGTGGCCGGGCTCTACCGACAACAACCCGGAAACGACGCAAATCTTTAAAATGAGGCATTTTACATCTTCAATCTTCTTCTTCACTTCCTTGATTCGTCTTTGGATCATCTTCGGTCTTTCAGGCTCCTTGTAACGAACTCTCCAAAAGGATGCCCAAATGAAAAAAGAAACCCCCTTGTAGGAGTTTTCTTTTCCATTTGGACTCCTATTCATTTAAAATGTCACATTTTAATGATTTTCACAATATTACTATCAAATACATTACATTATTAAAAATAGGAAAATCTAGACTCTTCTACAGGGGTTATCATAAGCAGTTATAATAAAAAATCAAGAATCATCCAAGCAGTTATATATGAATAAAAGAAATGCTCACATCAATCACTTGGTCGTGCTCTGATTATTGGGGGCTAAGCAGCTGAAGCAGGTACCTAAAGCAGTATTATTAATTTTATCCCCCTTTTTAGCACTGTGTAAGCACGACCACCTGCAGGAAGACAGCATTAATATGAAAAAGCGTGCCTGACCTATGAGTATTCTAACGCTCTCAACAACAATGCAGAAAAGAAAAGAGCAGAAAAAGCGTCACAGAAAAGCACCACAGAAAAACTACAATAAGTAGCAAAAAATAAACAGCACACGGGTCACATGCAGAGCGTCACAATATAGCACAGAAAAGAAAAGTAGAACAACAACCTAACCTAAAGCTAATAGTCGTGTCCTATCAAACTCATCTAAGTGTATGAAAGATGTGTGATTTTGATAGGTCCTATATGGAACAGTTTAGTTAGAGTTGTTTGTATTATTATTTGTTGAAAGGGGCAAAAGAAATTTTAGTTAAAATTCAAATCTTAATATTTTAGGGTTGATTTTAGGGATCTTTTATTTTTAATGTTTAATTAATTACCATCTTTGTTTCACACCGAGGCCGTGAGATTTATTTCACCCTCATTGGGGCTAATTTAATAGCCTCGTAGGCCTGAGTTACCCAGTGATAATTAACTTTGTTGGATTATTTTAATTTGTTGTTAAAAAAAATGTGGATTAAACATTTTATTATCAAGGTTTGAATTAAGCCAATTAGAAAATTTAATTTTAGATTTTGACGTTCCCTTAGATCCATTCGTGGCATTGTGCCATCAGGCTCGAGGAACCAGCCTCCTTAGGACACTTAGCCCCGCAGCCCGGAGTAGTCCATCCAATAAATTTTACTTTTGGAGCGGTTGTTGTGTATTAAGAGATTTGTTGATTATTTTTAAAAGATTATTCTAAGTTTGATTTTTAAGAATTTTTTATCCTAATGAGTTTAATTTATAACTTAATCTCCTAATATAATCTACATCTTTTAGATTTTAGATTGGTTAAGAATTAATTATTAAATTAGTTAGTATTGATTTAGGTTTACATTTTAGATTTAGAATTCAATAATTACAAATATTAATAATAAATTAATTAAGAATTAAATGTTTTAATAGGTTTTTAGAAATTAGATTAAAATTGATTGGTTGATTATTAGTAGATTAAAAAAAGTCAAAATCTAGGAAAAACTTGTCACTAAGTTTTTGTTTTAAAAGTCTCTATCCTACGAGGAACATGCATCATAAGTCTATATTTTCTAAGATTTGGTCCTTAATTTTTGTCCTTAGATGTCACTAGAGTTGTAGAATCAAAAGTTGTTTTGTCTTCTAATTCCTAAGACTTCTACATGGATGTCACAGGGTTTTAAGGATCTAAAAAAAAAAATAAAAGTAATCCTAAATATAATTGAAGTTTCTAAGGCCCTAAGGGTGGGATGCGTACAATCAATTAGGCCCCTAAAGGTTTTCTAAGTTTTTAAGAGAGCTTACAGCACCGGAGGCTATGACCCGATGGTTCCGCCCGCAGCGTCCCTACCGGAATGAATAGGGACGACTGATGCTCGGCTCCGATTGTCCTAGCTCCTTCCCCAAAAATGCTCCAGCGCTCCTTGTCCATCGCTTTCCAAAAAGTACCTCGCAAAACATAGATGAAAAGTGGATTAGAGCAGTTCTATAAGTAAATAATAATATGAAAGCATAAAAATGCATAAAAGAAAAAAAGAACGTACCTTTTTGTTACTGGTTGAGCTACTTGTGTTTTGGGTTCTCCTCGTTTTGCAGGTGCATAGTATCAAAGCACGAAAGAAACGACAAAGAAAACTAACGGTGAAGTAAAAGACAACTAAAAGCAACTAAAAGAAGAAGGATGAAAATCGTATATAAAAGGGATATAGGCATTGTTGTTTTAAACACACTTCTTTAAAGTTAAGTGTATCCTAAAGCAACACTAACAATGTCATTTAATGTTCCCACAATCCAAATGAGGCACTTGATATGTTTAAGACCTCTACCTACAACATATTCTAGACATATCTTATAACCACTAAAGGGAGACTAATTCCTAACATAGTCTAAAAGTAAAATTCTCTTTTGTTTTACACTCATCCAAAATTCCTTATTTTTTTAGAGGCTAACACTAGAGGAAACTGACTCCAATAAGCAAGGATCATCTAACTCTAAAAAGACACTAGAGACCCTCTAACACAAAGCTACTACTAAAGTTTTAAAACCCCAACATTTATCTTTTAGAAACAAATGTAAATCAATATGAAGACAATTCACATATTAATCATCATCTTACTCTAAAAAAGACTACTAAGAGATTTTACTACACAAGCTTGATCACCAAACTATAAGCTTCCAAATATTCTATAAAAATCTTTAAAGTAAGTATCATACAAAAACTTACACAAATTTCCTACCAAAATTCTTCTTTTGTTTCGACCCAAAACCCTACAAAAAGACTAACAATCAAGCGCCTCTTTTTAGTTTGGTGTGGGGTAGAAAACATAAAGCTTTCCAACGAGAAGGTTTTATAAGTACATCTCATTGTAAAGCATTCGTAAAATTCGTCGCATAAAACTCTTTAAAGTAAATCGATTTAAAGTCAATATTAATCCATCTTAACATAAGTAAAACAAAACTTTTTTTTTTCTTTTACAAAAAGCAAGTTCACAAAACTTTTCAATATGAAAATAAATTACAAAAAAAAAAACTTTAAAAGACCTCCAACCATAGAATGATTCACAAAACTCATGATAAAACTTCTCGATGCAAAACAACTCATAGAGCCTTATAACAAGAAAAGATACAAGAAGTGCGATTCGCTAATTCAAAACAAATCATAGTGTCTTTCAAATTTTAGAACAAATCATAACAATTTCATGAGATGAATCAAAACTCTTTTCATTAAATCACCCATAAACGCTATAATACAAATATACATGAAGATTCTCTAATAAACTTCCATAACAACATCATCAAGTTAAGTGTAAGTGGAATGGTATAAATACAATCATGCATAAAATCTTCTAATAAAATATTTAGCCATGTATGTGATAGCCTTCCATTCCCAAAACAAACATAATCGATTCCATTTTGTTTGAAGATAAAGCTTAATGGAGAATTCACTAATGCCATCACAACTTGGAAGACTCAATGAAAATAGCTCTAACATTTATATCTCAATTCTATAAAAGAGACTAAAAGGAACTAGTTGCTCTTTTTTTATTAAGAAAGAATTTTAGTCAAGGAAATATTTTTATGAGTAGTTATTGTGAGACACACATCTAACACCATGCATATTTAAGAAAAAGTGGTCATGATTCTTAAGCTATATAATGAAATGACTCAATTTCTATGAACTTGAAACTCAACGCATTAATAAAAATACAACTTTTGGAAAGAGGTTTTGATATTAATTTGCTTTCTCTAAAGGTTAGAAAACATGCTCCAACAAATTCCACTTTCATGTTACAAGCCACCAAAAATTCCAAATAAGTGTCTAATTCAAATCCATGAATCTATTCTCATGCCAAATATACGACATTTTGCCAAAGAACTCAAAATAAATTCTTATGCTATTGGTAAGGAGAAAGAAGAGAGGTTATTCGATGCCAAACTTGCTCTCCAATGTTCAAGAAATGTTTCACCACAACCGACAATATGGTTTTCATATAACATTCAACAAATTCATAAAAGCATAAAGAAAATTCCTCCAACTTGTTTCAATTCAACATGAATCAAATGCAATTAAGAAGAGACTAGTTTGATGCCAAACCACTTTCCCAAAATATTAGAAACAATGCTCTAATTGCCATAGAGAATCTTATGCAAAAGCAGCGATAAAAACCTTCAAAATCTGCGCTTGTTTCCCACAAAACTAGTAAGAAAAGCTCCCCAAAAGCTGCAGGAATTTTCACGAATAAAGCAAGGAAAGATCCTCCTAAAGGCCATGGAATTCTTATGTAAAAAACAACAACAACACCTCCAAAATCTGCACTTATTTCTTGCCAAAACAGTGGAAAAAGTTTTATAAAAAGTTATAGAAACTTCCATTGAATAGCCATAAGAGATTCATTTGAGTGCTATAGGTATTATTGTACAAAAACAGTGAGAAAGCGCTCGAAATCTGCACTCATTTCCCATAAACAAGAAAAGTAAAAGAAGAGATCCATAAAAAAAAAAAAAAACTGGAGGAATTTTCACAAAAAAAAATGATACTTGCCAATCATGTCTTTCACATAAATATCCAACAAGTGAAGAAGAAACATGCTTCGAATAAGCATAGAGATATCTCGCAATCCACCAACCTTGCAACTAAACATGCTTCCCATGATATAAGTTGTGAACTAAGAAACTCATGATGGCTTCTTAACCAACTTCAAAGCCAAATAAAAGTAAGAGAAAGAATGTTCTAGTAAGCACTAATTCCATACAAAAGAATTCAAAGTCTTTTGACATAAGCTATGCGAAACTTATCTTATGCTAGCAAGATAACTTTTCCAAACAAATCTAAAACATGTGATATTGTAAGTGTATGTGTTTCTAAAATATGACTTTAGCATTTTTAACCCAAGTAGCCAAGCATATGGAATTTATGGATCCAAGAGATTAGCACACTTGGTATTTGACATACACTTCATCTTTCTACACATACCGGCACGATGAATAAAGAGAATGATTACCTATGGTAAAATACAAAAAGATGACTACTCAATATCATTTCTCTCTAAACTTTGTAATGAGGCAACCTAATCACAAAATCATAAGTGATAAACCATCAACTCATTATGGATCTTAAGAGAATGCGACTATTGAATTAAATAGCATCCACTAAATACATCAAGCTATAGGCGAATATTAGCACAAATATGTACCATGAAGTACCTTGATAATGCATGGGATAGATCCTCATTTTGGAGAACAAACCATATGCTTTTAAAAGACATTTCACACATAAATACATCACTATGTTTTGGTATACATTAAACATATAACTTCTCTAATAAGCCATAAATTCATCTCACAATGAAGGGGACCAAGACCTCTTTTCTTGCAACACATGAATATTTATAGAAAAATGAGAGGATGGCATGTAGATTTCTCCAAATAGCATAACAACCGTAAAAGCTACTTGAAACTCATCAAAATTTGTTATCAATATCACTAGTTAAAAAGGGTCTTAAATGCTACAATAAAGAGATTCCACAGTCATAAACATATCCAAACTCATAGGAAATATGTGAAACTTTTACATCTAAATATGGTTGCACAACACTTGGTTAAGTAGCTTCCCATGCCAAGCTCAAAATTTCATGAATCGCCAACCAAGATATCACAATTTTCTCTTAAAGGCATTTCATCAAATACTTGATGTGCATGATTTGACATAAAATCAACATGACTTTCTCATACATTTTAGCTTACGCCTAAAGCTCTAAACCATGTGGAATACAACAAGTGTGAGTTCACAAGTTAACTAGCCATCTCAAAACCAAAATAAATCAACATTGCATAAGAATGTAAATCATCTAATGATGCTCAAAACCATTTATGCCAACTAAGAGTGAATGTGTTTAAATAAAAAAAAAAAAAAAGAGAGGTGTGATGACATACACACCTCAAAGCTTCATTAAAATTTCAATTCTAAACAAGTAAAAGTGGATCTTGTATGAGTGAAACTTCTCATTAACCAAACCGTCCACAAGACTTAGGTTGAGATGGAGAAGAGCAAAGGAAATGTTTCAAGGACAAGGAGAAGGAAGAAAAGTAATGAGAAGAAGAAGAAGAGGGAGAGGAAAATGAAGGAATGCTCACCTTGCGAATCATGCGGCCAGGGCGAGTGATGGCGTCGGGTTTAGTCCGAGAGAGAGATCGGACAGTGGAGGCGCGATCGGGTTCGAGAGAAGGGCCGTCGGGCTCAACCAGAGGGACGTGCAGCTGCTAGGGGCGGGCTTTGTCTGTCGAGACCTCTGCGAACCAGAGAGCAAATGAGAGGAGAGAGAGCTTCAGCTCTTCTCTCTATTCTGGCGCCGTGTCCGAGACCGAGAAAACGAGAGAGGGAGCGTGAGGGAGAGAACGAGAGAGAGAGCGTGAGGGAGAGAACGAGAGAGCTTGCTCGGGAGAGGGAGAGGATTCGGAAGAAGTGTCCAGAGGAAGAGCCTTCATTTCGAGTAAATTGAACTCAGTCGCCAGAAGAGGAATCCCGCCTTCTCACTGTCTCTCGCTTCGGTCTCCGAAATCTCCCCGAAAGAAACTTCTGCACTGCTCGATGTCTGCCTGAATCGCAGAAAATCGCTGAGGCGCGCGATTTCGGCTGAAACAAAGATTTCGTTTAATCAAAGCCGTCGAGACGATTACTGGATTTAGGGAAAGGATTCAAATATTTTAGAAAATCAAATGGCATTTACTAGGCTCAAATTGAGCTGAATCAAATTAAAATTTGCTAAGATTGGGTTAAGCTCGAGTCCGAATTTGACTTTCGATTCGAGTCGAATTTGGTTCGAGCCGACGCGACGAATTTAATTGGATGAAATTAAATTCAGAATAATGATCAATTTAAATCAAATTGGCCGATGCGACCGAATCAAACTAATCGAGTCCAATTGAACACATTCGAGTCTGATCCGGCTCGAGTCAGGTCGATTCGAGCTCGAATTGGGCTCGACGGGGTTCAATTAGATCGGTCGAAAGTGCTCGAGCACGCTCGAGCCAAAAACGAGGTCAACATTCATATTTTCCTAGCTAGTGATCTTACTTTTTCCCTCTCTGGCCCGATTTCTCTTCAAATTCTCCCACCAAAGGGAAGCACCTTTTTTTTAATTTGATCGCCACCAATTTAACGATCCTCTCGGCAGCCACTTCCTTGAAGTCAAGAACTCGTTCGACCGTGTGTAGCCAGTCTACGAACTCATCAGGATCCATTCGGCCTTCAAATGTTGGAAGGTCAATTTTAATTCTGCTGTCATCACGAACTGTTGGACGTTCTTGCCGTTGTCTACTGGGATGGACTTCTTCATCACTAGAGGCTTCTTGGTGGAACGGATTGACGTCTTCTTCTTGTCGACTGCCCTCCTTTTGTTGATTTCTTCTCGCCAGTTCTTGCTGCAATCTTTGAATTTCCCTCTGTAGATCTTCAATCACGTCTCATGAACAGGGTGTTGCCTGTTCCCTCGTGGCGGCATCTTGCGAGCTCTGATACCAAATGACACCGCTCCGACTCCTCGAAGGGTGACAAACGGTCTCCGGCGAACACAACCACGGCTTCTGCTTTCTTACTAGCCTCACCATCTAAAGGAATTAAGGATACAAAAGCAATGCAGAAATGGAAAAGCAGGAAAAAGAATAACATAATAGTTTTGTACTCTAAAATCAATATCTATCTTATTCACTTGTAGCCGAGTGTATATATATATATATATATATATATATATATATATATATATATATATATATATATATATATATATATATATATATATATATATATATATATATATATATATATATATATATATATATATATATATATATATATATAGGATTTCAAAATTAAGGCTACACATTATTTAAAAGAAGAAGGCTACACATACAATATCCATAAACTAGCTCCGGCATCAACTATAGGATTATTTGAACTCTAATTTCAACAAATGTATAGCAGAACTAAAATTTTTGGGAATTAACTATGTGATATTTTGTGGATTATAATAGTATTGACTGCTCTTTATGTTCTTGCTCTTAGGAGCTGTTATTTGTGATGATTTTTCATTGATCTTTCCACTTCAGTTTATTTGGATTTTCTCAAAGAATCAGTTAGGGGATGCCAACGTCATCTAAGTTGTTTTGAAGGAATTGAAGAAGCCAACATCTATAACAAAATCTCGACTATCAATACAGATTCAAACAACCTCCATCGCAAGTATTGACTATTTAATGTGACCATTTTGTTAGGTCTTTGACTATTTTTCTTGCTTAATCGTTCACTTCTCCCTTACTTATAGTTAATCAATTGTCACTATTAAAGTTTGAAAAATGAGAATCGATTCTTCTCCCTTACTCTGCCTTTATTTCTTCTATATGTATGATTACGTTAAGTCTCTAAGACCGGTTCAAAAAAAAAAAAAAAATAGCCTTCACCTCAACTCCTCACTCAGGCGTGAAATGCTCAAATGCCTCCCAACTCTCCCCTATTCCAGGATGATCAATGACTCTGAAGCTGAGCCATTGATCATGTTAAACTTCAGAGCCATTTAATTTCATATGATATTTTGTATGGCTATATAGGTGTTATGCTTTCTTTTGTTTGTGTAGCCTAATATGTTTTTTTTGGCTATAAATACATAGCCAACACTTGTAATAGGAAGGTTGAAATGAATAATATTTGAGTCTTGGATTCCTTTTGGAATTGTTTTGTATCCTGACGGACGTTCAGGTGGTGGTTCTTATCTCTTTTATGTATCCTAAGATTGTTCTTGGGTGGCTGTTCTTACTCCAAGGAGTTCTTGGAGTGGTGTCCAGCGACCACCACCGGATCATCGACGTGGATTCGTCGAGCCCCCTCCAGTCCGGTGTCATTTGGTATCACAGCCAATCGGTTCTTCTTGCTCTGTATCCTGACATGTCCTCAGATGGTGAAGAGAAGAACCTAGCGGAAGAACCAAGTCGGAGGCCGTTCAAGAAAATGATTCAATAGAGGGACAATGACGGATCTTGCAGGGTAGTTGGGGTTGCTCGGTTTGATCGGAGAAGCTGGAGGTGACTTCATCCGTGCCCTGGTACCATGATATGCAATAGAGATTGCGCAGGCTAGGAACTAGGTGGAGGTGCTGTCTGGCCGGAATCTGGGCCAGCGGGTTTCTCACAGGATTTCGGCGGACTAGCCGAAGGCTTGCATGAGGAAGGAGGCGTGGACTTCTTGATTGGCAGGAGGCGAAGAGGAGGCCTGGAGTCGCGTGCGGAAGACCAAATCGGGCGTCGTGGGTCTCGTGGCTGACATCGCGTGCGATTGATCGGGAGCTCATCTGGATTCACCTGAGGAGGCGGACGGTGTCCTGAAGGAGCTCGACCAAAGGCAGAAGCCTGATTGGGCCTGAATCGAGGGATCAAGAAGCGGAGTTCGGTCTTGATCGCAAGAAATGCAGGACTAGCGTTGGCTTCTTGATCAGGAAAGCGAGCAGCGAAATAAAGTTCCCGCTGATTCCCACGAATGTTGAGGCAGAGGAAGAAGAGATCGCATGAAGAGTGTTGTTTGCAGAAAAGGCCTTGGAGTAGAGCAATTTAATTCCCAGGAGAAATCTGTCAGGACATTCGCAAGCTTGGTGGGGTTCTTTTGAGTTTTCTGGTTCTGAAACAAAAGGTGGTGTCTGCCCTCTTCTTTCAAGAACCACACCTATGATCAAGTTTAGCTTCCAAGGATTTGAAGATCTGTTGCCAAATTCGTCATCTTTGCCTCTCTACGATGAGCTTGAAGTTCCTCCTACCCCGGTAGTATGACGCCGGAGCTGAGCTGTTGATCATGTTGAGCTTTAGAGCAATTTAATTTCATATGATATTTTGTATGGCTATATAGGTGTTATACTTTCTTTTGTTTGTGTAGCATAGTATGTTGCCTATTTTGCCTTATAAATACCATTGTTTTGAAAATCAGATCGGACAGACCAGTTCGGCCGGTTCAACCGTGAACCGGTCTTACGGCCGGTTCGGTCCTCCCTAAGAACCGGGCTAGCAACGAACCGATCAAAATCAATTTGAACTGCCAGTTGAACTAGCCGACCGTTGAACCGGTCCGTTTCTTAAGAACCGGCCAGTTCAACTAATAATATATTTAAATATTTTATTTTAATATAAAATTTTAATTAAATATTAAATTAATTTAAATATCATATATTTTATTTAATAATATGAATCCAAAAATTTTATTATATTATATATTAAATTAAATATAAATAATCTAGCTCACATGATGTCATAATACCATGAAAGCTCTTAACCCATGGGTACAAAGAAAGGTATATAAACAACATAACATAAAACTCATAAATGATGCGTGACTAAATAACTAGTAGTTTTTTGTTTCAACATTCAAGAATGTGTGCATTAGACTTTTTTGAATGAGAACTTGTTGGAAAACTTTTTTAGTAGAATATTCAAATAAAAAATCATCATAATAATTTTTAAACTTTTTAAATTTATTATTAATTATATATTTATTAATATTCAAATTAAAATAATTATTTATACTTTTTAAAGTTCTAAAACTTTTTCAAAATGCGAAATTAAATGATAGAAAAATAAAAATCTTAAAAAATAATATTGTATGACATTATAAATATAGTTTTATAATGTAAAATTTATATATAATTTTTATATGTAAATTATGCTTAAATATATAACATAAAGTAATTATTTATATTAAATTTATATATTTATATATTTATATATAAATTAATTTTTATTAAATATAAATTAAAATTGAAGATTGAAGATGTTTATATTTAAATTTAAAATTCATAATTATTTATATTTAAATATGTAACATAAATATAATAATTATTTATATTTAATTTTAAAATTATGTAATATATTATATATGTATGAATTTTATTTATTTTTTAGTCTAAAAATTCTTAGAATTATAAAATTTTTAAGAATAAATTGTCATTATTATTATATTAATTTTATTACTTTTAATTATATTATTATTTATTACGTCATCCGGTTTGACCCCGGTTCGAGCGGTCGAACCGGTCAAACCGGTCGAACCATGAACCTCTCATTCTTCCGGTTCGTTGTCCCGTCCGGTTTTCACAACCTTGATAAATACATAGCCAACACTTGTAATATGAAGGTTGAAATGAATAATATTTGAGTTTTGGATTCCTTTTGGAATTGTTATGTATTCTGACGGAAGGTTAGGTGGTGGTTCTTATCTCTTTTATGTATCCTAAGTTTGTTCTTGGATGGTGGTTCTTGCTCCAAAGAGTTCTTGGATTGGTGTCCGGCGACCGCCATCGGATCGTTGACATGGATTCGTCGAGCCCCCTCCCGTCCGGTGTCAATCAAAACACCCCTTTTGTCACTGACTGAATGCCAACCTCCGCCTTCTCCTCAACAAACTCATCACCTCCCCCAACTCCCCCTTATTTTTCAACTCCACATCCTCTCAAATCTTCGGCTCACACAGTGCCACCTCAACCTTACTCCCGTTGTCTGCACCACCTGCTTAAACCAATCCGCTATGGCATCCGTGAACAGTCAGGGCTGCCAACTTAACTAGAAGGTCTTTCGCCAATCATACTTAAAACTATCTCCTCCACAACTCCGACCAAGAGTTCAATATTGCAACGAAAGAGAAGATGTTTGTTTACGCAAACAATGTGAAGAACACGTTGGAAATGTATTTGTTAATTTAACATAATTAATTTTGATGTATTTATCAATTGTTTAAGATGAAAAGAGATTAATAATGTTAACTATGGTCTATGGGGAAATAAATCACCACGCAAATTCTATGTGCTATCCTATTTTAGTGATCGAATGGTGCAATGAGAATAACATATCATCTCGGGAGACGAATAATGTATTCTATAATGGATTCAATGACAAAATATAATTTTATAAAATATATTTTTTTAATCAAACACAATCAAAACACAAAATATCATCCTGAAGGATGAACATGACGTCTTACGAAGTATTCGAAAAGAGAAATGAGGTTTTAAAAATTTTTTCATTCTTGCAATCAAATACAATAACAAGAATAATTTATCATCTCGAGAGATAATATTCTATGAAGGATTTGAGAGCAAGAATAGATTTTGAAAAATACATCATTTCTATGATTAAATACAACAATCAAAAGATGATAACGTCACTCTATGAAGATATTTGAAAATATAAATAGGTTTTGAAAAACTGTCTATGTTCTCATGCATAGATCCTTCCCATACCTTAAGAGAATAAGATATAATTTATTTTATTTTAGAGTTATAGGTTCCCCATAGAAGCAAATTTGTATGATTAATTAAATTCCAAAAGAAATAAATCTCTTTAGAATACTCTCGATTACCTGACAATTGCTCTATTCACCATAATGTATTTAGGTGTTCCAGTCAACTCTTTTATAAACAAGGTTTGTAACAATCATAGTGTGTTGTAATCAGTCTAAAAGCATCCTATGGTTGATTGAATACAAGATCAACATCCATTTTCACCTTCAAAGTGATAAATTTAGTCCATACATATAAAAATCTACATAAACTGAATGTAGTAGACACTACATTCGCTTTTAATTTCCTTAAACTCACTTATGTAAATAAGACTAGCATGAATTAATTTTCCTCTATATAGTGAAATGAGACAAGTGATGTCATAGGATGAGTGGTTGAGATGCAGTAAGCCGTTAGCAGTACAAGTGCCGAATGCTGACTAATGCAGTAGGGAATAATCTGTCTTTTTGTTTTTTTTTTTTTTGACATTTAGGTCATTTAAGGTAAACTCACACACACAACGCATACACATAGACTCGAATCCTGGACCTTTAGTTGGAAGCCTAAGCTCTCAACCAATAGGCCAAGGAGAGTTGTGTTATATAATCTGAGTCTAGCCGAGAAGTGGAAACATGGTGATTTGACAGCCAGCTGCTTATTAAAACTTGGCTTATCAAAGGCCATATATAGCTCAACATGTGAAATCAAAACCCTGAAATGCTACACATCAAAGAGAACCGGGCCAATAAATTGCCCGTGCCCGGATTCATTGGCAATGTTTACTCGGTTTAGAAGAATAACAAGGGGAAGGAGATAAAGACTTCTTCACCTAGGTTGTAGGCAAGGGTGAGGCTCTAGGTTTACTCTTCCTTCTCTACTTTTGTTTTTCTAGAGAACTGTAGTTATACCACCTCTTCTTCTCTCAGATTTCCCTTAGCACAAGAAGAATAAGAATCCCTAACCTCACATCAAGCTCTGACTTCTACTAGGATGAATCGAGCCCCTTCCGCCCCGTTTCTCTCTTTGCCTTCTCTCGCTTCTCACGTTCAAAAACAAACAAACAAACAAACAAAAATCGAAGAGAATCAGAAAGCCCTCACTTCTACTAGGATGAAAGCCACTGCCACCCTAGGCCAAATGGCCAAATGGAGCCCATGCACGAAGCCAGCCGTCCCCCCCTTTTTTTTTTTTTTTTTTTTGAACGGTTAGAGGATTCGAGCCCAGATGAGATGAGAAGAATTTCTTCCATGAACCACTTGGCCACGAACAATTATTAGGTCCGGTGATCGGACGTAGCTCTACGTGCGGTCTCCACTGAGTTATCCGATATTTGCTTGGTATTTGCTCGGTATTGCTAGGTTTTGCTTGTCAATAACGAGAAATACCGCTCTGTGAAAATCAATACCTAGTAATACCGAGTAATACCGAGCAATACCGAGTTTTTCTAGAAAAAACTCGGTATTGCTCGGTGTTGCTCGGTATTACTCGGTATTGCTCGGTATTTGTCTTCACATAATGGTATTTCTCGTTATTGCCGAACAAAATCGGCAAATACGTGATTTTGTGCCAGCCGAACGTAGCTCTACGTCCTTTCACCGGACCAAATAAAAGTTCCTTGGACACAGACCTGATCTCAGCCATCCCCCTTGCCTCTCTTGCTCTCGTTCGTCCCAGGTGGAACACATACATGAAGCCACTCTCACGCTCGCCCTCTCTTGCTCGTGCGGTTCGGTCCAATGAGGAAAACGCCCGCATTATTCTTTCATCACCTGGTAGCTTTTAGAACAGCTAATTGACGATCCTACCCCTCAATCCAAGGGCTGAAGATAGATTTCGTAGCATTTGAGGTGTATTGGAGGGCAACCATTTTTATCGATTGCATTCGAAAATGTATAGAGGGTTTTATTTAATATATTTATTTATTTTATTTTTTAATTATCTAGGCTTTAGGGTTTAATTATTTTTTTTATTTTTAAAAATGTATAGAGGATTATAATGAAAAATGTCTGAACCAATCAAGTTAAATTTAAATGTAGGATGATTCAAATCAATTGATTTAATCCAATTAATATCGATTAATTGACTCAAGATGAGTCATATTACATCGATCAAAGTTGCCGACGTTGAATTAAACTCGAGTCGAACAATTTAAGTCGTTATGAAGTCAAATTGATTCAACATAGGTCAATTTATTATAATTGATACCAAATCGGTTATAATTAGCTTGAAATTGGCTCGGCTGATGTAGTGGGGAATGTCAATCAGTACGTGTCCTAAATTTAGTTCAACTTTAGCTAAAATCCCGTCAATCAGCAAATGTCCTAAATTTAGTTCAACTTTAGCTAAAATCAGGATAATCCAAAGTTTAAATGCCTCAAAAAATTGTGTGGTTGCACTTACCTTAATCCCACCCAAATTTTATTGTAAGTCATGTATCAAATTGCCTTTAATTATCTGATATATCTATTCACTTTGAACAACTTCTCTATTATTACAGTTGTTTTCAACTTTTATTAATAATTTTATAGCTTGTAAATATAGGTGAAATAATCTTATGTATGCAGGAAGGAAGACTATGATCCGAAGAGTCACCATTTTCTTGTCAGTTGGAATACTACTTCTTATATGTACAATTATTTTTTTAATATGGATAAGAAAAAGAAGAGACAAAGGTATGTTTTGAAAAAAAATTATTTATAACAAAAGTGGACTCATTCCAGAATTGATGAAATCAAATTTCTATGTGAATCAGGAACAAAAAAATTACAGAATAATCAAATGGCAGTAATTCAAGGCGCAGACTTAGCATCAAAACTTAAAATCAAAGAGGATAGTATGGAATTTTCACTGGTCAAATTTTCGACCATTATGGAAGCAACAGACAACTTTTCTTCTACTAACAAGCTTGGTCAGGGTGGCTTTGGTTCTGTTTATAAGGTGATTAATTGCTCAAGGCATCCTTTGAAATTCCACAAATGAATTTAGTAAACTTCTTTCTTATCCATGATTATGCATTTGAATGTAAAACTAGTAGAACAACATGTATAGATAGTATGGCGAACATTCATTATAGTTCTTGCATTATTTTGGTTTATACTGAATTTTATAGACGAAATACCATGTGTTAGACCATCAAATATCAACCTTAAATTCGTATGTTAAGACGCTTACTATTGGCTACATGTCTTTTAAAGCAAAATGGTAGAATTAAGTTTTAACATTGTCCTTTCCTTCTCAATTGTTTATCATTTCAGTGCCATCTTCCATCAGGGGAATCTATGGCAGTTAAACGACTGGATGCATTTTCATGTCAAGGACTGGAGGAATTTATGAATGAAATAAAGCTTATTGCCAAGCTTCAACATCAAAATCTTGTTAAGCTTTTGGGTTGTTGCATTGAAGGAGATGAGAAGTTACTCATTTATGAATACATGCCTAACAAAAGCTTGGATTATCATCTTTTTGGTTTGCTATTCTAAATAAATTACATTACAATTCATATGTGTACTCCATTTCAGCTTTTGATTATTAATTCACTTGATGAATTTTTGTTATTTGCAGATCAAAGTAGAAAAGAACAACTAGATTGGTCAAAGCGATTTACCATAATTGATGGGATTGCTCAAGGTCTTCTTTACCTTCACAAATACTCTCGAGTTCGAATTATCCATAGAGATTTAAAAGCTAGCAACATTCTCCTGGATCTCCAAATGAACCCAAAAATATCAGATTTTGGTTTGGCTCGAATTCATGCTAGCACAACACCAACAAACACAAATAGGATCGTTGGTACATAGTATGTGATTTTTTTTGGCAAGCTAATGAAAAACACTATACATATCACATATATTATCAAATAATGAGGTAGTTTCTTTTGTGAACATGCAGTGGTTACATGTCTCCTGAGTATGCAATGGAGGGCCTTTTCTCAGTCAAGTCTGATGTCTTTAGCTTTGGGGTTTTAATGCTAGAAATCATCAGTGGGAAGAGAAATACTTCCTTTCATAAGTATGGGATAGCTCTAAACCTGCTTTCACATGTAAGATATTAAATTTGTGTTGATTTCTTTTTTCTAATATGATGAATACAATTTAGGCTATAAATTTATGTCCTAATAAGTAAAAATGGTATGTTTCAGGCATGGGAGCTATGGAAAAATGAAAATTGGCTGGATTTTGTTGATCCATCATTAGGTGATAAAATCCCATCAAATGAGGTTTCAAAATGTATCATTGTGGCACTTATGTGTGTTCAAGAAAAAGCAGCAGATCGACCTATAATGTCAGAAATTATTACCATGCTTAGTAGTGAAAATGCAATTTTACAAGATCCAAAGAAGCCTGCATTCTTCACTACAGAACATGAAGTGGCTTCCGAATTATTAATATATGGTTCACAAAATGATACCACTTTCACAGTTTTAAAAGGTAGGTAATGCCATTGTGGAATTAGCAAGTAGTTGTTATGTTGCAAAAACTTTGAAATTATGCTTTTCTTAAAGATCAAAGCTGATGGAATATATTCTGAATACTCAAAACTATTTGGCTGTGCGTCATTTATTTTTTCTCGAATAAAATTAAACAACCAAAGATCTGTGCATCAAACTTAATGAGTCAAATGGTAATCTATAGGCATGTTTTAAGTCAATAGGGAATCGACAAAACCTTTAATATCTTTTAAGATTGTGACACTTTTAAATTTGTAATTTCAGTTTTTATAATCCAAGTAGTCTTGTCTCTTTTTTTTTTTCTTTTTTTTTTTTTTTTCATTTTGCAAATATTTTTATCATAACTTGTAAATTAAAAACTTTTGAATACAGACCAACCATCCAATCGAACAACTAAGAGGAAGAAATTCGATCCAATAGGACATCCTTTAATTCTCTAGCCAGAGATAAAGGAGCAAAATTATTCATGTGATTCCACATGAATTTAACGTGCCCCTATTATAAAATTATGTCACCAATATTGACGTGGTTGGGTCAACTTTAGCTTTCGACAAAGTCCATTATAAAGTTCTTATTTACAAAAAAAGATTTTTTAACAATGTTGTTGCTAAAGTTGCAACTGTTTTTTGAAAATTTTGAGAGTGAATTTGCTTGAAAGAAACACAATATTTTGGCGCCGTCACATACATAGTATGCTATATAAAAATAATTATGGTATTTAGGGTTGACACGCTCTTGAATTCTATATGAGACAAAGCGCTATATGATGGGAGCCACCACTTGAACCTGTAGGGGTCACCTCTAGAATTTTATTTATCTGGGATACTGATAAGAATGTCAGTTATATAGTGAAATTTCTTAAGTAAAAAAAAATTTAAATAGTGGCATGGCGGAGCCAGAAACTTTTTCTAGAGGGGGTCCAAAATTTTCTTTTCTAAACTTTTTTCATCTGGGTCTTGGACTAGCATTGGCACTTCTATTTTTTATTTTTAAATTAAATACTAAATATAAGTTGAAAAATACTTGTTTTTCAATATAAATAAGTAAAGTATCATTCATCCACTAATCTCTAATTCTACTTCGAAGTCGAGTTTTTATGATAGTCATTATAGAAAATACTCTTTAAACTACTGTTGTTGCAACTGGCAAGACTAAAGCCGATTTTAATAATATGAAAATAAGATGATATAAAATATCATTTTTTTCAGCAAGAGATCCAATATATTTTAATAATGAAAATTGTGGATAAGATTTCCCAACCTAACAATCATAATAAATGTTAAAAAAGATTTCATATGTTCATCTATAATTGGAAAATCAAAGCAGATTTCATTTAAGACTAGAATAGCTTTGTATGCCGGTATTGGAAAAGCTTTGTGGCTTGTGCGACGACACATAGATATAGGAGAAATATGAAGCGGACAATGCAAGAAGAAAACCTCTAAAGATGAATAACAAGATTACCTTGAACACTTTGAAGTTGAATGAGTTTTATTTTGTTGTTTTATTCTCTCAGGATCGGTCGTTGCCCGACAGAGCAAAAGTTGCGTCGAAACTTTGTCCCCAGTGGCAAGAACGGAGCACTGTCGCATGAATCAGAGGAAGAATGGAATCATGTGGAGCAGAGCACAGTCGCGCAAAGCAAACGTTGAAGGGAATCATGCGGAACAGAGGCGGTCGCGAGAGCGGAGAGCGACTGGAATAGAATTTAGGGATTTTTACATACATAACACTTAAAAGTTTCTTATTTACTCATCTAACACCTAAACTTGTCTATTTACACACATACCACCTAAAATTTATTTCATTTTCTAAAATATCATTCCGTCTGCTTCCTCCGTCAAAACCCGCCCAATAATCGTGAAACTCAGCTTCCTGTTCATGAAAATCGTCCGCTTGCTCCCTCTTTGCTCTCGGCTGTCTGTTCGAAAGAAACTCCAAAGGGCCGAGACTATTTTTCGATGAACTCCGCTCAGGATCGCAGCCGCATTTGGCAGCCTCAACGTCCTCCGCCAAAAGAAACTGAAAACAACAACACCTTCCAATTAAACTCCTTCACAAAATCACCGAAACAGAAAAACCCCATCATAAAGCCTAGATCAAATGGACAAAATAGCATACATCTAATCTCAACAAAAATCCACATATGACATGTGAAAATGAAACAAAATCTTGTAATTTGAATTACTGAACAACCGTCAACAACAACAATAAGTTGTTTTAGTAGAATATACATCTAATTCACAATGCATCAATCAAGCAGCAAGATCACAAAAAAAGATTTGAAATTTCCAACACCTATTGCAACGAGCTGGAGAACAGAGAGTTCTTTAGCGAGCTGGTGACCTCCCTCCTGCGCCTTCACCCGATAGGAATCCACCTGCTTCCTCCTCAACAAGCTCCGAATCCCCCTTTGTCTCTCCTTCCTGTTCCCCAATTTCTCAAACCCCATTTCACAGAGAGAAGACCTCTATTCTGTATTCCGTGTAAGAAAACCAACCAAAATATGTCTTTCTTTCTTCCCGAGCCTACTCCCACGGCTGGACGGAATGCCCCATTCGTCCACCCAAAATCGGGCTGGTTTTCACGGAGAGAGTAAACCGTATTTTAGAAAGAGAAAGTGCTTTTAAGTGGTATGTGTGTAAATAGATAAGTTTAGGTGTTAGATGAGTAAATAAGAAACTTTTAAGTGTTATGTATGTAAAAATCCCTAGAATTTATGGTGTATATATATATATATATATATATATATATATATATATATATATATATATATATATATATATATATATATATATTTCCCTATATGTTGGGGGCTAGTATATACGCGGCGGTAGAGTTTAATAATTCGCGTCCGAGCGTTGCACAAATATTCATCATACAAACAGAAAAGAGAATGAACACAAAGGTTTTTACGTGGAAAACTCGAAAGAGGGAAAAAACTACGGGGCCTCGCCCAATTGTAAAGTTCCACTAGTATTTGTTTGAAGTACAAAGACCGATTCGTCTTACAAGTCAAGACAATCGGTTTACAATCAGCTTCTCACAAAGTTACAAAGTTCTGCAAATTCCCAGCGTTTCTCGAAAATCTGGCAGAGTTCTGGCGTATTCAGACGGCGGGAAGAGCTTCGGCAGTGGTCGAGGAGGAGCTTCTTCCTTCTCTTCTCTTCTCATTCTCTTCTTCTTCTCTCCCTTCACTTGGATCCCCTTTTGTAAAGAATGAGGGCTCTATTTATAGTTTTTCTGGAGTGGCATGACTTATAAATAGGTGTGAGATCAGGGGTGAATAGGGAGTGGTTTGAATGGAGGGCCGATATTGAACCCTTCGATCGTGCACCGTTCGTTGGACATCCGGAGACTTTAATCATGTTGGAATTCGGCGATCTTAGGCTTGTTGGATTTGTCTCGTCGAGCCGCTCGATTCGAGTATAAGCTCATTAAAATCGAAGACCGTTTGGTAACTCAACTTGCTGTTTGAACCTTCAAATAGTGCTTCTGGTCCTTGATTTGGACCCATTTGGGCTCGGATTGGGTCGAATTTGGTGTCGTTGGGTTCGTATTTCCGAGACGCTCAGTTTGACTATAAGCTCGCTGAAATCGGAATTCAATTGCTCCTGAATTTAATCTTTGAAGTTTCAAATTAGTTTTTTGCCTCGAGATTCGTGCCCGATCAAGATAAATTTGTGATGACGTATCAATATATATATACAATGAACTTAAAATTTATTTGATTTAATTTAAAATTAAATCAATTAAATTTTAAGTTCATTCTAAAAATTAGTTACATGTGTAAAAAGAAACTAAAAGAGCCAAATTGAGGGAAAAAACTCCTAAGAGACCCGAAAAAGACCATCCAAAATATGCCAAAATTACACATGTCAAAAGAGGCAAAAGAAATTCATAGAACAAGAAAAGGCTAAGGAAACTAGGGGTGTCAATTCGGGTCGAACCCGAGTTGACCCGGATCTAAGCAGGTCAATCTGACCCATTTTTACAAATGGATCGTACATTTCAACCCGGACCTGACCCACGCGGGTTGCCGGGTTGACCTGACCTGACCCGACTCGATTTAGCATATTTGGCTGAAGAAGTGCGAGTGAGTGCGGGCAGAGTTGCGCAAGGCAGAGGGCGGAGTTGTGAGCTCGCGACAGCGCGAGTGCGGATGGAGTCTGCTGGACCGCGCATGCGGACAGAGTCCGCGAAACCGCACGACGGTGCGAGTGCGGGGCGCGGGCTGACCTGCTTAGTCGACTTTTGGGTCGCGGGCTGACCGCGCGACGACGAGAGTGTGTGACGGCGAGCGGCTGGTGGAGTCCGCATGCGAATGAAGGACCGCGCGAGCGCGGCAGCGAGCGACGTCGCGAATGCGGGCTGAAACTGTGGACTTGACGTTCAGGTCAGTGTCGGGTTGATTTCAGGTTTCCAGGTCTATCCGAACCCTACCCATTTTTGAAACGGGTCAAAAATCCGAACTTGAACTTGAATTGTTTGCTAACTGGGTCTACCCGAACCCGGACTTTTCGAGTCTAATTTCAAGTCGTATCAAAAATTGACTTTTTTTGACACTCATACAGAAAACCCCATTGCAATCACCGAGCAGCACACAATTTATGACCCACAAGCCGGCAGATAAGATTCTTCCAACACCTAACTTCTTTTTTTTTTTTGGCGTGGGAACACCTAACTGCTAAGCAAAGGGAAGTCATGCAGGTACATTGTTGAATAGATAGATCATAGGTTTCGTATGAGTTTTAAGACATATTTATTAGCCCACCGTAGTTCTGTCCAATGCATTGTCCTTCATCTCAGCCAGCTCTAATCAGGCACCGAATGTCGCCTTCAACCTCTCCTCTCTTCCTCTTCCGCCTTCTTACAATAATCCTATCCATCACCGTTCAAACATTTTCCCAGGGTGATCAGAACAACCCTTTCATCACCGACTGCCACGGCAAAAACTTCACCTCATCAAGCCCCTATGACTCCAACCTCCACTTTCTTCTCCACGAACTCATCAACTCCACCCCCAACTCCCCCACTTTCTTCTTCCTCAACAACTCCACTTCCCCTCAAATCTTCGGCCTCGCGCAGTGCCGCCCTGACATCACTCCCGCTGTCTGTTCCGCCTGCCTCAACCAATCCGCCGTGGCCTCCCTCAACAATAAAGGCTGTGGACATAAGAAATCTTTCGCCAACCGTGCTGGAAACTGCCTCATCCGCTACTCCGATCAGACGTTCTACAACAGCTTGGAAGAGAAATTGTTCGTTCATTACTCCTATACCGAGAACGCATCTGCTTCCTTCAACAGCCGAGTCAATATCTTGATGAAGAGAGTGATGTCCTCGGCGGCGGCCGCGGTGTTGAAATTTGCGGTGGGGGTTGCGAATGATTCGGTGGATGCGCCGAATATCTATGGGATGGGATGGTGCTCGTTGGATTTGGCGAGCAGCGACTGTGCCCAATGCCTTAGTAACGTTTTCGATAGGATTCCAGCTGGGAAGACTCAGGGTAGCGGGGCATTTGTGAGCTGTCATTTGAGATTTGAAACATATCAGTTCTACTCAAACTCTATGCTGCTGCCAGCACCGGCGCCGGAGGCAGGAGCACCGACGCTGCAGGCAGGAGGTGAGTGTTTAATTTCTGCATTCCTGAACCTCTAATTTTTAATTTACACTTTCTTGTTTTATATTCCATGCATAATTTGGATTGGATCACCTTAGAATGAATGATATAACCAAATGAGTGAGTTATTTTGGGCAAATTATTGTGTCTAGTGTCCGGATGAATTCGGACACCTATAAAAATGCGTCAAGTCACTCAAAAATATCGGGATCCAGTTCATCCGGGTGAGGTGGCGTGTCCGGATTGGATGTCCGCAATTCAGGTGACCGGACACAATAATTTGTCATTATTTGATGATAATTTGATGGATACAACAGTTGATAATATTTCTAATCGACATAAGAAAAGAGAATATCATGTTATTACAGATATCGATCTTTTATATTAGAGAGATACGCATATGTAGTTATAACTTCGATAACAAGTTGAGATTCAAAACTGTAGAAACAGAGAAGAAGAAAATGCAGATAGTGACAAAGCTAAAGGAAATAAACTGATTTATTATCTGTAGTTACATTATTATTACAACTCGATATATAGATTTTACAACAGTGATTAAACCGTTGTTTTAAGATACAAGAGTGTGTGAGATGTGGGACTAAGTATTATTTGTGTTTGTCTTCTAATATTCCCTCGTAAACTGAGGAATCTTTGACGATCGTCAGTTTGAGTCGAAGATCTTGAAATCTTGGTGTTGACATATTCTTGGTGAATATGTCAGCTATTTGATCGATCGAGCTGATTGGAAGTAGTCGTATATTATTGTGCTGAATTTGATCGCGAATGAATCTTTGATCTATTTCGATGTGCTTCGTCCTGGCGTGGAAGATGGGATTATTAGTTAAGGCGATAGCAGAGGTATTATCGCAGAATAGATCGGCTGGGCTATCTTGCGGGATGTTGAAATCATTAAGCAACCATTTAATCCAAATGAGCTCAGTAGTTGCCGCTACAAGTGCCCTGTACTCCGACTCTGTCGAGGAACGAGCTACTACCGTTTGTTTCTTGACAGCCCATGAAACGAGTGTCTTACCGAGAAACGTACAATGATCAATGGTAGATTTCCTGGTGGATGGGTCTCCGGCCCAGTCAACATCGAAAAATGAACGTAGTTGGAGGTCCGATCTGTAATCGGGAGTCCGAAGTCAAACGTCCCCCGTATGTACTTGAGAAGACGTTTTAACAAATAGCAGTAAGTGCGTAGCGGTTTATGCATATGTTGGGAGATAATGTTAACTGCGAAGGCAATGTCAGGGCATGTCAAGGTTAGGTATTGTAATGATTTGGTTATTCGCCGAAATGTAGCTTGATCGGAGAGCAGCGCGTCTGGGTTTATGTCGGACGGTGTTTTTGTGCAAGTCGGATTAGCCAGTGCTTTGCAGTTCATCATCCCTGCTTGCTGAAGAATAGATGCTGCATAGGATTTCTGTGAGAGAAAATAAGAGTTTTTGTTATAATGGATAGAAATACCTAGAAATTGGTTTGCAAGACCAAGTTTTTTCAAATTAAAGCGAGCTGCGAGTTTAGATGTGAAGTCAGATATGGCTTGTTTGTTGTTGCCTGTGATCAATATGTCGTCGACATATACCACAGATACATTTGCGTGGCATTTTTCTTGTATGTAAGCAACGACGGGTCTGCACGACTGTGTTGGAAACCAAGAGAGAGTACGTGATCAGTAAACATGTTGTACCACTGTCTTGGCGCTTGTTTTAGGCCATAGATGGCCTTTTGGAGAAGGCATACATGATCTGGATTCGATGTGTCTTCGAATCCCTTCGGTTGTCTCATGTATACTATCTCCGACAATTTCCCATGTAGAAAAGTATTCTCAATGTCGAATTGCTGGATGTCCTAGTTGTGAAAGAGGGCGACGGTAATGAGGATGCGAATTGTTGGTAATTTAGCGACGGGACTAAACGTCTCCAGGTAATCTATGCCATGTTCTTGATGATTACCCTGAGCCACAAGCCGGGCTTTGAAGCGAGCCACAGATCCGTCTGTGTGTCATTTTGTGCGGAAGGTCCATCGACATCCTAAGATCGAAGCAGATGGAGGTGGGGGGGACAAGGTTCCATGTTCCCTGTCTTTGTAGTGCTAGGAATTCAGTTGTCATAGCCTGACGCCATGCCGAAAATTTGATTGCTTCCTGATACGTGGTGGACTCGGACGAGCTGTTTTCCGACTGATGATGTAGGAGGTTGAGTATGTTGCACGGCTTGAGGGAGCCGGTTCTGAGACGAGTAACCATGGGACGTTGGGTAGTGGTGTTCTTGGTAGGTATACTGCAGATGCTGTGTTGGTAGAAGGTAGACGATTGATTAAGTACACTGCCGTAAGAACTGCGTATGGCCAGAATCGAGCCGGGAGAGAAGCTTGATGCAACAGAGTTCTTGCAATTTCTATAATGTGACGGTGCTTGCGCTCCGCAACTCCGTTTTGTTCCGGAGTGTAGGGGCAAGATCGTTGGTGCTGAATACCGTTTGCATCCAAAATTTTTCTAAAAGTATTATTGAGATATTATGTTCCTCTGTCTGTGCGGAGAGTTTTTATTTTGAATTTGAATTGATTCTCAATAAGCCTTTTAAAATTAAAGAAAATTTCGGGAACTTCAGTTTTATTTTTGAGCGGGAAAAGCCAAGCAAAACGGGAATAGTCGTCTATGAAAGAAACATAATATCAGAAACCTTGGTTAGAGGTAATTGGGGACGGACCCCAAATGTTAGAGTGCAAGAGTTCAAGGGGATTTAGTTTTCTGTTACAAGAAGTTGTAAATGGCTGTTTGTGCCCTTTACAAGATTTCCAAGAAATACAATTTGGGGTGTTTACAGATATATGTAATTGCGGTTGAGCTGAAGCAAGAAGCCGCATGGTTCTATTGTTCGGATGGCCAAGTCTATTGTGCCATGTAGCCGACTGAGCTGTGTTTACCGAGAGAGCATAGAGCAGTGGTTGAGACGAGGCTATGGGGTATAGCCCGTCTTTACATGGTCCACGAACCAGAGTGTTGTCCGTCATCAGATCCTTCATAACAAAGCCGTTAGGTGTGAAAGTAATCGAAATGTTGTTATCTTTCACAAGATTAGAGATCGACAGCAGATTATAAGAAATGTTGGGAATATGAAGAAAATTGGATAAGATTAGCTTACGAGTGGGTGTTGGAAAAATGTCATTACCCGATTGAGCTATCGAGAGGTTTCTTCCATCATCGATGGTAATCGATTCTGAACCGCAGTAGATAGAGGGGTTGGAGATGGTATCCTGTGTATTTGTCATGTGCGCGGAGGCACCCGAGTCGAGATACCATTCGTGTGGTTGAAGATCGGTGGTGGCAGCTAGAGCTTTGGGCGGACTGGAGGAAGGTGGCTGCGGTGTGTAGTTAATATTGAGACGATGCCAACAAGAAGTCGCAATGTGTCCTTTCTTGTTGCAGATCTGGCAAACAGGGGCAGGTTTTGAAGTATCCCGGCCAGTATATTGAGTAGTGGACGAAGGTCTTCCACGAATCCTTTTTGTTCTGCCTCTGGTAGCATAGAGCGCCGTTTGAGGATCTGGTTGAGAGTGAGTTCTTGTGGTGTCGGTTTTGGCGTGAATCTCCTCACTTATGAGGAGGAATAGAAATTATCAAGACTTAAATACGTTTGCATAGTACAAATAGTAGTTTTGAAAGCTTGATAGGCGGGAGACAAGCCATTCAAGATGTACATTATGATGTCTTCATTGTCAATTGTTGCGCCGACAGCGGCGATCTGGTCCACCAGGTTCTTGATGGCCGTAAGATACTGGAGCATGGATTGCTCGTTCATTGAGACGTTGTGCAGCTCGTTCTTGATGTAATATCACGATCTGCTCCAGAATCGTCCAGGACGATCTGGGATCGTCCTGGGACGATCAGTGGAAAAAGAGTTCTAGAATTTACCCAGAAGTGTTCCAGGTGATTTCCTGTAGGCATCGTCCAGGCCGATAGAGGACATCGGCCAGGCCGATTGCACTGTTCACAAGTATCGGCCGGATCATCGCCCTGTGAGCTGTCCAGGACGATCCATTTGGTCGGATCGTCCCGGGACGATCTGGATATCGTCCAGGACGATGCAACTGTTCATAAGGATCGGCCGTGCAATCGCCCTGGAGTATCGGCCAGGACTGTGTGGTTTGGTCTGATCGTCCAGGACGATCTGGACGATCGGCCAGGCCGATCTGAAGAGGATTTAAGGGAAATCAGTCGTTTTGAAGAGAAAGAAAAACGATTTTTAAAAATATCTGATTTTGCGTCTGAGGAGAGAGAAAAAGAAGTTTTTGGAAAAGTTGATTTCGGGAAGACGCGGAGCCATTTTCGATTGAAGTGACTGTTCAGGAATTTGCTTTGCTCGAGGTAAGGCACATTCCGTCTTTCTCAATTTTCAGTTCAGTCGCGGTTGGCGGTATTTTCTGTCCGGATTTCGTTTTCGTTACGGTTTTTCGTCCGTATCTTTTGATTGGTTCAGTTTTTACCGCGCAAGTTTCTGTATGTTGTTGACGTGCCGAGTGTGCACATTTTGGTTATTTTCCGAAGATTTTTATCCGGGTATTTTTGATTCGGCGATGTTTTTCGTAGACTACAATTTTCTGTGAAATTGTAAATGCTCTGTGCAGTAGAATAAATGTTCTGGAATATGATTATCTATATTCTGTGCGAATTCGGTAAATTTTCTTTGCAGGAAATTTCGTGTAAATTCTGTATACTGTCGTTGTGCTGCCCGATTTTTAGGTAATTTCTAAATTGTTCGGATTTCTTCTGAATTGAAATGCTATGTGTATAAGCTATAAAAAGGGAGTTATAAGGGGCCTGAATCCTATGAGATTCAGTTAGTGAAACGGGAAATCTGAAATGAGATCAAATCTGAAATCTGATATCTGTTCTGTTCCGGATCCGATGAATTCTGTTCTGGTGCTATAAGCACATCTGTTTTGGTGCCGTGAGCACAAAGGGATACATAAGGGGCCTGGATCCTATGAGATTCAGTCAGTGTCTGGGAAGGGAGGCATAAGGGGCCGGAATCCGTAGAGATTCCGTCAGTGTCAGGGCATTTAGCTATATGTATCTGTTCTGTTTTCTGTATTTGTTCTGTACGAAATTGTGATTCTGATATGATATGATCTGCGAATCTGATTTCTGATTTCTGTATAATTCTAACTCCGTTGATTTATCCTGTTCTGTGATCTGATCTGTACGATCCTGTTTCTGCTTTGATATCTGTCTGTATAAGTTCTGATTTCCGACTCTGTTCCGATTTCTGATCTGATTTCTGTCTGATGAGTTTGGTTTTGGTTTCTGAGAATTTAGATTGGTGGTTTGTTGCTTTGCTGAGCTGTTGAGCTCACCCTTGCTTTCTGGTGGATTTTCAGGTTCTGGGAAAGGCAAGGAAGTCCAGGATTAGTTCAGAGTCTGATCAGTATAGGTACTTTTGTACTTTTTGATTTTTGTACAGTCATGGCTTTTTTGTTCTGTCTTTTTTTCTGTTGAAAGCCATGTACTGTTCTGTAGATGATTATTCTTGAGGAAATGAAAAGATAGATGTTTTGTTCCGCTGCATTTGATGTTTTTAGTAGCTCTGTTGTTCTGTGTGTATCTGTTGAGTTAAGTATTTGGAAGATCAGTTCAGTAACCTAATCCAAAGCCAGATCCTGGATAAGAATGAAGGTCTCTCGTCGCGATCCGGCTCGGGCGGGATCCGTCCCCGTCGGGTCGGGTCGTGACAAGCTTTTGTGGTATCAGAGCACTGGTTTTGGAAACTGGTTGAATTGTGAAACAGAGCTCTAGGAAGTGATCAGTAAGTCTGTCTAGGAGGTAGTTTTGGGTCGTTTGGCTTTTTATTGTGTTGTTTTTGTGTTGTTTTTGTGATAGTTTTCCGGATTTTCTGGATTTTTCTGTATGGATCAGCCAGACCCAGACATGACAGACGGTCAGAGTGCCGATCAGGCAGCACCAGTGGGGAGTACAGCCCCAGTGGTCGGTGCTGACACGCTTTCTCAGTTTGCGTCACTTGTTGCTCAGATGATGAGCGAGACTCAGAGCAGAGCTTCTACTGTTAGATCTGAGGACATTGATCGACACCTGCAGTTATTTTTGAGGTTGAAGCCTCCGAGATTTGAGGGAGCTGTTGAGCCCAGAGCAGCCGAGGAGTGGCTGAGGAGATTGGAAAAGACTTTTGACGGGATGCAGTGTCCTGCAGACAGGAAGGTTCCGTTAGCTGTTTTTCTGTTGGACGGAGAGGCTGAGCACTGGTGGGACGGCCAGCAGGCAGCCAGATTTCAGGGTAGACTGAACTCTTTGATCACTTGGGAAGAGTTCACTGAAGTATTCCGAGACTGGTTTGTTCCCCCTTCTGCACGACAGCAGATGCAGGAGAGTTTTCTGAGGTTGGTTCAGGGGAGCAAGACGGTGATGCAGTACGAGGCTGAGTTTACTGCTTTAGCCAGATACGCTCCGCAGCTGGTTAGCACTTCTGCTGAGAGGTGCTACAGGTTTCTGAGAGGATTACGAGACACTTTGAGGCAGCCTTTGATACCATTCAGGATCACTGATTTCTCTGAGCTTGTGGAGCGAGCTCGTCTGATTGAGAATGACATGACGGCTACTCAGCAGCGGTGGACTGCGAGTAGGAAGAGGTTTGGAGGTGAGACTTCTGGCAGTGGTTCCTCTGGAAAGAGGAGATTTGTTTCTGGATCTGGATCTGGAGATTCCAGGAGGAGCGGAGGATCGTCTGGTACTGCTACCAGTACGACTAGTTCTGGATCTGTCAGTATGGCACCTGTGTGCCAGAGTTGTGGACGGCGACACCATGGCCAGTGCTACAGGATAGCTGGTCTTTGTTTCAGATGTGGTCAGCCGGGACATAGGATTGCAGAATGTCCACAGATGAGATTTGAGCAGCGATCTGAGGGCTTAGTCAGACCTGTTGGTTCAGCAGCAGGAAGACCGAGGACTGTTCCTCCACGCCCTGAGGGATTTATTGGTAGAGGTGGTGGTTCTAGTTCTGCACCACGGAGACCACCTACGATTCAGAGGGAGCAGAGTAGTTCTGTTGCTTCAGCTCCTGTTCCAGTTCAGCCACGAGTTTACAGCTTGAGTTAGCAGGAGGCTCGAGATGCTCTGGATGTTGTGACAGGTACGGTTTATATTTCTGATCAGCCCTGTCGTGTTTTGTTTGACTCTGGAGCGAGTCATTCTTTTCTGTCCGAGCACTGTTTTGAGATTTTACATTTGGATTCGATGGTTTTACCGGTTTCTTTGTCTGTGATTTTACCGGCTGGGAATCCTTTGATTGCTCGACAGTTTTGTTTGTGTGAGATTGAGATTTCTGACAAGAAGTGGAAATCGAGTTTGATTCGATTGCCGATTTTTTCATATGATGTGATTCTGGGAATGGATTGGTAGAGTCAGTATGAGGCTCAGATTGACTGTCTGAAGAAGCAAGTGAGTTTGCTTATGGCTAGAGAGAGAGTTGTATTTCAGGGATTACGAGGTGTTCTCTCCAGTCTGATTTCTGCGTTGGAGGTGAGCAAGATGTGGAAGAAGGGATGCCCAGTATTTTTGGCTTCAGTGCGGGATTTGAACCTGGAGGTTGGTCCTGTTTCTGAGATCCCAGTGGTACGGGAGTTTGCTGATGTTTTTCCTGAGGAGTTGGTTGGTTTATCTCCGGATAGAGATGTGGAGTTCTCTATCGATGTTTTTCCGGGTACCGCTCCGATATCGAAAGCTCCGTACAGGATGGCACCGAAAGAACTTTCTGAGTTGAAAGTTCAGCTTCAAGAGTTGGTTGACAGAGGTTTTGTACGCCCTAGTGTTTCACCCTGGGGAGCACCTGTTTTGTTTGTGAAGAAGAAGGACGGTACACTCCGTATGTGTATTGATTACAGAGATTTGAACAAGGTCACGATCAAGAACAAGTATCCTTTGCCTCGGATAGATGACTTGTTTGATCAGCTTTCCGGATCTTCGGTATTTTCGAAGATTGATTTGAGATCCGGATATTATCAGGTGAAGGTAAAGGAATCTGATGTGGTGAAGACAGCTTTCAGTACTCGGTACGGGCACTACGAGTTCTTGGTTATGCCTTTTGGGGTAACCAACGCGCCTGCTATTTTCATGGATCTGATGAACCGAGTATTCAGGGAGTATTTGGATCAGTTTGTGATCGTCTTCATCGACGATATTCTGGTATATTCTGCATCTGAGGATGATCATGCCAGACATTTGAGGATTGTGTTGGAGACTTTGAGGAGGCATCAGCTGTATGCCAAGTTCTCTAAGTGTGAATTCTGGCTGAAGAGTATTTCTTTTCTGGGGCATGTGATTAGCGGAGAAGGTATTTCTGTAGATCCCCAGAAGATTCAGGCGGTTGCTGATTGGCCAAGGCCGACTACGGTATTTGAGGTACGTAGTTTCTTGGGCATGGCCGGGTATTACATTAAGTTTGTGAAAGGATTTTCACAGATTTCGACTCCTCTGACGAGACTGACTCAGAAGTCGGTTCCTTTTGTTTGGACACCGGAGTGTGAAGCTAGTTTTCTGAGACTGAAGGATTGTTTAACTTCAGCTCCAGTGTTGCCACTTCCGTCAGGTACGGAGGGTTTTCAGGTGTTCAGTGATGCTTCACTGAAAGGATTGGGTTGTGTCCTGATGCAGCATGGTCAGGTAATTGCTTATGCTTCAAGACAGTTGAAACCACATGAGAAGAATTACCCGACGCATGATTTGGAGTTAGCTGCAGTTGTTTTTGCTTTGAAGATTTGGCGTCATTACCTGTATGGCGTCAGATGTGAGATTTTTACTGATCATAAGAGCCTGAAGTATATTTTTACTCAGAAGGATCTGAATTTGAGGCAGAGAAGGTGGCTCGAGTTGATCAAGGACTATGATTTGACTATTCAGTATTAGCCTGGGAAGGCGAATGTGGTAGCTGACGCTCTGAGCAGGAAGTCTTTTGGATTCTCAGGTATTCAACTTACCTGTGATGACTTTCTGATTCGTGATTTGGAGAGATTGCAGTTGGAGGTGATTTCCTCCAGTGATTTGGAATTGACTCAGATGAGTATTCAGTCTTCTTTGGAAGCACGGATTCAAGAAGCCCAGAAGTCAGATTCTGATTATTCGAAGTTGATAGCTCAGATTGGATCTGGTAAGACTCCTGAACTTCGAATTTCTGATTCTGGTACTATTTTCTGTAAGAACAGGTTGTGGGTACCTGTGTTTGGAGATTTGAGGCGGGAGATTCTGTATGAATCTCATCATTCTGGCTACACTGTTCATCCAGGCAGTGGTAAGATGTACGCTGATATGAAGCTTTTGTTCTGGTGGCCTGGGATGAAGAAGGATGTGGCGGAGTTTGTGTCGAGATGCGAAGCCTGTCAGTTGGTGAAGGCAGAGCATCAGCGACCAGGTGGATTGTTGCAGTCGTTGCCTATCCCTGAGTGGAAATGGGAAGAGGTAACAATGGATTTTGCGATGGGTTTTCCTCAATCACGACAAGGACATGATGCTATTTGGGTAGTTGTAGATCGATTGACGAAGTCAGCCCATTTTCTTCCGATCAGACAGACGGATTCAGTTGATCGCTTGGCACAGATATATGTGAAGGAGATAGTCAGATTGCACGGTGTGCCTCGCGTGATTGTTTCTGATCGAGATGGACGTTTTACTTCCAGACTTTGGAAAGGCATTCAGCAAGGCTTGGGTACGAAATTGCATTTCAGTACAGCCTTTCATCCTCAGACCGACGGACAGTCTGAGAGGACTATTCAGGTACTGGAAGATCTGTTGAGACTTTGTGTTCTGGACTTTAGCGGAAGCTGGGAAGATCATATTCCGCTGATTGAGTTTGCCTATAACAACAGTTTTCAGTCCAGTATTGGTATGGCACCGTACGAGGCTCTGTATGGCAGGAAGTGCCGTACTCCTTTGACTCTGACGGAGGTCGGAGATAGACAGGCTTTGGGTGCCACTTTTGCTGATGAAACTGCTCAGAAGATCAGTTTGATAAAAGAGAGATTGAAAGCTGCTCAAGATCGTCAGCAGAAGTATTACAATCAGAAGCACATATTTGTTGAGTTTCAGGTTGGTGACTTTGTTTATGTCAAAGTCAGCCCGATGAAAGGTGTGAGCAGATTTGGTCAGGTAAGCAAGCTTAGTCCAAGGTATGTTGGACCGTTTGAAGTTTTGGAAAGAATTGGAAAAGCTGCTTATCGCTTATTACTTTCTGATTCTATGCCTGATGTGCATAATGTGTTTCACGTATCCACTTTGAGGAAGTGGGTTTCAGACTCTGAGAAGAAAGTATCTACTGACGAGGTTGAGATTCAGGAGAATCTGGCGTACAAGGAAGAGCCAGAGCTTATTTTGGCATACGACGTCCGAAAGTTAAGAAATAAAGAGATTCCGATGGTTAAAGTCCAGTGGAAGCACCGGACTGCACGGGAAGCAACGTGGGAAAAGGAGTCTGATATGAGACGGTCGTACCCGTACTTGTTTTGACTGAGTTTGGATTGGATAATGTCGAGGACGGCATTTTTCTGAGTTGGGGAGATTGTAATATCACGATCTGCTCCAGAATCGTCCATGACGATCTGGGATCGTCCTGGGACGATCAGTGGAAAAAGAGTTCCAGAATTTACCCAGAAGTGTTCCAGGTGATTTCCTGTAGGCATCGTCCAGGCCGATAGAGGACATCGGCCAGGCCGATTGCACTGTTCACAAGTATCGGCCGGATCATCGCCCTGTGAGCTGTCCAGGACGATCCATTTGGTCGGATTGTCCCGGGACGATCTGGATATCGTCCAGGACGATGCAACTGTTCATAAGGATCGGCCGTGCAATCGCCCTGGAGTATCGGCCAGGACTGTGTGGTTTGGTCTGATCGTCCAGGACGATCTGGACGATCGGCCAGGCCGATCTGAAGAGGATTTAAGGGAAATCAGTCGTTTTGAAGAGAGAGAAAAACGATTTTTAAAAATATCTGATTTTGCGTCTGAGGAGAGAGAAAAAGAAGTTTTTGGAAAAGTTGATTTCGGGAAGACGCGGAGCCATTTTCGATCGAAGTGACTGTTCAGGAATTTGCTGTGCTCGAGGTAAGGCACATTCCGTCTTTCTCAATTTTCAGTTCAGTCGCGGTTGGCGGTATTTTATGTCCGGATTTCGTTTTCGTTACGATTTTTCGTCCGTATCTTTTGATTGGTTCAGTTTTTACCGCGCAAGTTTCTGTATGTTGTTGACGTGCCGAGTGTGCACATTTTGGTTATTTTCCGAAGATTTTTATCCGGGTATTTTTGATTCGGCGATATTTTTCGTAGACTACAATTTTCTGTGAAATTATAAATGCTCTGTGCAGTAGAATAAATGTTCTGGAATATGATTATCTATATTCTGTGCGAATTCGGTAAATTTTCTTTGCAGGAAATTTTGTGTAAATTCTGTATACTGCCGTTGTGCTACCCGATTTTTGGGTAATTTCTGAATTGTTCGGATTTCTTCTGAATTGAAATGCTATGTGTATAAGCTATAAAAAGGGAGTTATAAGGGGCCTGAATCCTATGAGATTCAGTTAGTGAAACGGGAAATCTGAAATGAGATCAAATCTGAAATCTGATATCTGTTCTGTTCCGGATCCGATGAATTCTGTTCTGGTGCTATAAGCACATCTGTTTTGGTGCCGTGAGCACAAAGGGAGACATAAGGGGCCTGGATCCTATGAGATTCAGTCAGTGTCTGGGAAGGGAGGCATAAGGGGCCGGAATCCGTAGAGATTCCGTCAGTGTCAGGGCATTTAGCTATATGTATCTGTTCTGTTTTCTGTATTTGTTCTGTACGAAATTGTGATTCTGATATGATATGATCTGCGAATCTGATTTCTGATTTCTGTATAATTCTAACTCCGTTGATTTATCCTGTTCTGTGATCTGATATGTACGATCCTGTTTCTGCTTTGATATCTGTCTGTATAAGTTCTGATTTCCGACTCTGTTCCGATTTCTGATCTGATTTCTGTCTGATGAGTTTGGTTTTGGTTTCTGAGAATTTAGATTGGTGGTTTGTTGCTTTGCTGAGCTGTTGAGCTCACCCTTGCTTTCTGGTGGATTTTCAGGTTCTGGGAAAGGCAAGGAAGTCCAGGATTAGTTCAGAGTCTGATCAGTATAGGTACTTTTGTACTTTTTGATTTTTGTACAGTCATGGCTTTTCTGTTCTGTCTTTCTTTCTGTTGAAAGCCATGTACTGTTCTGTAGATGATTATTCTTGAGGAAATGAAAAGATAGATGTTTTGTTCCGCTGCATTTGATGTTTTTAGTAGCTCTGTTGTTCTGTGTGTGTCTGTTGAGTTAAGTATTTGGAAGATCAGTTCAGTAACCTAATCCAAAGCCAGATCCTGGATAAGAATGAAGGTCTCTCGTCGCGATCCGGCTCGGGCGGGATCCGTCCCCGTCGGGTCGGGTCGTGACACTTGAGTTGTATGACCTTCGAGTGATTAGAGGACTGGAACCTTGTTTCGAGAGCCTTCCATACAGCAGCCGTCGAGTCCAAGTGCAGAACATACGGAAGAACGGTGGAAGAAATGGTGGAGCATATGGCCGTCGAGAGGTTTTGATCTGTAAGAGACCAGACGTTGGCGTCGCTATTGGAAGAGTTACCGAGCTCAGATGCGGGATCTTGCCGGACAAGATCTTTAGTGGAAGACGTAAGAAAATGATCAAACCCATTTGCTCGGAGAAGCTTCACGATCTGACTTGTCCAGATAGCGTAGTTCTCTGTAGACAGTTGTGTCGGAACCAGAGTTCTTAGATTGGAGACGACGAATTTGAGATTAGCCGGTATTCCGGGCGACGTTCGTCGTTCTTTCCGACATGTTCGTGGATTGGGAGCAGGCCGTGGAGGAAGATGAGGCCATGGGGGAAAGAGGCTTCAGAACTTGCCTGTCTGATACCATAGAAACATAGAAGAAGAAAATGCAGATAGTGACAAAGCTAAAGGAAATAAACTGATTTATTATCTGTAGTTATATTATTATTACAACTCTATACATAGATTTTACAACAGTGATTAAACCGTTGTTTTAAGATACAAGAGTGTGTGAGATGTGGGACTAAGTATTATTGTGTTTGTCTTCTAATAAGAACAGACCAAAAGATAATCTCACATCATGAGATTATTATAATTTTTTTTTTTATTTAAGTTTTATGCTAAAAATTAATACCTGAATCATTATTCAGTTGTATGTTTAGGCTAATTTGAAACAAATGACATTAAAAATGATAATTGCATTGGAAATAAGTAATTTACGTAATTCGTAACTCTCATAAATTTTAATATCTTTCCTATAATGAAACATGATTTTAAAGAGAGCATAGATTACTATTGCATTTGACCGACTTGCATTCCCAACAACTCGCTTTTTTTTTGTGACGAGGAAGTACTATTTATAGGCCAGTGAAAATCCCAGTCAACCTAGTATGCAACCCACACCAATTTACATGGATCAACACTTAAGGCTTTTATTGCTTGCCAAGGGATTTGAACCAGGGACCTAGACTTTGCCTAGACGGCTCTTCACCACCCGGACAAACAACGGTGGGTGCCGACTCGCTTTCAATAGAAGTTTTTGGCAGACTTGCTCCACAACGACTTTAGACAGTGATAGTGATAGAAAAGTCTTTCCAAGAAATTCACCATTAAGAGGACAACGCGTCGAGATAGTTACAGCTATCCGTATATACTATATAGATTAAAAGAAATAGTACAAAATGTATGATTCTATTTGAATCAATTTTTTATTTTATTTTTACAAATTATTTTAATTACCAAACATTAATTTATTATTTATTCTAAAAAAACGGATTTGTTTACAAAAAAAAAAAACAATTTTAAGTTGTTTTTATTTAAAAACAATTCTCCCAAAACTTTTAATTCACTTTGTTTCAATTTCTTCGAACTTTACGTCGTCAAGCTCTTATATGCATATAATTATCACGAATTAAGATTTTATTTAGGATAATTTTTAATACTTTATTTTTTATATTATAATTATAATTTTTATTTAATCATTACTTTCTCGCTGATTAAAAAAAAGTATGATAGAAAGGTATTTTTGACAATAACGTTAAAAATTTACTTGCTCTGCAAAAACTTTACAAAGCAACAGAAAAATATCTCAAATAAAGCTTAATTGATCTATGGGTTTTTATCCACTTATATTTTAAATTAATTTGATATTTGTCCTCATAGATGATGACATCAAAGATGAAGAATTGATTAGAATTAAATATTCATAGAATTTATAATTCTCCAAGGTCTTAATATATCTACTTCTCTAGAATAAAATTAAAAACTGAAAGACTCGTACAGAACTTTTTTTTTTTTTTTGACATTTAGATCATTTAAGTAAAACTCACACACACATACACATAGACTCGAATCCTATATCTTTTAGTTGGAAACCTAAGCTCTCAAACAATAGGCCAAAGAGAGTTGTGTTGTACAGAACTTTTATATGATAATAGCGAGGAATAGCACATCATATCATATACATGGTAACATGCAGCACTAAGGTCATCTCCAACCGAAAAACTCATTTTTCACTCCAAAATACAGTAATACACCAAAATGCAGTAATTTGTCTCCAATCAAACTCCATTTTCTAACACCAAAAAAAGAATATTCCTAGTATATTCTTTCCCATATTTCATTTTATATATTTTTAATCATTAAATATTATTTATCAAAATTTTGAATTAAATCTATTATAATTAAAAATATATATTTTTTGCTCTATAAAATTGATACGTCATCTTGAAATTATCTTGATCGGGCACGAATCTCGAGGCAAAAAGCTAGCCGGAAACTTCAAAAATTAAATCCGGGATCACATGAACTCCGATTTTAGCGAGCTTACAGTCAAATTGAGCGTCTCAGAAATATAAACCCAACGATACCAAGTTCGACCCAATCCGAGCCCAAATGGGTCCAAATCATGGATCTGAAGCGCTGTTGGAAGGTTCAAACCACTATTTGAGTTACCAAACAGACTCCGATTTTGACGAGCTTATACTCGAATCGAAGGGTTCGGCGAGACGAATCCAACGAGCCCAAGATCACTGAATTCCGACATCACTAAGGCATTCAAATGACCAACGAATGGTGCACGATCGTAGGATTCAATATCGACCGTCCATTCAACCACTCCCTATTCGCCCTTGATCTCACGCCTATTTACGGGCCATGCCACTCCAAAAAATCTATAAATAGAGCCCTCATTTCTCATAAGGGAGAGGCCGAAGCAAGAAGAGAAGGAGGAAGCTCCTCCTCGACGACCGCCGGGCCACCGCAGGAACCTCGCCGGACCACCGCCAGACCACCACAGGAACCTCGCCGGACCACCGCCGGATCATCGCAGGAACCTCGCCGGACCACCACCTTAAGGCCCGACGTCCTGCTGAAGACCGGACGTCCTGCTTAAGACCTGACGTCCTGCTTAAGATCCGACATCCTACTCAAGGCCAGACCATCAACATCCGATCTTCCAAGTGATACTGGGACTAACACCTGACTCCTTGTCTCCTACCGCCTACGGTCCTTCTGACCTCTGTCGCCTACTACGGTCTGTCCGACCTCCATCAACAGATAACGGTCTTTCTAACCCTCGTCTCTTGCCGACTACGGTCCTTTCGACCTCCGTCGCCTACTACGGTTCGTTCGACCTCCATCAACAGACAACGGTCTTTCTGACCCTCGTCTCTTGCCGACTACGGTCCTTTCGACCTCCGTCGCCTACTACGGTCCGTTCGACCTCCATCAACAGACAACGGTCTTTCTGACCTTCGTCTCTTGCCGACTACGGTCCTTTCGACCTCCGTCGCCTACTACGGTCCGTTCGACCTCCATCAACAGACAACGGTCTTTTTGAACCTCGTCTCTTGCCGACTATGGTCCTTTCGACCTCCGTCGCCTACTACGGTCCGTTCGACCTCCATCAACAGACAACGGTCTTTCTGACCCCGATCTCCTGCCGACTACGGTCCTTCCGACTTAACAAACATGTATATGTAACTCCTAACATGTAATGCAATCTATATGATGTTTAGTTGCTACATCAATACAAGGCCTTCTCCAAAGGAAGGGCCTCATTTGTAATCGACTGCAAATACTAGTGGATTCATTCAAACTGGACCAGTCCCCGTGGTTTTTCCCCCTTTTCAGGGGTTTTCCACGTAAAAACTCTGGTGTCTCTTATGAATGTTACACCCTCTCACTTATCTGCTTGTGTGCTGGATCTTCGTACAATGCTAAAACGTTAAACTAAATATTTCTCTACCGCCGCGAATACTCTAGGACGCAAAAAAATAATTTGGAATATAAATTAATTAATTATGTAAAAAAAAAATTATATCTTAAATTTATATCTATAAAAAAAATTTATCTTAATGTTAACTTAAATTAATTAATTATGTAAAAAAAAAATTAGATTTTTTTAAAAATAAGATACTTCTAATTTATTATTTTAATTAATAATAAAAAAGTTTTAAACTTTAATCTTTAAAATTAATAATTAAGTTTCGAATTTAAAAAAAAAAAAAAAAAACAAATGCAGTATGAACAGTGCGATGCCAATATTGGCGTCGCACTGTTCAACTCCCTTCGAATGCCGGCAAAAATAGCGATCGATTGGAGGGAAGGAAGAACTGGTTTGCGGTCCGGTTGGAGATGCCCTGAGCTTTAATCTCCTTTAATCGTACTTTGACATTTCTTCTATGAGTGGGCCTACCAACTAAAGCAATTGGTGTGGTTCACATTGACTTTCAATGAAAGGTTCGATTCATTGAACCGTTTGGTGTAATTTTTTTATTTTTTTAAAAAATTTGGGCTTAGCCCATATATTGAAGGTATAAAAAGAGGGTTATAAGTAATCAAAGAAAACAAAAAGAGGTCCCATACAAAAAGGGATTGCTCAACGAGAGCGCAAAACAATGCTCAACATAGAGCACATACAGGAAAACGAAAATAGGAAAATAGCTTGAAAGCAAAATACCGGAAAGAAGAAAGCTCCCATTGCCAAAAAGTCTAGACTCAGGGGTATGTTCATGAAAATCAACAAAATCTCAGACCCTTGGTTGCCCGTAGACCATCCAAAGGGGAGTAAAAAATTGGAGCCTCATCATAGTCCAAACAAAGCAAAACCCAGTAGCCACATCCCTTATAAAGCGTCTCGAAGCAGAATTACCAGAGGTCAAGGGGGCAACATACTAACTTTCTCAAAATACAGCTCCAGCTAAGACCGGTAAAATCAGCACAATCAATTCCAGCTACCAGAAGTAGTACTGCCACAAAATAGCTTCCTCAGCTAAATCAATTCCAGATACTTTGAGCAGTTCTTCCACTTTAATTACTTTCTCAAAAACAGCTTTTTTAATACTTAGAGAAATGGTGGTGATGCTTTGGAAATTATTCAAAAATTTCCTATTGTTCGTTTCTTTCCAAATATAATAAATGCAACAAGCAAGTAATGAGAAAGTAAAGTTTTTTAACTGGCTGTTGGGTACTGTGTTCTTCATCAATCCATTCTAAAAGTTGGAGAATAGTGGGTCTAAGAAGGAGTTGCTTAGAGCTAGGCATGAGATCCAATAGAATATCAAATGAGTAAGAGCATTTAAAGAATAAATGAGAGTCGTTTTCAGGATATTCATAACATAAACTGCACATTAAAGGGACAAAGATGTTCCTTTTATGCAATGCTTCCGCAGTTCTCATTTCCCCAACAATAGCCAACCAAGTGAAACTCAAGAATCTCAATGCATACTTAGCGTGCCATACCAAGTTAAACCAAGTGCAGCTAGGCAAATTAGAGTAAAACTCCTTAATATAATCAATAAATTTACTATTCTTTTGATTTCCCGAAACAAGGCAGTCCTTAGAACTCTACAAAATTGGAATGCCATGAATAGCATTGCTAACAGGAGGAATAGAATCCGGTAAAACCCAGCTGTTGCGCCCATGATGAAGTCCCTGATGAAATGAGTTTGAGAGTATTTTTATCAAGATTCTCAATAGAGGCTTTACTAAAAATACTGATATAATATGTATATAATAAGTGGGAAATAAGTTGCCCATTTTAACACCATTAAAAGTGCCATAGGAGTACTGATGTTCAAGCTTGTTAAAAAAGAATCCATCACAATGCTGAAATTGTAGGGGTAGAGAAAGCAGCATTGCATAAGATCATTAGAAGAGTTGAAAAGAAAAACCCATTAACAAAACCTTTAACATTTGTAGAATAGATTAGATGTAACCTTGACTCCAAGAGATGCAAAGAGTTGGAAAGCACTTTTGAGCCATTTAACGCACAGAAAATCTCTAATGACATTTTTATGAGAGAACTTAAATAGTGACAACTGTTCTTTTTTAATCATATATGTACATTGTATTTTAAACCAAAAAAAAAAGGAAAAAAATATTAAGGAATTTAAGAATATCTAGCTTATTTCTCTAATCGCCAAAACCACAGATTTGCCGCATGTTATGTCACCAATAAAGTCCGCCTCTTCCTAAAGTTTCCCTTTTTTGTAGGAAAAATAAGCACAAATAAAAGGAGTAAAACAGTAGCAGTTGTTGCTGGGATCTCTGGAGCTGTTGCACTGCTGCTTTTCTGTACATTCTTCATTCTTCTACTGCGACAAAGGAAAAGAAAATTTTTAGCATCAGAAATCAGTAATGATGATTTTCTTCATTTTATGTGCCATTTCTAACCTAAATTAATAATTTGGCACAAACGTATAATTTCAGTAAAATCAGTTATTACAAATGTTTACAACTTGCTTTTGAATACTAGGATATGCTGTGGATGAGGAAGAAGTTCTGGAAAAAAAATTTGAGGTTAAAATGATTGATTTTTGTGCCATAAAAAATGCTACGAACAACTTTGCAAAGGAAAATAAGCTTGGCGAAGGCGGATTTGGGCCTGTTTACAAGGTGAAGGAATACAAAGATTGTGAAATTTGTTTGACATTCTATCTACTTTTACAATGTTGTCGCTCAATTTATGCATAAGATCTGAAATTGACAGTTGAATGGAGTATGCAGGGAGTGCTGATGAATGGGCAGGAAATAGCAGTGAAAAGGTTATCAACAACTTCACGGCAAGGACTTCAAGAAATGAAAAACGAGATTAATTTCACTGCTAAGCTTCAGCACAAAAACCTTATAAGGTTGTTGGGTTATTGCCTGGAACAGGAGGAGAAGCTGCTTGTTTACGAATTCCTCCCTAATACAAGCCTTGACAAATTCTTATTTGGTATGCATTTTGTATTCATCTCCAATTCCTCTACTTCAAATTATTTGATTAACACTTTATTTACTCTAAATCTGGACTGCATGTGTACATTAAAAAGGACAGACGAGTTTAGCCGCAAGAACGAAACTCAACACATCACATGGCTAGTGTAATCCGCACCGTCCATATGTAACAGACGAAACAAATCACAGCCGCACACATGTATACACAAAGCATTATAAATACACCTGTACATCAGGCAATAAGGACAAGTGAGAGTAATGAGTTAGCAGATGCATTAATCTACTGCAGCTTTTCCACTATATAATTTTCTCCTTTGTCGTTTCTTTATACATCATAATGCTGAAACCATTCTGATTTTTAACATTTTTTAGGTTTCGTTTGGGACGACTTTCTTGCTGCTTCATAAAGCAACTTTCTACTACAAAATTTTTATTTTATTATCTTAAAAAATTGCTTTGAGAAGCAACAAGAAAGCCATTCTAAACGAATCCTTAATCTCTATTGCAAAGCTTGACCATTTTAGCTAAATAGTCAACACAGTTTTTTTTGCTTCTCTATGTTTCAAACAAACTTTCCAACAACCTGAGACAGCATGGAACTTTTGTTTCAACAGATCCCATAAGGAGGATACAAATAGGCTGGGAAACAAGGTTGAAGATAATAATAGGGATTGGGCGCGGTCTTCTTTATCTTCATGAAGATTCCCGATTGAGAATTGTTCATCGTGACCTGAAAGCAGCTAACATCTTGCTTGACAGTGACATGAACCCAAAGATTTCAGATTTTGGTCTTGCAAAACTTTTTGGGGTTGATGAAACTGAAAGAAATACAACTCGAGTTTGTGGCACATTGTAAGTATAAATTGCACTTCATTTGTTCCCAATTTGTACTCAATAACTCTTTAATTTGTTTGCAGGGGATACATGGCACCTGAATATGCCTTGCATGGATTTTTCTCCACTAAATCCGATGTTTACAGCTTTGGAGTGCTGGTATTGGAGATCATCACCGGGGAGAAATGTACAGAAGCATCAGAGCAAACTGTTAACCTTCTAAGCTATGTAAGGAGTCCATGCTTTCTTTTGTAGAGAAATGATTGCTTTGATGATTAGTGAGGCTTCCTTTGGGATGGCTTTTTCTTTCTAGTATAAAAATTTTAATTTTTATATTAAAAGCTGTTTTAAGAAGCAGTAAAAAAGCCGTTCCAAACGAAGCCTGAATCTGAAGTAGTTTATGGAATATTAGGTTTGGAAGCGTTGGAAACAAGGGAAGGCATTGGAAGTCGTTGATAAGAGAATTGGCAAGCGATACTCAGCACAAGAAGCATTGAGAGTCATACAGATAGCGTTACTATGCGTGCAAGAACAGGCGACGCAGAGGCCTAACATGGCTTTTATAATCGCGATGCTTTGTACTTCATCCATGAAGCTTCCTATTCCACCAACACCAGCGTATTATAATGGGAAAAACATCTCTGTTGATTCAAAAGCAGTTGCCAGGAACACCAACCTTGCTTGGCCGGTGCAAGGACCTAGAGGAAGGTTCGGTTTTGCCTAAAAAAGTGCAAATACGGAGTTTTTTGAAAAAATACCGAGTTTATTGCATTTGAAGGTAACCATCTGTATATGGTTTATTGCATTTTATAGTGATTAAAATTAATTTCACAATATAATTGATGAATCAATAACTTCAATATAGGATTTAGGCTTCGTTTGGGACGGCTTTTTTACAACTTCTTAAAATAACTTTTTAATATAAAAATTTTAATTTTTGTACTATAAAGAAGCTTTAAGAAGCAATAAAAAGCTGTCACAAACAAAGCCTTAATAAATTCTATATATTGGGATTTAGTCAATGGTGGCTATGTTAAATCTTAAAAATTATTTTACATGATAGTTGGTAAATCATTTTAAATCCTATGAAACTGATTGCCAATGTAATTTCGGATTTAAGATGAATGGTTCATTTAAAAATTAAATTTAATATGTTTAAATTTAATTTGTGTTAAGCATGTGGTACTAATTTATTTTAATTTTAATTAAGCCAATAATTTATAATGATAAATAATATAATTAAAAATTTGTTTAGTTATCAAATAATTTAATTACTAATTATAGTACTAATTATCAACCTACTTATTTAATTTAAATGTTAATTTAATAAGTATTTAATATATAATTATATGATAATTACCTAATTAATTACTGATTGTTTTAAATAACTATTTATGGAACTAGTACTCCTACTAATAATTTTATTAATTATTTAAATATTGTATAAGTACATTTAATTATTAATAATACTATTAATTAGCTCATTAAGTATTTAATTATTCTACTATTAATTAATTTTTAATTATTATTTACAATGTTAATTATATAATTAATTATTCAATTTTAAAATCTAAATCCTAAGCTAATTTTATTAATTTTTAAATATTAATTATACTATTAATCATTTAGTTAGGCATAATTAAATTATTTAATTACAATACTAATTATACTACTAGTTATTTAATTAATTATTAATATTTTAAATTATTTTAATTATGCTAAATTAGATTAATTGGATGGAGGTCATCTACAGTCTGTTTTCCATCTCCATTTCTTCATTGTTGTTAGTTTGTTGCATTTCCTCGTCGCCATTTCTTCGTCGTTGTTTTGGCCTCACGTGCTTCGTGTAAAGCATTGAGTTAAAAGAATCGCTAAAGAAGCTTCTTCACCTCTTCATTGGGCATCATCGGATCAGAAGTCACTTCCGGAGCTCGCTCGCTACAAAGGTAACCATCTTCGCCTCCTTCAAGATGGGAACTCGCTTGCTTGCCGTGTGGGAACTTAAGAAATCCGTAAATCCCGTTAAATACACTGAATGATGGGATTTAGTAAATCCCAAATTTATGTCGTAAATTCAAGATTTACAATACGATCAATTCGAATTTACTGTGCACTCTCAAGCCATTTGGCGGGATTTATGAAAAGTCCGGCATAAATCCTGCTTAAATCCTACTACCAGACAACCCATTATTTTTATAAAATTTGCATATGCAAATTGACTATATAATATTCATAATAATTTTAAAGAAGTTTAATATCTAAACTAATTTTCACCAACAAATTAATGGTATTGACAACTTGTTAATCATTATAAATTATTGGTGAAACCTAATATCTTCTTTGATCACCTAAATACTTTGAAGAATTGATTCAAGTATTTGACAACTTGTTAATCCTGATTATAATGGTGGGAGGACTTGATTAGTGTTTGACCTAGATGACAAACTAGTATAAAATATCAAGTCAAATGGACTAGAGATTGGGTTGTTAACAGGCCACAAAATTGGATTACGCTAGCCCAATTTTAATCAATTTACTAATCAGGTAAAAATTCCAAGCAAGAATATGACCCAAGCAAGCATTGAAGACCCAAAAACACAATATGTTTGATTTTCCCATAAGATGCAGCGAAAACAGAGATGGAAAGTTGTGGAAAAGGAGAATTCAAAGCAATGAAGGCGGCTTGAACGGCGAGATAGTGAGAAAGAGACGACAGAGAACAGTATATGATTAGAGAAATGCTCAACACAACCGCTAAGTTGTTGTTGATGTTGATGTAATAATATTTTTATATAATATATTTCAAGAGGATATCACATTTTCATGGTGTTTTTCTTATCATTAAAGATATAAAATTTGCATATGCAACTAATCGTGTTGCTACAGTTCGGGTTGGTGTTTAGCCTGGAGTCTCGTGCTCAAGGTTCTTTTCAGGTTGCTCGTGCCTTGACTTTTGTTGGCCTTTGTTCTCTTTTCGGATCTCTGTTGATTGCTTGTTTATTTTTGTTTTTTGACTTTTTATTTTTATTTTTTATAATTAGGTTGATTATGAGGCTCTTAGATTTTGATTCAAATATTGTATTTTTTAACGAGCTTTCGAGTCATTAAGAACTTGTAATATTATTTTTTAATTAAAGCATATTAACAGATAAAGCAAAATGTATTAAAAATAAATAATGAGGTGTCTTATTTTCATTGGCTACAACATGTATGCCCTACCATGTGAAGTCTATATATAGACAAATAGGTCCTCTGTACTAATTAATTAATTAATAATAAGATACTATTTTCCTTCATTCTTGAGCTCTGCTTTCTTCTCCGATTTGCCTGGCTTCTGCAAATGAGTTCTTGAAGAAACAAGATTCCCTTCTTCTTCTTTTCTTCATGATATCAGAGCTCAATATCGCAGCTAACTAAAGACAATAATATCTCTATTATTTTCGATTCGAACGGTTTCTCTTTGAAGGATCTGACGACGCAAGAAATCTTTCTTCACGGACCATGTAGCAACGGCTTGTATCCTATTCGGGCCACTCACTGCAGAATCTCTCCTCAAGCCTACGCAGCAGTCGGCTCGTCATCCTACTGTTGGCACAACCGATTGGGCCATCCAAATTACGGCACCTTACATTCTATTTCTGTTTCTCAACCGCATTTAGATATAGATTCTAATAAGAAAGATTGTTTACCTTGTACTGTTTCTAAATCACATAAACTGTCTTTTGAATGTTCTGTTTCCCGCAAGAAACGTATGTTAGAACTTTTGCATTCTGATAATTGGGGACCGTCGCCGGTCACCTCAATTCAAGGTTTTCAGTACTACGTAATTTTTGTTGATGATTTTACCAGATTTACATGGATTTTTCCAATGCGGTACAAATCTGATATGGCCAACATTTTCTTTACATTCAAACGTCAAATAGAGAACTATACATCTAATAAAATAAAATGTTTGCGTACTGATGGAGGTGGTGAATACCTCAGTCACATGTTTACCGACTTCCTCAAGCAAAACGGTATTTCCCACCAGATCTCCTATCTCTATACTCCCGAACAGAATGGAGTCGCGGAAAGGAAACATCATCATATAATCGAAACCACGAGATCTCTTCTCCGCACTGCTAGCATTCCCTACAAGCACAGGCCGGAGGCAACTCTTACGGCAGTCTACTTAATAAACTGGATGCTGTCCCCTAACACCAACAACATCTCCCCATTTGAGCTGCTGCATAACACGCCACCTAACTATAATCATCTTAGGACGTTCGGATGCGCATGCTTTCCTCTTCTACCCTCCCACTCACGTCACAAACTTGAACCAAAGTCCAAACCGTGCGTATTTCTTGGGTACTCCGATACGTATAAGGGATACAAATGCTTAGATCCATCCACGAACAAAATTTTATCTCTCTCCATCTCACGTTCAATGAACAACTCTTCCCGTTCACTACTACTCAACCTGTATCACACACATCTACTCACATCTCGCCTCAACTGCTGCTTCTAATTTCTGCCACTTCACAACACATCAATGCACCTCCTCACAAAAACACCATTACACCTACTATTCCCACCAATTCTAACCAAGAGACAACTCTCAGTTCTCGGCTTCCTCAATCTCACTGCCCGAGCCCTGAACCCACTGAAATTCATCCCGCGCCTCCGCCTCAGAACCGCCATCCTATGGTCACTAGACATCAAACGAGTTCGCTGAAACCTTTCACAAGGCTCAACCTACTTCACGATCAAACATCTTCAACAATGCCAACAGATCAAACGTTGTACTCAGAGGCCATAAAACACACTGAATGGCATCACGCAATGTCAAATGAATTCCTAGCTCTACAAAAATAGGGTACTTGGATGCTCGTTTCCCCTCCCAAGTCGTCTATACTCGGGTGTAAATGGACATATCGCACGAAATACCTTGCCGACGGATCCATTACTAAACACAAAGCTCGATTGGTAGCGCTTGGAAATCATCAAGAATTCGGTCTTGATTGTAATGAAACTTTTAGCCGCGTGGCTAAATTACCAACAATTCGCATCCTTCTTACAATTGCTTCAACAGTTGGATGTCGACAACACATTTTTGCACGGCACACTTACGGAAACAGTCTATATGAATCAACCAAAAGGATTCATCGACCCCTTGTATTCGAATCACGTATGCCGGCTCAATAAAGCTCTTTACGAACTTAGGCAGGCTCCGCGTCAGTGGTACAACACGTTCACAACATACCTTCTCTCCCTCGGCTTCTCTAACAGTATCTCTGATCCTTCTCTTTTTATTTTTAACAACTCTGATGGAAAGCTATTTCTACTTATATATGTCGACGATATCTTATTTACTAGGAATAATAAATCAATGCTTAAAGCCGTCAACATTTGATCCGACCTGAAAACCTGACCCGAAAATTTCGGGTTTGGGTCAAACCAAACCCAAACCCAAACCGGGTCGAGTTCGAGTTCCAGAAATCAACCCGTTTGAAAAATGGGTCGGGTTCGGGTTGACCCGGCGGGTTGCCGGGTCAACCGAAACCCGTTTTTTTTTTTTTTTTTTTTTTTTTTTTTTTTTTTTTTTTGAATTTTTCAACTCCTGCCCGCTGCCCGCAAAGCTGCCCCGCCTACCCGCGCTGCCCCGCTGCCCAGGAACTGCCCGCTCTGCCGCGCCACGCGCGCGCTTCGCTTGTCGCGCTCGCCCGCCTACGCCACGCGCGCGCTTCGCTTGCCCGCCTGCACCCGCAACGCGCCTGTTCGCCCAGGCTTTGCCCGCCTGCACCCGCAACACGCCTGTTCGCCAGCTCGCCGGCGCACCCGCGCACCCCGCGTTCCGTGTCGGGTCGAGTCAACCTGGCAACATGCCGGGTTGGGTCCGGGTTCGGATTTTCGACCCGTTTCTCTACCCGGGTCGGGTTAGGGTCGACCCGTTTTGCACCCGGGTCAGTTCGGGTTCGACCCGAACCAAACCCGTGACCCGAAATTGACACCCCTATCAATGCTTAACAACATGCTTGCACAGCTAAACTCCAGGTTTTCTCTCAAACATCTTGGAGCAGCTAATCAATTTCTCGGTATAAAGATTGACAGACATTCCACACATTATTTCCTATCACAGACTCAATATGCCAAAACCCTTCTTGAAATTGCTTAGCTATCTCACTGCAAACCAATCTCCAATCCCACTTGTACCAAAGTACCCCAAGACTTGCGCCCGGACACCTTCTTAGCCGATCCAGTATTGTATCGACGTCTAACAGAATCCCTTCAGTATCTTACTCTCACAAGACCAAATATCGCATAAAGCGTCAACGTTCTATCGCAGCACATGATTTCTTGAAGAAACAAGATTCCCTTCTTCTTCTTTTCTTCAAAGCATAGGTCTCTTCTGTGGGATTTTATCAAAATTTTTTTTTTCTAGAATGAATTCTTCTCTAGGGCAAAATCTTTAAAATAAAAGACACTAGAGAATATACCACAAATAAAGACACTTGCCTAAAAAATTGGTAATTGAAAGCATCAAATTGCCTAAAGTTACTTATCCACTCAGAATAAACTCACTAGAGAATACACTATTAATATAGTCAAAAGGAACTTGTTAAAGAGCTCACCAGATGGTTTGCCAAAGGGAATTCTTCCTCACATATCTCACCTTTATCTAGGTAACTCATTAGAGGTTATCTACACACTTGCATAACTATCATCTAATGAAACTTATGTATTTTTACAATAAGCATTTATTTAGATGTACTATATGATCCGACTGAAGAAATTTCATTTGATTGACATAAGTTTTGATGTAAAAACATTCAAAATTAAGTTAACAAACATCCGAACTCTAATTTTGTCAAAACTTATAGTTATTGAGTGTGCTTTGACAAGAAAAACTCAATAACGCCAAAATTGATATGATTCAAGTTCAAAGAAGCCCAAATAAGAAACTTAAAATATAGTAGAAAACTTCAAAGCATTCAATAAATGATCCGTTGATCTCCATATCTTACAAGCTTATAGTCAAATTATACAGCTCAATGAGATAAATCCAATGAGCCAAAATCTCTTGATTTTGAGGTCATTAAGGTACTTAATTTCTAAATGAACAATTCATGATCAAATAATTCAATATAGGCCTTCAAATAAAGTTTTATAGAATTGGCTACATTTATTAAAAAATCACTTCCAAAATATAATTAATACACCCTGATTCTTCACATGAAAGGGAAATGGACTTGTGTTTGAAGAGAGTATGGAGATCTTAAGAACTCTAAAGTCTTACCTAACATTCAATGGTGACGATCACTTCCAACTACCACAGTCGCCAGAATGTCATTGCCTAACCACCATTGCCTGAATGTTATCATCAGACAATCATTATCTAACCAACATTGCACAAATCTATCAGAATATAAAGACAAACGGTACCCAATACAAAAAAGGCAAGTGTAAAGCACAGCCAGGCGTTTTCTTGTTTATGTTATTTACATCTTTGTACCAGTCTATACTTTATAAATAGGCTTTGTAACTCTGCTGAAAGATAATAATATAGTATTCATTTCCTCTTGTTTTCCTTTCCAACTTTCTTTCCTGCTCTGTTCAATACGCAAGAACAGCAACCTCGGTTGCCTGTTCGTTCTACAAAACCTCATAATGCATTCACCATAGTTTGATAATCGCTGTCTGACTATTAGTAATGGACAATCATCTCTTGACTTACGCAACCTGACCATTGTCATTCAATCACGACCTCATCCCCAACATTATCTCATATTTGTAGAAAGAAAAACTTGTATTATGTACTTTGTAATCCCATCCTCCTCATTTGGGGGATAAAAGGAATCATATAATCTATCTACATAGTGGATCATTTCATCTAGGCTAGGCTTTATTATTTTCTCTTTTAAGATTTTCCTCATAAAACTATGGATTGTACTACTTATTTTTATTACTATTTGTATGTATGTTGTATTTTGAAGAAAATATAGAATGTAAAAAATCTCTTATATAACTATGAATTTCTTGCATACAATAATTTGACATCATCTATAAGAACGATATCTCAATATCTCAGCAACCCCATTTGAATGGATGACAAATAATAAAAATAGTGAATTTTCTAATTGCAAAGCTTGTCAAATTAGGATCTATCTACCAATCATGGATGTTATAATTAGGCAAGAGTACAACCCAATAAACGATCCTTAAGGATAGAATATGTGGAATGGATGAGTATCAGAATCCTATTACTTTTAGAGTATACTGACCAACAAAAGGTATTATTATAAAATAGAATTTTCAGGCCATTAAATAGAGTGTGATAAGGTTTGTTGTTCTTTCTATATGAATTTAAATGAACCAGCTTATAAGCAAATGTAGTGAATTGCCTTCTGGAGGTGTGCAATGAGCTTGAAGGATGGTTCGTATGACCATTTTGAAAGCTTGATAGGAAGAACATAGACTGTTTATGGTGTAGAGAATGATATCTTTAGCATATATGGGAGATATGGTTGTAGCAATAGCATCAATTATGTCATTATTTATAGAGATATATTGTTTCATTGTTTAGTCTTTCTTGATGATGTTATGTAACTCATTCTTTAGTTGAATTATTCTTTGAGAAGTTGGTAGACTTAAATCGACATTCGATGGTTGTCCAAATTTTTGCATTAGGGGTGTTTTAGTCGGCTATCATCCAAGTGTTGTAGGAGATATTAGTCATAATAATTTTATCCTTCTCGATGTTTCCTTTTGTTGGGCATGGGATTGCACATTCAAGATGTCTAATGAAGCCATCGGCATGGAAAATCTTGGACTTGAGAGCACCATATTGGCTAATTCTCCAAGATAAGTTGGTTGCTAATAATATGCTTAATGTTAGACATTAAGAGCCTGAGTTGTGCAATGACATGTGTATCTTTCAGCCTGAGTGAAGGGGGATGGCATTTCGTTTACTGGTATTGGAGGTGGAATTGAGGGAATCCATGTTGGAGTAAATAGAGATGACCAATTAGGTGAAATGTTGCTTGGAGAGTTAGATATAGAATGGTGACCGTTGAGCAAGATGTCTCCATTTCCATGAAGAAAGGAGCTAACGCGTAAAGATGCAGATGTATAAGAGATAAGAGAAATTCATTTTCATTGGAGTCATACAATTACAGAATAGTAGTGTATCTAGGGGTGTCAATTTCAGGTCACGGGTCGGGTTTGGGTCGAACCCGGAACTGACCCGGATTCAAATGGGTCGACCCTAACCCGACCCGGGTAGAAAAACGGGTCGGAAATCTGAACCCGAACCCGACCCGGCGGGTTGCCGGGTTAAACCCGACCCGACACGGACCGCGGGTGCGCGCCGGCGAGCGGGCGCGGGGGCACGTGGCTGAGCGGGCAAGCGGGCACGTGCGTGCGGTCGAGCGCGAGCAGGTGCGACCGCGGTCGCGTGCGCTGGCAATTAAGTGCGCGGGAGGCCTTGGCAGGCGCGCGGGCGGCCTCGTTACGCGCGCGGACGGAGGGCAGGTGGGCGGGCAGTCGGGGCAGGGTCGCGGGCAGCGGGGCAGGGTCGCTGGCAGGTCTGTTCAAACGGGTTGGCGGGTTGACCCGGCAACCCGCCGGGTCAACCCGAACCCGACCCGTTTTTCAAACGGGTCGAATTCATGAACCCGAACCCGACCCGATTTTCAAACGGGTCGGGTCCAACCCGAAAATTTCGTGTCGGGTTCGGGTCAGGTTTTCGTGTCATGTCAAATATTGACACCCCTAAGTGTATCTATATTCTATTATTTTTATAGTTTGTCACATAATTGCGAGGGAATGGCTGCCATGAAACATGGTACTTATAGGCTTCGGTTGTGATGATTTGTTTATTGCTTCTTAAATCAATTTTGTAGTATAAAAATTAAAATTTTTTCACTAAAATTTTAATTTATGAAATAATAAGAAAATCGTTTCAAATGAAGCCATAATCTGATGGCAGAGGTTGCTAAAGCAGCATGCAAAGTATTTCCAACAGTGGACGAATTTGGCACCTGGTGAATAATGTGGTTGCTGGCATGACTATAAAATAGTTATAACAAATACATATGAGATTCTATAATTAGAGAAAAGCCCTCAAACAACCAGCCAATCTTAAAACGCTTATTGTAATTTCCAACTTCTCACATCCCATATTTTATTTATAGAGGGTAGATATGAAATATTAAAATTTTTAGTGTTAATATATAAATAGCATGATATAAAGTAGGGGTGTCAATATTTGGCATAACACAAAAACTCGATCCGGAAATTTCGAGTTGAACCCGACTCGATTTCAAAACAGGTCTGGTTCGGGTTCCCGGATTTGATCCGTTTTAAAAAATGGGTCGGGATCGGGCTGACCCGATGGGTTGTCGGGTCAACCAGAAAACCCGTTTGAAATGAGCTATCCATGCTACCCGAGACAGCCCGAGTACTTGCCCGCGGCTGCCTGCGCAGCTGCCCACGTGCCCGCCGAGGCTGCCCACGCCTTCTAGTGGCGGCCCGTGGGCCCAAGGCTGCCCGTTCACATCAGCGCCCGCCCGTAGCCCGTAGCATGTAGCCGACCTTCCCGCCGCTGCCAGAAGTGGAATTGTGTCAGTCGAGTCAACCCGGCAACCCTACAGATCGGGTCCGGGTCCAAATTTCCGACCCATTTACATACCCGGGTCGGGTTAGGATCGACCCATTTGAATGTGGGTTAGTTCCGGATTTGACCTGAGCCCAATCCAAAACCCGATTTTAACACCCTCAACCTGAAACCCGACCCGTTTGATATAAAGTGATATGTATGTAATAAATTGAACATCCAAATAAATATTTCGTAAGGTAAAATGACTGGAAAGTTTCAAGTGATGTGGAAATGGTCAACTTAGGCCAATTGAGATTTAGAATATGCAGCAGCATCTATTAGGATCTTTTTGAAACAATTTTTTTGTTGTTTTATTTTTTCAGATCGTGATTATAATTTTTGTTTGGCTAATGTTTTCTTCTTATCGCAACTCCATCTCATTGCCTTTTATCAGTAGTTTCAAATATATCAAAATGCAAAACTATTGACACGAAGCATGGAAGACATCTTGCATGCCATTTTATCTGAAAAAATAAAATTTATATTGATTTAATTTGAGTTCATTGTAGCACCACGGTGCTCAAATCTCTATCGGATTATGCTACGGCGCTCAAACACACAGTGTTGCGGCGTCACATAGCGCTATGATGCCGAATCTATAAAGTTGTGGCACTCTGCTCTTTTTTTATTAGCACTGGGGTGCTTGGGTTTATAACGCCGGGGCATTGTACATGAAATTTTTTTTTTTTAACCCACTTTGAGAGCAACAAATAAGAGATATTGACTTGAGCTAGGTGGAAACAACACAATTTAATTGATCGCAATCAGATTTCACACCCACTAACAGATATTTAATTGAATTACTTAAGAGATTGATTTCCCTTGCCTCGTCTTCTTCTGCATTCCGGTCCTTCCGGATAAGGTTGAAAGAACCGGTCTATCTATCATATCCACCCGCATGCAAACGCAGGTCACCATCTGAAGAACTCTCATTGCTGTTTTTTCCTCTACACCACTTTCCTTCTGTATGCTTTCGAGTTGCCTCAAAAGCTTTGACCTGGTAAATGAAATGACGATTTTGCCCTGCTAGGACCGCGTTCCCAATTGCACGAGTTCCATTGACATTTGATTTGATTCAACTTGTTGAATCGTTAATAAATAAAAGATACATTTTAAATTAATATTTTGTATTAAATTTATGCATGTCAAATTAATTTACTATATTTGAAGGATTCAAGATGATTTAAATCTTGAAATAATTTTTAATTGCAACGTTTCCAAGAAAAAACGTGTGAGAATGATTTAATAAACCATCAAAATGCATATAAGGGGAATGAGTAAGATGAAGAAATGATGTTTTCGTTTGGATCTTTTTCTGAATTTACTCTCCTTTCAAACTTTTTTTTTTAATATAGATAAACTAAGATTTTTTTATGGCAAATTTTTAAAATAATATTATATATAAATTTAAATATTTAAAATGGGATAAACATTTTGAATTAGTTAAGCGATCAAGTCGCCCGTGGATGCATGATGACGACTGCCATATGAATGTCGTTGCCACATGATAACTTAATATTTTATTTTTTTAACTTTTTTTTATTTTTATAAGTACAAGTCAACAATATGTTTTAGATTTCAGTTGGGGCATATTTCTTATTGTTTTCTAGAAAACGTTGGCATATTTTTAAGAAAGAGCACATGTTACAAGGATTTAAGTTGAAGGAGCAGGGACGGGAAGGAATTTAAGTTGAACCGAACTCGCTAGACGATATTGCTGTTCTGAACACACCGATAAGATAGGTGTTTTTCGAATTCGCCGAACAGTTCTGTGTTATGTGAATACGCCGAACAAGTGGGCGTTTTCTACCCAACCTCCTGCAAATGTTTGAGTGATAGTTATAATTGAGTGATATTTAATTATGAAAGTTATATATTGAAAGAGGTTTTTTCCCATGTAAACATATAGAACTTTTTCCTATTCATTTTATTGCTTTTTCCATTTCTAAGTCTTCAATCCACCTTCTATCCGGACCATGCAATGCTTCAGTTGTCGAGAGAGAAAGAACAATGAGGCAAAATATTGAAAGAGAGTGGCAGGAATGACTTTTCATTGTGGACAGAATGATGAAAAGAGATTTTGACTAAATGTCTTTTTATTATGAGCCTAATATCTCTAAGGAGGTTGGTCTTTTCTCTCATTCATATGGTAAGGTTTTTTTTTTTTTTTGTAATCTTTGGTTTTTATTTTTGTTGTTGTAATCTCTGATTTTTATTTTTGTCGATGTAATTCCAGTCTCTCTCTAAGGAGGAAACCTACTCTAATTTCTGGCTCCTCCAATAGTTATAATTGATATGAGAGTTTGATGTATAATAATTAAACTTGTTTTTCATTTGTTAAATTTAAAGTATATGATAAGTAAGTTATGATTGTAGTTATATAGTAAATATATTATATATATAATTTTATGTTATTTATTTGTAATGATATAATGAATACTTTAAAATTAATTAATTTATATAATTATGTAATACTTAAATTTAATTGACATAAATAACTAATTTAATTAATAATATCACATAATTCTATTTTAATATTTGATTTAATTAATGGTATCATATAGTTTAAGTATGCAATTAAATAACATATAATTAATAATTATATTAAAATAAATTTAAGAATATATTGGTGTAATAATTAATAATGTACAATAAATATTTAAATTAATTAATGATGCATAATGGCTGGCTCATCGAACTGTTCTTGAGCATCCCAATGTTGTGTTGTACGAACAACTTCAGAGATGCCATTAATGGCAAACATTCACTCTAAGCCCTCATGATTTTGTCTGGCATGATTTTAAATGAAACCGTGGCCCTATATCTCCATATTATAGGAACGTGGGCTTCTCCTCCCATATTAGCACTAGATGTATCACTTCTACTGCTATCCATGAGTTCATGTGTTTACCTCATCTTCAGCAACCTGCTGACCTTCTTACTCGTTAGCTTCAAGTTGCGAAGTATGCGACATGTATGGCCTGAAGGATAGATGATCTTGAAATTGATGATTGTGTGGTGTTTCTCAAGTTGGACGGTGACAAACACTAGGTCATGACTGAGACTCCTGCTATAAGAAAGTAGGACGCTCGCATAAACTAAGGCGGCCACGAAATTCAGCTTCTACTATATATACTTGAGTAATCATTTGCGCTCACCTGCACTGTAGTCAATGCTGGGGTGGTCTTACGACAAACAATTTTAATTTAGTAAGGGATATGTTTACACATATGCGAACATGAACCAAATGAAGACAACTTCAAAATGATAGTACGAACTTAAATATGCACTTGACTAGATGGACCCGCAACAATTGATTGTGCTATTTCTTCATACTCGACGTAGACGATGACATTATGAATTCTAGCCTTCATCAGCATAAACTCACAAACCTAATCATTGACGACATGTGACACAGTATCCACCATTATCACGAAAATGACAGGTGATGTTAGTAGTGTTTGTTGTTGAATTTAATCTTAGAGCACGCATAATTCGTAGTTTCATCATTACAAGCGAAATGTTATCATCTACAATGTGTGACTGATTTCTACCACTAATATATTTTTGGTATGAACTAGAAATAAATAAATAATTAACTGCTTAATTAATTAAATAATTAACTAAATAATTTCATAAAATTAAATTTTCGCTTGCAATGTTAAGAATAACTCCGATCAAATTAGGCTTATTACATTAATTAGGTTAACTTTGATTTTTCTGGTTAAAGGATTTTCATAATTATTACACATTAATTCATGATTATGTATATATTAATAGGTGATGCTATCATATATATTATTAAAAAAGTAATATTAAACTAATTTTAAAAAATAAAAAATTTCATTAAAAAAATTCATAAAAATATCCTTACCCAAAAAAAACAAAATCTCTATTCTATCAGTAAACGAATTACAATATATGCCTAAATGTGTCAAAAATTCGGAAATATATAACATATCCCTAATCTCAAAAGCTTAATAAAAAGAAACGAACAAATTAAAAATTATATATAATTTACCATTGAAATTTTCTGAACATAAAATAAATATGAATTTCATACAAAATTTCACTAAACATAAATATTTCTACTCAAAAATAAATGATACTTGTTGCGTCCTGAAGTTTTCGCGATGGTAGTAAAATATATAGTTTAACGTCTTAATATTGTACGATGATCCAGCACACAATCATATAAGAGAGATGGTGTATCGTTCATAAGAGTCATCAGAGTTTTTACGTGGAAACCACTGAAAAAGAGGGAAAAACCATGGGGTCTGACCCTGTTTGAATAAATCCACTAGTATTTACAGTCGATTACAAATGAGGGTCTTCCTCGAGAGAAGGCCTTGGCTTGATGGTGCAAATGTACTGCATTACATTGTGGGAGTTACAATATAGACATGTTTGTTTGGTCAACATGACCATAGTCGATAGGATAGATGTCGAAAAGATTGTTGTCTGATGATGGAGGTCGGAAGGACCAAAGTAGATGATGGAGGTCGGAAGGATCGTAGTCGGCAGGAGACAGAGGTCCGAAAGACCGTAGTTGGTAGGAGACCAGGGTCAAAAAGATCGTTGTCTGGTGATGGATTTCGGAAGGATCATAGTAGGTGAAGGAGGTCGGAAGGTCTATAGTCGGCATGAGACAGGAGTCCGAAAGACTATAGTAGTAAAAGGACAATACTCCGGGAGAACTCTGGCGTCAAGTGGGGGCCCAGAAGAAATCCGGGCATCAGGTGGTTGCCTGGTGGAGCTTAGGCCTCAAGTGATGGTCCGGTAGAAGTCTGGGCCTCAGGTGAAGCATAGGGCCTCAAGCGGTGGTCTGACGGAAGTCGGGGCCTCGAGTGGAGGCATGGTGGAGCACAATGCCTAAAGCAGTGGTTCGATGGAAATTGGGGCCTCATGTGGTGGCCTAGTGGAGTACAGGGCCTCAAGCGGTAGTCTGGCGGAAGTTCGGGCTTCAAGTGGTGGCCTGGTGGAGCACAAGGCCTCAAGCGGTGGTTCAGCGGAAGTCAGGGCCTCAAGTGGTGGCCTGGTGGAGCACTGAGCCTCAAGCGGTGGTTTGGTGGAAGTCGGGGCCTCAGGTGATGGCCTGACAAAGGTGAGGGACTCAAGTGTTGGTCCAGCGAGGGTGAGGGCCTCAAGTGGTGGTCCTGCAAAGCAACGACGTCCGGTGGTGGTTCGACGGAACTCAGGCGGTGGTCGAGGATGAGTGAGGAGGCAAGAGCGATCTCCTATCTCTCTTTTGCTCTTGCTTGGAGCCTCCCCTTCAAGAGAAAGGAGGGTCTATTTATAGATTTCTGGAGTGGCATAACCCATAAATAGGTGAGAGATCAAGGATAAATGGGGAGTGGTTGAATGGATGACCGATATTGAATCCCTTGATCATGTACCATTCGTTAGACATTTGAAGATCTTAATGATGTCAGACTTTAACAATCTTGGGCTCGTTGGATTTGTCTTGTCGAGTCACTCGATTCGACTATAAGAACGTTATGTTTGGAAACCGTTTGGTAACCCAAATTATGGTTTGAACCTTCTAACAATGCTTCGGGTCCTTGATTTTGACTCATTTAGGCTCAGATTGAGCCGAATTTGGTGTCATTGGGTTTGCATTTCAGAGACGCTAAGTTCGACTATAAGTTTGCTGAAATTGGAGTTTGAATTATCCCAATTTTAATTTCAGAAGTTTCTTACTTGATTTTGCATCAAGATTCGTGCCCCATCAAGATAATTTTTTGTGTTGTCTCAAATTTGGCTCGACCTTTCCCTAAAAAAATGGGTCAATAGCAGCTAATCAATAGATAAAAAAAGAAAATGGTCGTTAAAGATGATTAATCATTCAATTTCTACAAAATGTATGTTAAAGTTGTTTGAATTTGGCTCAACCCCTATTTATTCATATCATTGATCGTCGTACACCTCGCAGATATGTCGGGGGTCCAAGAGGGCAACGCCTCCTGGCGGAGTTGGACATGTTAATAACAAATTTTGGTTGTAAAGATAATTTTGGAATTCATATTAATAAATAAAATGATGAATTCTCTTTACTATTTCTCTTTGTATTTGATTCATCGTTTCCTAACAATAACACCTCTATACAATGTGCATACGCTTAAAGGCGATCCGCCCATGAGCATGCTAAATTAAAAAAATATATATACATCCAATTAATATCCTAAAGTTTTCAATTATGCCTCAAGTGCTCAAATTGGACTCATTTAGGCTCGGATTGAACTACGTTTAGTATCATGAGATTCATTTTGTATAAATATTTAGTTTGACTATAAGTTAACTATAATCACAAATTAGATAGTCCTGAATTTAATTTCAAAAGTTTGCAATTAAAATATTCACTGGAATTCTTGCCCAATCAAAACAATTTTAGTTGACTTATCAACAACAAAATTAATTATCTAGATAGTGTATTTTAAAAAGATAAATCCAATGGCAATAAAAAAAAAAAACTCTTAAAATAATCAAATTAAGTATAAATCAAATACTCAAAAGTTATTGAAAATATTTTGAAGCTAATATTGGGGTCATACATCTTTAGAATTTTATGTGATTATAGTTGCAATGCTTATTTTAATTAGAAAATCAAAAAATTTCTGATTTTACTAAATTCCAAGTTTGCTAAGTCATCATGGATATTATGATCAGGTGAAATTATTCTCTGCGGATATGAATGCCGTCCAGAGGTGAATCAGAACGCGCCACATCACTTATTTGTTGTGTACCGGTTGACGTGATGCGCTCTGATTCAACTCCGGACGATCCTGTATCCGCACAGCCATGATCAGAGGAGATCAGCTCAAGCTATTTGATAGAGTCATCAAATACTTGAAAAAAATAATCAAAATGTTCTAAAAAAATTTTACAAATAGGCCATACCGTAATTTTACACGCTTGGAAGGACTGTTGGGAGAAGAAAATTCCCAAAAAAGAAAAAATCATAAGAAATTTATTGAGAGGATTGAAGAAAAAACCTTTTATACTTGAGTGCAAAATCATAAATTAAGTGATGCATATTCAGTTCTCGAAGAAAAAAAATCTTGATTTGAGAAAAAGCCAACGTTCCAACTCTAAATTCTGTGATTGCGACTTGCAACAACCCACGTCCGCCTTAGCAGGCAGAGCAACAGCTTATTTGGAGCCCTGTTGAACTTCTAAAACTATTTTTCGCAACATCCTTTGTTTTGATTTATGCCAAATTCAAATCACCTAACAAGTATAATTCAAACCATTAAGTGACCCATGATTATAGATTTCTGGGATCATAAGTTAGTTTTATGTGGAATCTGATTGTGTCGATCAATCGAGTTGTATTGTTGTCTTGAACCTCATTTCCATCGGTCAACCTCGTTGGACGGTTCCAGGGAATCCTCCCCTCGCTTGAGTTTGGGTGCAACCGTACAACGGTGCGGAGTTGTGTACTCGAGTGTTGCGGCGTAATATAGTTTGCACTATGTAAGTTCAGTAATTTATGGCAGATTTTTGGCAAATTAACATCCGACGGTAAATTGGGCATCGAAAATGAATTTTCGATAGAATTATTCCTTAGAAAATTTTCAACAGATTTCTGGCGGATCATAGGAAAGAAAAATTATGTTTTTTGGAGGGGATACCGATGGGACAAATCCGCAAGAAATTCCAGCATATTCCGCAGAAATCCCAGTTGTATTCATAAATTAAATTCATTGTATCAACATTTTTGACAAAAAATCTATCAAAAATCTTTTGGAAACTTGTAGTGCATATAAAAAAATACACATGTCAATTATTCTTCAGTACAAAGTAAAGATAGGCTAATATTTTCACATTGCACAAAAATATTAATCTTAAAATCAAACATTACAACAATTATGAAATAATCGTACAATTTGTACACATTAAATAACCAACAAAATGTTTAAAAACATGGACAATCAACTTTGTAGTCATTTCCTCACACTCCTGAGGTACTACATGCTGCTTTCCACTAAACTACTCCCTGATTCTCTAAAGCTCTTCCAATATTTGACTTTGATGCATTTGCATATTAGCTTGTGATTTTTGAACTTACTCTACTATCAGTGCATATACTTGTTTGCTAATTAAGCCCTTTTGGGTGCTTGCTGAGAAGCTTGATGTTATGCCCCAGATATCAATAGTGAAAGGATTCGTCTGACATTCTGATCGAACTCCATTCCAGTTGCCTTGCTCGGACCTGAAAATTTAAACCACGTATAATGAGCTTACAAAGCCCAGCAGGTCACCAAAGCCTACAACTGAAATCAAAGCACGGCGATGCTATCAATATGCATGTCAATCTATCAAATCCGTATCAATCAATGATCAATGAGTCAATGCAATCCGGAAATCAATAGTCAATAAAACCAGTCAATGCAGCGGCAGGCAAATCGATAAATCAACTCAATCAATCAATATCCGTCAATCAAATCGATGCTGTCAAATCAATACAATCAATCGAGGAAAGAAATACGAAACAATGAATCTATAAAGCAGTCAATACGGTGCAGAAACAGTAGTGAAGGCGAATCTATAAAATCTATAGGCAGTAGTACAATGAATCAATACGATGTTCATGTCCATGCTATCAATGCAATATCTATATCTATCAATGTCCATATCAATGCTCAGTAGTATCAATGCTCGGTAATCAAACAATGAAATCAATAAAATCATACGATACAGTAAATCCGATCAAATCCAATAAAGCAGAAATCGATAAATCAATACATATCAAGAAATCCATGCGATGCAATATCATATACATGCAATTTCATACAATGGTCTTACTCGACAAGCACAAACACTAGCTATTATCAATAGTGCTGTTGTAGTTATCAATCGTTCAATGATGCTGTTGTAGTTATCAATCGTTCAATGATGCTGTTGTAGTTATCAATATTGCTGTTGTAGATATCCATACGTTGGTTTCTATAACCAACGTTCAACCAGGTTTCCACTTGTCTTTCAGAATCAATCAATTCAATCAATAGTCAATGCAATAATCGATGCAATAAGCAATATTAAAGAAATCTAGAATGATCATATCAATAGTCATACACATATCGATTCAATCTATCAGTTCCGGGAAAATCAGAAATCATACGAAAATCGGGCAGAGTAACGGTAGTCTATCGAATTTACACAAAAATCCTGCAAAAAGATACACATTCCAAATTTCTCCAAATTACCAACGAATATCCACGGCATCAATACAAGACTATCAATCTATAGAATCCAAATCAAATCAAGTCCTGATAATATTCTATTCAAGTAAAATCGCGTAGAATCAATTCCGACCGATGAAATCTTCGTAGAATACAGTCAAATCGTGTACAATAGTCATATCTATAACATACTAGAAGTTGTGCGGTGAAAGTTGTGTCAATACGAAATCAGGTCTAAAAGTAGACTACGAAAGCACAAAACAGTGCACAACTCGATCAAAACACAATATCTCTGAAAACAGAAATAGGGTTCGGAGTCCTTACCACGAGATCTACACTTTCTCCAACAGCAGCGTCGGACGAAAAACGCTCCGCGGTCTCCGAAAACCAGCTTTTCCTCTTTTTCCCTTTCTCTTTCTCTCTCCTCAAAATATCTGATTTTATAAAATGAATTTCTCTCTCCTCAAAACGAGCTCATTTCCTTATATCATACACATATCGGCCTGGCTGATCGCCCGATCGTCCCGGGATGATCAGACCAATTCTGATCGTCCTGGACCATTCCCAGGGCGATGATCAGGACGGTATTGTGAACAGTGCCGATCGTCCTAGACAATCTCAACTTCGTCCTGGCCGATTCTGGGAGGAAAATCCAATTCAGAGAGGAACAGTAAGGGAACGAGATATTACACTTGAGGAATCAGAGGACTATTCCTCGAATACGTAGACCTACGAGCCTAGTCCATAAATTCTCCCCTTTTGCATTTCATCTACTACATGTTACCATATGTTGTAATCAGAATAATCTGTTGATCCCACATAGGATCCATCACCAGTTCCATCCTAGCTCTCGAAGTCTTGCATACTCCTCCTAAAAAAGATAACATAACATTAATAATTGTATATGTCTCATTTAAAATATTTCTATTAATATTTATAACTTAGAGACTCACAAAGGCTTTTCTCGCTCGCTCGTCAACCCACAACAGTGGGCGCCCTGCCCAGAATCCCTTTCTGGAACATACTTAGATTATTATTCATAATTAAAGAAACTATTAAAATCTATTAAAATTGTTTTCAATCGTTGTCAATGCTCAGTGTGTGGAACTAAGCCCCAGTATGTAAGGAGTAACCCATGCCCCCAATGTGAGAAATTCGTGCAATTTATATCTTTGCTTCACCAACTCTCTGTTATGTTTTCAGATGGAGAAGTCTTTGATGGCTTGGATTGTGGTCTACTAATACCAGGAGCAGCTTATAACCTCAATTCATTTGCTTTCTTCTCTTCCTTTTTCTCAACGTCTACCTTAAATATAGTATTTAGTGTTCTTTAATGATGATTTTCCAATGGAACGAATTCTTACACTCACCTCAATTGATTGATCATGTTCCTAATAGGCATCCTTCAGCTTATCTAATCAAAAGCATAATGTTTGACTAATCATATTCGGGTGACAATAGTCAAAGTATCGTAGTCAGGCAATGTTGGTCAAACAATGATGATGTAACTTTGGGGATCAATATATATTTTGACGATAATGATAAGTGGTGGTTTGATGATGGCATTAGTTAGTGTTCCAACGATAGTTAAACAATGGTCTCGTTGTCTAATGATGGTGAGTCGTGAGCTTCAACAGAGAAATGAACAAAGACAAATCCATCAGGGAACAACAAATCGAATGCTCAGACTAAAGGCAAGGCTATAGAAGTTGTTTCGGGCGAGAATACATGCCTTTTACATGAATGAAGAGACGAAAGAATGAAATGATGAATTAAGGGCTCTTTATGACAATTTCAAGAAGAAATTTTCGTCGAAAATTTTTTGGCATATTTAAAACCGGTGGAACATCCAGCAAAATTTCTGACAAAATTTTTTTCTAGAAATATGCTGAAAATTCTTTCATAAATTTCTTCCAGTAATTCCATCGCTAATTTTGATGAGGAATATTCCGCTGGAAAAACCACTAGAAATTGCTATTTTTCCTGTAGCATTGTTTGGAGACAAATAGAGAGTGGAGCGTCACAGTGCTCTAAATTCGACGTTGCAGCGCTATCAGAAGGACTTAAGATAGAGAGTGTAGTTTCACGACGCTCAAAACTTGCCACCACAGTGTTGCGCGCGAGATGAGTTGAGCAATTTTCTTTATAGTTTTTCACGATTGGTTGCATCCCTTGGTGGTTTTTAATGGGTTTCTCTTTATTAGTTCATGAATGAGAATAGTCAAGAGTGAAGAGAGAAAATGAGAGAGAGAGAAAAAGAGATGTACCAATTTCTCTTAATTTTCACAGTAAATTTCTTGATGTGATGTGGCTTGATAGTTTTTTTTTTCCAAATTTAGAATTTTTCCATGTTTAACCCTTATTTTCTTTCTTTCTGCTACAATTTTCAATTTCTTGTTTATTTTGCTAAGTGATTTTACTTCCCCAGCATCATATCAAACAAACTTGTTAAATATACAAAATTTATTAAATTTAATTACATAAAAAAAAATTCATGTGATAACATGAAAGCAAAAGTTACAAGTAATTTTATGCCAACAGAGATATCTGCTTGTCAAAAGGAAATTAGATAGATATCCTCCCTTCATTGAAGAAATTATTCATAGCAGAGTCCATATGGTAAAGAACCGTTCGGATGTGAATGTACACAGTATATATACTGAATATAATTTTAAACACAGTTTGATTTTTTTGTACATAGAATGTATAAATACTGTATACATTCACATTCGGATATTTCTTTACCGTCTAGACTCCACACCGAATAATTTCTCTCTCCATTGACCCTTTCATCCTTACTCCATCTCATTGGCTTTTGTTAATCATTCCAAAGACATCAAAATCCAAAAGCTGTCGTCGCAAATGCAGAGAAGACATCGCGCACATCATCATATCTGAAAAGGTAAATAGAATAATAATCTATTATGAGTTCACCGCAGCATTTTTTTAAAAAAAATACAAAGGTTGCAGATATACAGTTTCAATTAAAACCCATGCACCTAAAATATAACGAATTTTTTTACCGTTTTTTTTTTTTTTTTTTTTGGCCAGAGAGTTTGTAATTTACCTGCGTCTCTCCTCCACAGCCGGCGAAGGCTTGGCAGTTCTTAGCGCTCCCCTACGTGGACCAGGCCTTGCCTGCGGAACAGCCAGCTTACCATTCTCAGGGATCGCGTCGAGTGAAGGCTTCCACGTCGTCGTCGATGCTTGGAGATTCGATTTCCTTTGCCTTCGTTTATCCTGATTTTCAGATGAAGTTGAAAGAACCGGTTTATCTATCCTATCCACTCGCATGCAGCCGCAGGTCACATCCTCAAGAAGCCTCATTGTGATTTTCCTCTCTACGCCACTTTCTGTGTTTCTGAATGCTTTCGGGCTTATTAAAAGCTATGGCCTCGCAAATGAAATGACGATAATGCACTGCTTTGCTGTCCCAGTTTGCTCGTGTTCCAATTGACAATTGGCTTGATTTTAGTCATTTAATTGTTGATGAATAAAGGATATATTTTTAAATCAATAATTTTATTTAATTCATGCACGTAAAATTAATTTATTATAAAATTGCACTATCTTTTGAAGGAGTCTCAAATAAATGCAAATTAGATCCAAGTACTTGAAGAGGACCCGCTTTGCTAATTAAGCAGAATAAGATCCACTCCAATGTCGTCGCGCGTGATGAAATCATTTATGAGGTATGAAGATTAATTCCTCTCAATCAAAGTTATATTTATTGTATGAGTAAGATAATGAAGAGATAATCATTTGTCATAAAATTTTGCGACACAAAGATCAAACTAAGATTCGTGACTCAAAAGTTAACGGCTAATTGCTATCCTGTTAGCAGCAACTCATCGCCAAGTATTATATTATTGTAAACTTTGAGTGTGGCTCTATAAAGTACTAAAATGGAAAGAGTATGCCATCTTGGCACACAAGTACCAAAGAGTCAGAGGCGGATCCAGCTTCTTTTTTTTTTTTCAGGATGGGCAAAAAAAAATTTTTTTTTGTAAGGGATGATCAAAGACGCTTATGATTGGTAAAATTAGGACAAAATTTTTTTTGAGAGGGGTCAAAATACTTAAAATATTCCAAAATATACCTTATAATTTGCCCACCCTCAATCCAATGGGGATCCGCCCATGCAAAGAGTATTGAACTTTGCTCCCATGTTTCAAATTATAAGAAAGTATCTCGCCCTCTCAAACCATCTGCAACGGAACATGAAATATTTGTATGCCGTCCGTCAAAAGCTTCAATTGAATGCTAGAAATCCTGCTTAATTCCGGGAGCGAACAATGCGACGCTAATATTGACGTCGCATTATTCACCCATGCTATTTTTTTTAATCAGAAAATTAGGTTATTAATTTTAGTTTTTAAAGTGTAGATTTTTATTATTAATAACTCAGAATTAATAGTTTATAAATATAAATATATGATTAAAAATAAATAAATAAAAATATATGATAAAATTGATAAATATAAATATATGATAAATATAAAAAAAATTTGAGAAAGAATATATATATATATATATATAATATATATATATATATATATATATATATATATATATATATTCTTCTTTTTATATTAGAAAATAGAGTTTGGTTGAAAACGAGTTGCAACATTTTGGAGTGAAAATGAGTTTCTAGGTTGGAGATGGCCTTATTAATACTAGCCTATCTCTCACCTCTAAACTATAAGCACTACATCTTTGAAAACTATTAGGATTGATCCAATTTTAGGTTAAATTGTTCCACAAGACATCACATTGTTGTTAATGCTCATATATAAATACTGATGTATTGGTGAGAAAAATTAATAATGTTAAGTTTTATTTTCTTCAAAAACCCTTCTCTCCCTCTCCCTCTCCCTCTCATCCGAGAAAGATCAAGAAGCTTCTTCATCTTCAAGAAATTCCAACAAACTGGTATTAGATCTAGGGGGCGGAGGAAGTCTCTTGTAATTAAGAAGAGGAGGTGGTTGTTTCATTTTTTAATTTCATTATTATTATTATTATTATTATTATTATTATTATTATTATGAAACAATTAAAAATGAGATAGAGTAGCTTTTGTTTTGATCCACGCACAATTCCTTAGAAATTTGCACACTATCGCCTCGAGTATAGCGTTGATCTCCATGGGTGAATTTATTTGGACAAAATTATTATCATTTTTTGGTATTT